>CM048847.1:46328334-46880834 GCA_026545225.1 Cornus controversa | reverse complement strand
GGACAACCCTTCAATCTACTTCACCCACAAAACCCATCATCACCTCTCTTCCCAGCTTTCACCAGTACCCAACAACAATACTTCCAAAACCCACCAACCAACATCTCCCTTAACCCTTGGGACCCACCTCAAAACCCTAACCCTAACCCTAACCCTAACCATAACCCACTTCATGATATCAAACCTGAAAGTACCTCTCATCATCTGCCCAATATCCCACCACCACCACCCATCTCTTCCTCATTTTTCCAAGAACCACCACCACCACCACCACCACCACCATACAAGGCCTTACATAGCTTCATTGCCAACACTCAACCTCTTATCTCAAACAGTGCCAACTCTGCACACCTCTCAGCCACTGCACTCCTCCAAAAGGCTGCAACAATTGGTGCACAGTCAGTTGGTCAAGTGGGATCTACAATGAGCCAGTTGGGTACTACTGTGGGTGGTCACGTGCGCACCGGACTTTTCTCACCAGAGTACCTCTGTTTCAATTCCGGAAATCTTGCCACGTGGCAGAAGAGTGACCGTCTGACCAGGGACTTCCTGGGTTTGACAGGATCCGACTGTGGTGGTGGTGGTGGCGGCAGCGGCAGCGCCACATGCGGCGGCGGCGGCGGTGCTGGTGCTGGTGCTGGTGGGGTCGTCTGCAGTGGAAATAATGTTGACGATGCGGTTAACGCTAGCGTGAACCTGAGGGGTCCGCTATCGTTCACGGGGTGTGTAGAGCTCTCAGCATATGACCGTGACCACTCACTCACTGTTGAAGCCCCGAAGTTTTGGTTTTGCTGAGGCTGCCTCGGTTACATGGGGGTAATTGTTAAACATGTTCAGGGGTAAAATGGTAATAAAGATCTTTAAAAGTCAAATGACAAAAATACCCCCCAAAGGAAAGAGGAAAAGAGAACTATTTCCCCTTCGCTTTTCTATTTGTTTTCTTGGTTTACTGTTTTCTTGTTGCCTTGAAATGTTTATTAGTAGTAGCTTCTCATAGAGTTATGCTGAATTATATTTTTCTTTTTGTTTATGAATTCACATTTTTTTAAGTGTCTTGTCTATTAATTTTGATGAAACATAGTGTTAGGTGAGGATGGTGACAATGCTTGTAGTTTTGCTTCGAAAAATAGCATATGCAAAACATGGAGACTAATCCTACTACATCCACAAACTAGCTCCCTCTCATTCAAAGCCATCAGCTAAGAAGTCAGTAAATTATATCATAAGAGAGTGACGGAGCATGAAAGCGAGAGCAACGCTTATTTAAAAAAATTATGTAACTTACATGCAATTAACAATTTTATTTTTATCAAGCATGGACTATCTTTCAATTTGCCTCTCCCCCTTCCTCTCTCTCTCTCTCTCTCTCTTTATATGTGTGTGTACTTTTTTTTTGTAAAAAGAAAAACATTTTATGTTATACGCATGAATGATGTCCATACAACCTGTCACCCGGATCCTCTCATGTAACATATAATGTTCTATGGCAACCCAACAATTTTACATTAGTTATGTAATAATTTTACATTGTTTATGCAACAATTATTTTAAATATTTATACAAATTTATATCGCATATAGATTATGTGACGGTGATAGAAAATGATCTTAATTCAGCTTTTAGGAGCGTTTCAGAAATAGAAAATCACGAACATAAGCAAAAATACCGCGTGAAAAAAATGTATCATAAAATGAGAGACAATTTCCTATAAATTGTATTATTACACCAAGTCAATTTTTTTTCCCGACAATAAGTCATTCGATTAGATACATTGAAACAACATAATTGAACTTGAAATTTCCGAGGAAAAAAAAAGACTAATTGGACTTGGAGTGTATGGCACAAATTTACAAATAAGCCCTTCACTTGAAAGTAAATGGATAGGGATTAAAGATTCAGGGGAAAGTCAATTTAAGAGTGGCAACGTAAGTCTATGGCACAAGATGTCGGTGGAGGGCCATTCCTTGTACTAATGGGAATTGACAAATGTGCCCTTCAACCCCACACTCGGACAGTGATAGCTATAGCCAAATTTTGATAATTGAGACTCGAAATGATTGATTAAAATACATTTCTAGTCACACATGTACTGATGATTCTATACAGTAGAATAACCTTGTAATCTGGATTATATGTTACTGCTCATTAGAATGGTAGGTTTTCTACTATAGAGATCTTTATTTTATATGCATATATCTTAATAATGAATTACCAAACAAACCAAATAATGAATTAAATTATATTTAAACCTATGCGCGTTTTTTAATAGGAAAATGATTATTGATTTGTATTATGTATAAACTTATACGCAATTTGTGTTTTCATGTGGGGAGGTGTTTCACCACCAAAGTCATGTTGACGTCAATGATGAAATCCACGTCTCCACTCAAATGAAAACAAGCAAAATTATCTAACTGTCGGACTCTGTATTAGTACTTATGTGCCGGCTAATTATTTTACTATTACTACTTAAGTATCAATCTTGTTAATCAAAAGATTCAATACGAAAACGAATAAGATGAAAGCTCAAGTTTTCATCAGTGAAGGCACATATACAACACGCCAAATCTTGCTTGATTTTGATGCACTTGAAGTCTCTGATTACATCATTTGGTTTGAAAAAAATGCCAACTGGGTCAACATAGGTATTACTTTAGTTGAAAGATATTTTCAATGAAAGGACAGCAATTCACACCAAACCAAATTAGTTAATAATAAAACTTAGAAAATTGATAAAACAAATTCGTATTATTTTCGACTAGTGTCAATTATTCATTTAAATACTTTGAAGGAGAGACACATTGTTTTTGTCCATTAATTATTAAGAGTCTTTATTGGACATAAGTGATTGAAGTGCGAAAAAAATCGATCAGTAAGTGTAATACTACTCTAAAACTTAACATAAGATTACAAATAAATCCTCCTCTTCCTGCGCGCACATACATATACATATAAACTCTATAGGTTTGTTATATTGAAATTTTTAGAACTCATTTTATAGATTAAAATCTAAGATTGAAGTATCTTCAAATTCGAGAAACTCTTTTGCTAATCTTTTTCTTTTGGGATACTAAGAAAAAGGAATTTGGATGGATTCAAAGTAATGTAGCCTTTTCTAAAGAGTAGGGAGGCTGTAAAATCTGTTATAAGCGTGAATATAAAGGTGACTAAGAAGTTAATGGGTGTACATGTGTGTGTGTTGTGCAAGTGTTTGTGGTGGTCCGGGATTTAGTGGCTACTAGACCAGACCGAAAGGAAAAAGAAAAGAAAAGAAAAGAAGGGAAAATAAAGAGGAAAAGGGTGAGAAAATAAAAGACAGGACGGAAAAATGTCAACGGTTATGAAAATGATGCTCGATGGAACTTTGAAAGTTTGAATTACAATTCCTCAGTCTTCTTTTCCCTTGATGACTCTCAGATTCTGTGCAGGCCTCCATATTACAGCCTTTAGAACACTACCTCCTCATAGTTTGAGTACTTTCTTCTCTGATCTTTGACATGGGCCCACCTAATTTCCATCAAACGATTATGAGATACATCAAAAGTATCCAAGGGCTGAGGCTGAGAGGAGTAACATGATCCTACTAGTACAATTCAAAGGGAAAACAATTTCCTTCATTTTTCTCTCATTCTTAAATAAAATTGAGAACTAAAAGTTTCTAAGAAAGTGAAAAAAAAATATATATATATATGATAAGTGAAACCAAAGAAGAGAAAATGACCTCCTTTTTTCAGGGAAAAAAATGACTTCATTTATGTTGTTATTTTCCCATGAACCAAACAAAGCCTCAGAGAGTAACAAGTAAGATTTCAACTACATAATAGGAAAAAAAAATTAACAAAAAAAAAAGTATTGTTCTGGACCATACTATACTTCAACTAGCATTTACTTTAGAGAAAGTACATTCTACATACTTAGAGAGAGAGCCACATACCATATGAGAATAACCCAAATTATTACTACAACTGAAAAGTATATTCACCATCTGTGGGGAGAGAGAGAGAGAGATAGAGAGAGATATAGAGAGAGAGAGAAGGGAGCCTAGGGATTAATGAAAGGAGGGGTTGAGTCTAATGGTATATCCGTTCTTTTAGAAAGTAGATATAAGTTGCAGGGTTAAGGTACATTACATACCATTTGCCTGCTAAAAAAGACATCCTCTTTTTATCTCTCTGTGCTTGCACAACCAGACAAACCAAAAGGGCTTCTCTTCTATTCCGAGCTCCTCTTTGCCTCTCTCTCTCTCTCTCTCTCTTTTCCTCTCTCTCTCTCTCTTATGGACTTGCATATGTCATCTTTCATCAAGGAATCTCACCTCCATAGAACAACCTTTTCTTTCTTTTTCTTCTTCCTTCCAATGCTAATAATTACCAAACACTTCTTTTCAATGCTTTTCTCTCTTTTCCCTTCTGCTGCAAATCCCCATGCAATACCCTCTGTCCACAATCCTCTTGAGTATCACACCATTCAATAGATAGAGAATGGTGAATCATCTTTCCATGGTCTCTTCCAAATGAAGTCCATCTTCTATGATAGTTCTGCTTTAGCCTGCCACTAACTGTCAAAGCCCTGTTCAATAATATTAAGATTGTCACAACTTTTTCAAGGTTAATTAATCTAGTGGGAGTTTTTTCTTAATCTAGAAAAAACCCCAGTTTGGAATAATTCCAGGGAAAAAAATTCTTCTAGTTTCTAAACATTATATTACCCATGAAAAGTTCTAATGTTATTAAGTTTCTGGTACTCAACCTCATCCATTTAAAACAAAATGCAAGTATTGGTTTCACCGACAGCTATTATAAGAGTGCAATATCGAACAGGATAAAAGCGTCAAGTAATTATGTATAGTTAGTTGGTAACTAGCATGAAATCTGCTCTTACCTCCCTCCCTCAATCCGAACAAATACATAAATGCAGATTAGCCCGAATCATAAAGACTCTGGCTGCTTGGTTTAGCTTTAAACTTTCTGCATCCTTCACATAATCAGAAATATTTTTGAGCTTTTTGTAGGTAGTATGTTCTACCTTCTAAACTATGTTACATGGACTCAGGTACCAGGTATGTATCCACGAGTCGGATGTGTCAAATTCCCAAACAAAAAGACACATGGACATTGCTAAATATTCATATTATCTAATATTTTTATTTTTTTTTTAGGGTAAAATAACATATTTGTGTAATATAGTGTTCAATATAGGTATTTTACACATTTTGAAAGAATAATATAATAAAATTGAATTATTGGACATGTTTTTGGCTTCATGTCCAACCAGAAGTGTCGGACACATATCCCATACCCATGTCCAAGCAATGTGTGTCGGACACGGGTACTTCATCTACTTTTAAAGAGTCCATGTAACATAGCTTCTAGATAGTTTCTTTATATTAATTAATTAATCTTCTTATTGTTTTACCCTTCCATTAACAATTAAAATACATATATGAAGGGTTTATGGTAGTGAAGATATAGATTCAAATGCAGATGACATATGCACATACATTATCAAATACAATAGCTTAATAGGATGAAATCAAAAAAGCAAAAAGAAGACAAAGGTCATGAACTGAATCTGGAAAATAAAAGAAAACAGAACAAAGCTGTTTTCAAAGTTGAAGAGGACCATACATTTATGTGTAGAATTCAAATCGAATAAAGAATAAGTGTAAGCCTGTCTATTAAGTTTATAAAAAGGATTATAAAAACCTACATGTCATTTGAAACAATTGTCACAATAACAAGGTACCTAGATCAGCAGGGTAACTTTGGATGCTGTTCCCTACCGAGCTTATCTCCAAACAACCTACATAAACAGAGGGGCCATGTTCCCTGCCCTGCACAGTGTGGCACTGAAATTAAGAATAAATTAACCTTTAGGTGTTCTTTTGCACTGGCTTATCCATGTGAACTTTGTCTACTATTGCATTGCAATTTATCAGCTGTGCCATTTCATGAGGCATACAACTAGAGAACATGATGTTCTTAAACAAGACCACAATGAGAAATCTAAAGCAATCAAAATCATGAAACCATCAAATGGAATCTACAGTCCAAAGAAAAAAAAATTGATGACATCAAAACTGAATATGATTATAAAGATTTCCAAAGAATTTCAACTAGCAAATGTGTCAATATCCTTTGCAACAAATTTCCAATCATGGTATGAAAATCCTTCAAAAGAATATGATCAATAATCAAGACCGTGTCTTTTATTGGTTTTTGCAATTCTGATAGGCCCATCACTGCAAACCATAATGATAAAAAAATTACAGGTTAGGTTCTGATCTTACAAGACATTATTAAAACCAATTTCCAATTCCTTTAAAAAATTAAAATATATATATACTCCCAAAATACAAGAAATAAATAAATAGTTAACAAAAACAAAAATCAAGAGAGAAAGAGAGCTTTTTTTATACTGAATATGCTACCTCGGATCCTAGTGATAAACAAATATGTGGTTTATTAAGCCTCAAAGCACTTTTCCAAACATGAGTAAACATTACCTGAAGAGCAAGCTACTCGCCAATTCAAAATTGCATCCATTGCAGCTACTCGTCAATTCAAAATTGCATCCATTGCAGCAAGTGGTCATAAATGCACCATAAAAAACCTGGTGGAATTTGTTTCTGAAACCATGACTACTGAATAACAAATGAAAGCCAAATATAAAATCTACCTTTTCATTACAAAGAATAAACTACTCCCTTGAAATTAACAACTAGCGATCTTATTCAGCAGTCAGTTCATCCATCTCATCAAATTTCTGTACACGGACTATCGGCCCCACTGGCAGAGATCAAGTGAAGTAGTACAGCCTCCAATGTTCTCGGAAGTTTTGCTGAAAATGAGTAAAATGATGTGACACACTTCAAAGAGAGAAGAAATTACATTGGCTCATTCTTCAAAATTTTTGTTTAATTTTACCATCAAGTGGCTGAAAATAGAAGGACTTTGTCAATAAGAAAAGATGGGTAATTGGAGCAGCTTCAGCACCTACTGTTGATAATTGGGAAACTCCCAAAATGACACAACCTGTGACACTTGAAACAAATAAGTGGTCTTGGGCCAATGAAGGAAAAAGAAAAGGATAAAACAAGACAAAACCAGCAATCTTCTGAGAACACTACTTTATTCAATATTCCAAAGGATGAGGCATTAACTGACAAGAGATGAGAATTGATTACGGGTTCATTATTTTTTAAACAATGGCCATCTCATACAAATGAAAGGACGAACTAGATAAATAATCAGTACGAATTTAATAAAGCAACTATGCCCATTCACAAGGGGAGGCACCTCATATCATAAATAAGAGTAATGCCATCATTTTCAGGAGGAAAAAAAAAAGGGAATAAGCAACAGGATTATGAAGCATGGACACTTCCTAGGAGGAGTCATATCCATGTGCAAATCAATCTCCAACTGAGTCAGTCAAAGCACTGTTCTGAACACTCCTAGAAATTTGCCAGACACTATCAACACAAGTCAAAGTTTTCCAAAATAAAATTAATACAGTACACGTGGCAAAAACAAGTCAAACATACAATGGAAACTTTTTATACAAGAAAAATATAGTTGAGAAAAGGAAAGATATAATTAGGAATGAGTAATAATAATTAAAAAATTATATAATATAACATTTGTCGGACTTCATTTATTTAGTTATGCAATTCTTTTATAGAAAATTTTGAACAAAAAATTAAAATTATACAATTGTCCTATTGAAAATGCATATTCATAACTCACTGCCATGGCAAGAAAGACTCTCTGCAAAACAAGTGGCTGGAAGGTTCAAATGATATTAGCAACCTGATCATCTTCATATCCAACTGCTGGATCATTTATTGAGGTAGAATCCACTGTTTTAGTCGGTTTGACTTCGATCATAAAAACAAACACAGTCATGGATGAAGAAACAAGTTGATGAAGAGCCTGCAGTGCAAGGGGTTCCACTTCCTGCAACATAACTCTCTGCTTTAGCTTACCCCCTTCTGAAGCACAACTGCCATAGCTCTAATTAAATTATGGTCGTAATCTGAAAAATGAATTGGTCAAGTTAACAAAAAACTACCCCTAGCAGAAGGACTAGCAACTGGTTTTCTTTCTATCACACTGAAACCGTTAAAGGTAAAATGATATCAAGAAATCTTTATCAAAAATATTTTTCTCAAGAAAACTTGATGCATGTCAATTTAAAGTCCCTACCACCAAAAGAAAAATATTAAAGGTAAAATGATATCAAGAAATCTTCATTAAAAATATTTTTCTCAAGAAAACTTGATGCATGTCAATATAAAGTCCCTACCACCAAAAGAAAAATATTTCTCCAAATAATGTGTGATACAAAGAGAGTGACATTATTAGGCTGCTCAGATGCATGTGTTACAAATTTCTCAGCCAGCAGTAGTCTTATGTAGCACTTCACTCTGTCCTGTTTTATAGAAAAAAATTATGATCACAGTGCCTTAAATGTGAACTCAACAACAAAAAAAAGAAAAACATAGAATAACTTCTACTTGGTGGACAAGAAAACAACATCAAGGATTAATTTTTAATTCATCACTACATCATGGCTAATATATCTGTCTGAACAACTCAGTCCAAGTGCACAAGTTTTAGTCTGCAAAAACAAAAAGGTGAAATTCAAGATAACGTGTGATATATCACCACAATTTTAACTACCTTTTTAAATTCAACTAAATTATAATCAATTTAAAAATTAAACTAACTACTAAACTTGTAATCCATTCAATCCATCATGCAATCAGTTACATAAATAGTGAATAAAGTAAAGTAAAAGTAATCACACAGTAGGCACCAAGACTTTTACGCAAAGACCCTAAGAAAAAATTCACGGACCTAATCCAGCCAGATCAAATCCACCAATGCGAGAAAAGTATTAAACTAGGTGAACCAGTTTTCCTAAACTCAATCAAAACTCCTAGTTATCTCTTGACACAGACCGACGCCAAACCCTCCACTCGAATCTCCTGGCCGTCAGTTCACTCCGTCAATAAATATGCTTCTCACGTGAACCGCTTTTCCACAAGCACATAACTCCATGGCTAGTCATCCAATCTGAGTATTCTGTGTGAATACTCCTTGTTTGCCGTTGAATATGTTGTAGGCTTAGCAGTAGTAGATGATCAACACTCGTAGCACATACTTAGCTAGCTAGATAAGAAATAAAATTCTAGCAGAGAATAGCTAGAATGCACTCAATATGTTCAGAGAGAATAACATGTAGCATGCATAGGTTTTCTGAGCAATTGGCATCTTTATATAGAATTTAGAGTCACAAAAGCATTAGGATTTTAAGAGACTTAATTTGGAAGCTCAATCGGTCGACACCAGACCAGTGGCCTTTGACTGATCCTTCAAGCGATCGAATTGTGCTGTCCTTCTATGACTAGGATTTTGATTGTAAGAGTTTCAAGAACACTCTAATGCATACCAAAAGGAATTTTTCTGAATCAAATATGAAAAACATGAAACCCTAATTGATGCATGCATGAACCTTAATTGGTGAGTGCATGTATGAGTGTTGAATTTACCTTTTTGCCCTTGAATGTACATGAAACCCTAATTGATGCATGCATGAACCTTAATTGGTGAGTGCATGTATGAGTGTTGAATTTTCCTTTTTACCCTTGAATGTACATGAAACCCTAATTGATGCATGCATGAACCTTAATTGGTGAGTGCATGTATGAGTGTTGAATTTACCTTTTTGCCCTTGAATGTAGCTTTGAATTCCGGTAACATCCTTGGACAAAAAGTAACCAACCAACACTAACTAACATTCAAAAAATCTTTCTAGAATAAAAAAAAATTACAGACTCAAGCTTTTGATATAGACCTTCTCAACCTAAGTCCTATTCACCTAACATACAAAAATGTATGAAATGACAACAGTGGCATTTGCCAGTTTCCTCAAGATTCTGAACAGGATCCAACTCCAAGACTTTCTCAATCAATAATATAACGAAATTTTCTATGGCCATCAGAACCCCACACATAAGGAGGGAGAGTTTGCAAATGCAATTAAGAAACTGCAAAGGCAACAATGCATTCCAGAGAAGTCATGATAAATTATCACAAAACGTTGACAAAGATTTGAAAACATTTTAGAAGATATGAGAGCATGTTCATTGTTGAATCAACGAGTTGCCACCAAGTTCTTTCTGAAGATTCAAGTAGAAGAGTTCTCCAACCAATATTTACAAGGAAAAGATGAGTATTCCCCATGCTATTAACCATCAAATAAGAAAGTCAAAGCAAGATAGTTTTAATTCACAAGGGTGTAAACAAATAAAACATACTGACGGAATCATGAATCAAAGAGGGCTTCATGTGAGCACTAGTTTTCCACCAATAAAGATAGTATGGAAATCTTTGTTCAGTTACTTAAAATAAATGTCTACAACTAAATTCTGCTTTATCAGCCTTAATTGCAATAAATGAGAGACTAGGGAAGAAGAGATATAACATTTCTTTCAGTCAATCTTTAATTATAACAAATCAATAAGCAAACAAAACGTGGAGAGAAAGGATAAAAAGAAACAATTGGATTGCTTGATTAGTAATCTTAACAAAGAAAAAGAAAACATTTAGAAAGATAACGGACCAAAGTATCTTCTCGTTATTCTGCAAACAGTAAGCCTCCATGTGTTCTGACATGCAATCATTTGGACCGCCAGCAAAAGTTAATGGGAATGCTCATATCAAACTATCCACTTAACAATAATCTTTACAAAAAATCATAAAGCCAGATGATATAGTTCGGACTAGTAGCAAGGTGAAGTATTGATTCCTGAAAAAGCATTATAAAAAAAGAATGAAAGAATTATCATTGGCTACAACAAGAAGGCTTCAACCAATGCTAACCAGTGAAATAATAACCTTGTAAGGTTATAAGACAAATGACATTGCGGTGTTGCACTTATTACTGAACAATAGATCTTTGTTGTCATTCTCTGAAAAAACTTTCTTAGACATTTGATCTAACACCTATATGGTTTAGATTGAACTCTCAAATGTTCTACAGAGTACATCCTGTGCTTTCTCAGTAAAATATTCATAACAACTGCATGAGAATTTAGTGGACAAATCAACTGCCCGAGTGAATATCTTAACTGGATATAGGACAGTTCCACCAAACAACTTTGTCACAATATGGTTTCTTCTTCAGAAAAGAATAAACATGACTAGGAGCCTAAAGCATATGCATATAAATTTCTTGATTTAAATGAGAAGTACCCCCAAAACGTATCCAAACAATATCCAAAGTGAGAAACTCGATCACTTGATAATGAAACTACATTTAATGGCGCAAATATTTAACTAATCAAACATTTTTGTGTGTCCATAATACCATCTGACTCAAAACAGAGACCAAGATTCCCGTCTTTGTTATGGAAGTGTTCCTTACAATAACCAAAAAAGTATAGCGTATGGCAATGGAACCTAAGGAATGATTGGATAAAATAATTGGGGTCGATGCCATCAACAAGGTGAATTACCAAAAAAAATTAAAGCTCTATAAATTGGACATAAAAATTACCCTTATATGCTTCTAAGATCACCATAAAAGAGTGGTGCAGATCAGGATAGTGTGGCCTCCTCGATGATTCAACTCATATAGCATAGTTCCAGTTCAAACTGAACTCCCAATATGTATATATACACTGACACTAAACCTATATCCTGTGTATATTGGAACACAAATGGAGTAATTTGTCAATTCATGTGCCTATAGTCTATACTATCCAGATCTGCACCAGTCTTTTATGTGGCTTTTCATATTACCATACTTTAATATCATGAGTCCATAAAACCATGGAAATACAAATATAAAAAATTACTAGAACTCCGTTTATATGTTATACATTTATAATATGATATAAAAATGGGTCTTTATTTGATTGGTTTTATCTAAAAGAAGTGAAATTTTTAAAATTAAACCTCAAGGGGTTGGCTCAAGTGGATAAAGAAGTTGGCCCCAGTGTCTAACAAGCATTAGGTCTAAGGATCAAGTCCTCTTGGGTGCAAACAATTCTTTGGGGATGGGTATGTGTGTAAACTAGGAAAAAAATAAAATTAAAATTAACTTCCCAACCATGGTTCAGGACATACTTAATGTCAATGCAACTATGCCAACGTAAATTCATCTTTCAACTAACCTGCCAAGGCAGATTATCTTTTCTTCAATATCAAGAGTCCCCAAAGATCTCTCCATTTGTACTTCAGCAATGGAAGCTGCATGGGCCTTCCTTATTGTGTCTGGATTAGCTTTAGGTAACCCAATATACTTCATCTTCCCTTCTTTAACCAACTCGTTAAGCTATTTAATTGCCAACTCAATAAAACAAATATATCAGCAATAGCATGAACTTAAATCATCGTTCTATAAAACTAGGTTAATTTCTCTAACTAAATCTCAATTTTAGTTGTGCCTGTGACTGAAAGAGAAAATTGAAATTTCAAAACTCCATTGAATACTGGAAGTTTAAATTAGAACAGGTGAAAAATGTCCAAAACTCAAACTAATAAAATGCTAGGGGCCTGTTATACGCAGTTTCCAAAATTAGTTTTTGTTCTCAGAGCTATAGAAAGACAGAAAAGAATGTACCAAACACACCTTGAATTCTCTATAATTTTTGCAGCAAATAGAAGAGGGGATTAATTAAACTTGCATGACTATTAGTTTGTTGTTGCTAACTAGGGGTGGCAAAATTTGACACGACACGGTAACAAAACTCGAATACGACACGGAATAAGTGGGTTTGGGATTGGCTTAATCATATTCGGATCGTAATCATGTCGACCCAAATTGACACTGTAATTAAACGTGTCGTGTTCGTGTTTGTCCCACCAACCCAATTAACCTATTGGATAAACATGTTGTGTTTGTGCTAAAAATGACTTGTTTAGCAAAACTTGTCAGATAAATGTGTCATGTTCGTATTAAAAATGACTCGTTTAACTAAACATGTTAGATAAACATGTCGTGCTCGTGTTAGGAATGACCCTAATAGTATGAAATTTTAGTTAAACGTATCATGTCGCGTCGTGTCAGGTCTTGACCTATTTATTATACAGGTTACGCGTGTCGTGTTGTGTTTTCCGTGTAATAATCATATTGTGTTTATGTCAAGGTTTCTTGACAGGAATAATAATCGTGTCGTGTTCGTGTCAACCATATAACAGGATACTCCTAACACAACACAAGCACGACTAGTGCTGATTAGTCAACCCATGTTGATATTCTTCACATACAGTGTGGCCATTAACTTGCATGTCATCACTTGAAATGAATTTACAATCAAATATTGCATTACACTGAAAATCTAAATTAAATAACAGCCAAAATATCATGTTACACTCAAACTAAAATGTTAAACTTTCTTATATTGGCGGTCAAAATAGGATCAGCCGAAAGACCCCGAGTTCGAACCTCAGCACCTCCCTAATAAAACACATTACATTTGCATAAACAGCCCGCACAAGAAACTTGAGCTTTCGGAATGAATGTTTACAATAGCATTATGCATTAGCCATTAGGTATAGGGTCCATAATGTTTTTGAAAACATTGTGATAGTTTAAGGCCCGAAGCCCTAGGCTCTAATGTTGAGTAGCGCAATATCCATGATCTACACTTAGGGAGGGTGAATAGGTCTTGTTGGTTGGTTTAACTAATTTTAACTACTTTTCGAATTTAAACTAAAATAACAAAATTTTAAATTCAAATTATAACTAAATATTCAAATCTATTCAAACCATAATTCCAAGCAATAATCAAATAAATCAGTAAAAACAAGAACAACGGATATTTTACGTGAAAAACCCACCTGGAAAATTAGTTAAAGACCTAATCCAAGCAATTTGAATCCACTATGAGAAAGAGATAACTAGGTTACCAATTTCTCAAACCCTAGAAACCCCCTAGTTACCTATTGACACATGATCTGCTTGTTAACAAACTTCGCTCTACGAATCTGCTTCTCCATTCAGTGATTCGGTCTCAGTCATAGTTGTTAAAGGCTCAAGGCGCACTAAGGCGCTAAGGCCTCCTAGAGCCTGAGGCGCGAGGCGAGGCACAGGCCTGACTAAAGTGAGGCGCAAGTTGAATTTTTTTAAAAAAATATAACATTTTTGTAGTGAGTGAGTGAAACAATGTAGTACAACTACAATTGAGATGAGAGCAAATAAAAAGCATATTCATGGCAATTAACAACAAATGAAACAGAAAAACAAATTCTGGAGTGAGTGAAAAGTGAGAACTGAGGAGATGCTTGCAATTCAATTATCTGGACATAGCAAACTATTTACATGACAACCTCCCCATTATGAAAGTAGAATACTAAGCACCCAAAAAACTATTAATTAGTGAAGCTAGATCACAACAGAACAGAGGATGTGGAGGAATTAAATTGAAGAATAAAAGAGGAAAATCATTGATTTTCTGATATGAAATTACTTCAAAGATTAAAAAAAAACAGAAAAAGAAGAAGAAAGGGTTTTGCAGAAAAACAAAACAAAAGAGAGAGAGGAAAAAAAAACAGAGCATGCACTTGCTATGCCTCGCGCCTCAGTGCTTGAGGCGCACGCCTCTTTCAAAGCACCTCGCCTGGGCATACCCTAGGCGCATAAGCTGCACCTCGAGCGCCTTTGACAATTATGGTCTCAGTCAATAGGCATCCAACCCTATCTATAAATGATTGATTGGTGTTGTTGGTGTTGAATTAGCTTGTAACAGCTTCATAGCGATTGTTGTCAACACACTTGAAAAACACTCAACAACTAATGCAATAGTTTCGCAGCGATTACTGTCAACACACTTGAATAGCCCTCACCAACTAATGTAGACGATGAATGATAAAGGAAAAAATTCACTCTCTCAAAAGTATTTCTTTATATATTCTCAATGCATGTAGGTTTTTCCCTTTGATATTATATTTATAGGGAAAGTAGCAGTAGCGGTGGTGGTATAGAGAGAGTAGCGTTTTAGTGCTTTTAATTGAAAAGGAAACTGAATTTTTAAATAGATTGATCTTTTTAGGAGCAGATCGATTGATTGACACAACTTCAAAGACTTCGATCGGTAGCTCAATTAATCAAACTCCTCTTCAATTTTATACTTAGAAAATTTTCAGATTAGGAAATTTCCAAAGCACTTTGCATATATGTCAAAAAGGATTTTTTGAATCAAATCATGAAATATTAGAAACCCTAATAAAAAAAATGCATGAACCCTAATATTGGTGAGTGCATTCGAGTGTCAAATTAACTTTTTACCCTTCATATAGAAGATTCCCTTTTACCCTTGAATTCCATCTTCGACAATGAGCAAAAGGTAACTACCATGACACTAACTAACTAACTAACTTTGAAATTTTTAACTAAACTAGAATTAGAACAAACATGCAGACTCTAGTTTTGATCTAGGAAATTTGCCAACCTAAGTCCTATTGACTTAACAAATTTGAATAATACTATTATTGTTAACACTATCATATAAATAATGGCATAATGTTCTCAACAAAAACCAAAAAAAAAGGGCTAGCCCAATGGACGAGGGTTTCCCATTGTGGTGTCTGGGGAGAGTCAAATGTACGCAGCCTTACCTCCGCATGCAGAGAGATTGTTTCCCATTTTGAACTTGTAACCTCCAGGTAATAATGGAGCAACCTTACCATTACGTCGAAGTCCGCCCTCATCATGTTGTCAACAAACAACATTTTATTTTTAGGTTGCTCTCTTCTGTTAAAGTGACACATGTTGGAAAAAATAAATATATAACATATAGAAGAAAATGGAATGATTTAATTTTCATGGTGAAGCTGCACAAATTATCAAATGTCTATGTAGAAGAAAATTGGTTGACTGAACTTTTCCAGAATATCCAATTTCTCTAAGTGAGCAAATCATCAAACTACCATTGTTAGAAAGATTGTGATAGCATTTTCGCTTGTCATTCTTAGCATACTTCAAATCAAGATGCCATGAAGAATTAACATGACAAACGTTGTCATAATTTAAAAAATTTACTAATTTGTTTTCATAATTTTGACAATAATCTAGTACCAATCCAAGATACATTAAATATGATATTATTGGTAAATCATCAATTGCTCCAAAAACTTAAGCTATTAGAGAATGGGCCCAACAATATATATCAAGCTCTAACACCTTCCCTCGTGTCCAACACGTGATGAGGAAAGAAAACCAACCAAGATCATAACAAGTGCAAACTTGCACACCAAATTGAGGAACAAATGCAAAGATGGAGGCTTGAATACAAGAGATCCTAGAACGAAGGCTCTGATACCATCTTAGATCGCCAATTGCTCAAAAAGTTTAAGTTGTTAGAGAAAATGTTCCCAACCATTGTATCAAACTCATACAATTACATCTAGAGCTAGGAAGCATGGATACGGATACGGGACATGGGTACGATACAATAAAGGTACCGCAGGATACATCAATATAAAAATAACAAATTATATTTTTCTATATACAAAAAATAGATTTATTTACATTTCTTTATAAAATATTATGATTAACAAACAAACTAAGAGTTAAGAATCATATTGCATAATTTGCATGGATAAATTTTGTACAAAATTATGATATATATATATCAACACTTCTTTTTTAAATAAATGTAAACTTTTCTTAACAATCATACTCTAATATTATTGTTAGAAATATGTTCTGAAGTATCCGAGAAGTATTAGATATATGGTCGAAGTATCTAAGAAGTATCGTATACGTGTTAGAAATAAAAAAAATATATTTTAAAATTATGGATACGTTTAGGAAGTATCGGACACTTGTCCACAAGCATCCGAGAAGTATCGGTATCCGATTCGGGTACATTACTCTTATAGAAGTATCCGTGCTTCCTAGATCTAGAGCATCCCTTCTAATTAGTTAAAAAATGAGGCTAAAAGATCACACATCCACCAATAGACAATCAAAACTTTTATTAAGTTCACATAAAATAAGACCCCTAAGACTAGCTATTCAAATGAATATCCACAATAATCAATACATGTATACAGACATATAATCATACACACACACACACACACACACATATATATATGAAATAATGAAAAAGAAGAATACATTTTTACCATACTGGCTAGGATTTCACTGGCATTGTGGGAACAAAAACTGCTATGCCAAAGAAAGTAGCTCCTCTACTGAACGCATGCTTGATTTCTAAAAATTTCTTCCTCGGGTGAGACATCGTTGTATTGTCCAATAAGCCCAATGCATCCAAAATCCATCTTAGATACCCGCGTTTAAGCAAATGAAAATTAAATAAAATTATTAACTGAAAAAAGAAGAAGATACAAAAGAAATGAAAAGGGAGCTGAGCGAAGAGTAAAGAATCAGAGCTGACCACTTCCTTTAAACCCTGATTTCCAAGCTTGACACTGGACATTTGGGCTCTATTCGATGTGTATCGTCTCAATCCATCACTTCAAACGAGTGTCATTGTCGGTCAAAGCATATTCTGGAGCTCTGATCATGAGGAATCGACTTCATGTAAGGTAAGGCTCTTCAATGTTCTCTCGAGTTCACAACTTTTTTTCTATATTAAATTGTCCTTGATAGAAATATCTGAGTGGCCAATCAGAATATAATTGTTATTTTAGCAAAATTACACGTCGTTCGCAACATGAAAATAGCCGTGTTTTTCAAAATAACAGTGACATAGTTGTACAATTTTTTGAAAATTATATTTCTATATAATTATTTTTTAATTAGAATAGATTGAAAAAAAAGTAAAAGTTACATGATTACAAAGATATACCTCATATGAAAATCTCAAAATGAATATAATTATATAAAAATTTTAAAAGTATTTTTAAAATTTTTAAATAATTTTTGTAGATGAAAAGTTGACAAGAGATGTCAATGTTACAAAAATTTACGAATTGAAAAAGTTAATGTTATTTTTGAAAACACGAAAAATGTCTCTCTTACTATTTACAAGGAAGGTAAGTGTAGTTTATCCTAATAATAATAAAGACATGAAAAATGATATTGATACTAAATTCGAATAATTTGTGAAAGTCATTTATATGAGTGGATCAGTAGATTCCATCACTTCATATGTGAAGTCCACCACCCCCACTCACAAAACACACCTTTGTAAAGAGTAGAATTTGAAAGAAAATTCATTATCCTAACTACATATAAATGATAAAGGGGTAATTGGAAATTTTATGGAAGTTCAAAGGATTGCTACTTTTGATGCATGGTAATGGGATGGAAAATAACTAGAAATGAAAAGCAAGCGGGAATGGAATAAAATGATCATTCATATTCCACTGTTTGGTTGCAAATATAAAATGATGTAAGATGGAATGATGATCGTCATCCTAGTATTTGGTTAGACCAATTTAAAACCTATAATGAAATTAATTTTAAATTAAATTCTCCAAAATACCCCTTCTATAAATAAATTAAACTGACAAAATAATTATTCTATATATTTTTTTAAAAAAGAAAATTAATATTTAGTTTTTGACCTCAATGGCAATGGAAGGCGCTACGCTTGCAGCAGTGGTGGAAGGCGGCAACAACGATGATGACAACAATGATGGAAGGCAACGACAATGGAGGTGAAGGGTTTCTAGGAATGTGTTTATTTATTTATTTATTTTCTTTGAAAATAGAATGGGCATTCCATAAGTTAAGAAGTGGAATAATATAAAATGATTTTTATGAGAGTGAGAATCATCATTCTAACTTTAATTTTATTACTAAACAAAAGAAAGAGTCAAAAATAATAGAAAGAACATTTTATTTCATTGTATTCTCACTTACCAAAGTTGTTAAAAATATAAAGTTAAAAACTATAGTAATTCAAATAAATTATTTTTTTTATTCTAAAACATATCCATTCGGAAAGGAAAGTATAAAATATATATGCACTTGCCCAGACACCAAGCTTTCCAAAGGACCACTGGCTCTCTATCCACATAAGTATAATCTCTCTTCTCCAAACAGAAGATTGAGCTTATCAAGTTCCACGAGGGACATGTTGTGGATTGGGCGTGTGTTTGAACTTCTGAATGAATTATACAACAAACGTGAAACTATTTCTTACTTGAATCTTGATTAATTCTTTGCCATTTTCATCTAGATTTAGTCTGACCTAGGGCGGTCTGGAAAAATATAAATTAATAATTTAAAACGCTTGATAACAATTATGTTAAAAATATTTTATAGCTTCAACTTCTCACATAATCATATGAAAATTTTTGTTCACCGCTACAAACTTAACTTTCCGCTATATAAAAAAGAAACACTTATGCTATTTGGTAAGTGCATATAATTTTTTATAATTTTAAAATTTGGAACAAATTGTCCTCTATTATAGATTGATAATGTCACACTGTAATAAAGGGAAAACAATCAAATAGATACGACACGTAGACACAACAAATCAGCTCATACATGGCAGCCACATCATAAAGCGTGGGGGCACCCTCCATGTCACCCGCTTTTGAACGACGAAGGCACAAAGGAAGGTCAAACCTCTCCATTTTATTACGGGGTCAGATAACACAATTCCTGCATTAAACTAGGAGATCATCATTCCGTAAATGCAGGCAAAGTTTTCAAAAAGGTGGAATGATTACAGGCATAATCTATGTACTCTCAAAACTATATAAAGGAGCACGATAGAACAAAAAAGAGAGACCGAAGGAAAAACTTAATATCTTCTGAAAGTGTAGTGACAATTTTTCTGTACCTATACACACTTTCTTGAAAACTCAAAAGTAACATTTTTGTCATTTCACGTTGATGAATTTATAAAGGTGAAAAAGAGGGGGGCGGGAATTCATTTATTTATTATCAAAAAAATCGGAATAAAGCCATTCTGGTAGCCAAGCAGGCCTTGAAGGCCCTGTCCAACTGGTAATTCACTAACCAAAATGACATCGTTTCAGTTCGTGGTTTCTTTTTTGAAAAAATAGGGGGCCCACACGGAGCCCGTGATCACTAGACGGATTGGGCGATCCGTCAAGTGAGACCACGTTGGAGCCCACATGTTTAGCAAACCCAATGCAGACTCGTTTTGGACTTGGGTTTGCCAGACCCAATGGAGTTGCTCTAAGGATCAGAGCTTCAGCCACTCCCACTCTAGGAGAGAAAATAGATGCAACCCTCACTGGATTGCTATCATGGTTCATAAGAGTATGCAAGTATGAAGTTCAAACTTATTGAGCCTTTTATTGGAACAACAAGAAGCGTGGCTTAGAGGCCCAAAATTGGGCCCATGCTGGGCACAAGCAGACATTAGGAGGTGGGCTAAACCCTGCCAGGGCAGAAATGATCGGGCCGAGCTGGGTCTCAGGCCCAATTCACACCCCCAAGCAAAGCATAAATATTGAAAGCACGTGATGCTCTCTACATGATAAGTTGAAAGGGTGAAAGAGGAGTCACAGAGAAAGTCAGGTCAGGTGGTCCATTTTTTCAAGATGAAGGTTTGCACTTTATCAGTACATCTTGTCCAGACTTCTATGGTGCACAATTTTGATCCAAACCATAGGCCAATCGACTTTGGAATTCTTTCTCGTGACATAGCCGAAGTGAAATTCAATAGCTTATCCACATTTTGTGTGTATCTACAATGATACAAAGTCCGAAACTTTATAACCGAACGTGATAGGAGCTGGTGGGCCTCCAAAACATTCCACCAGCTCCACTCATATTCTATTTTGGATTTCAAACTATTTATGCTTACATACTGTTGAACAAAGGTTGAAAGTTCAACTCTCTTAATAGAGTGATTATGAATAAGAGGTGTGGATTCCACTATTGACTTAAGTGATGATATAAGTGATGGATTTACTCACAATCATTCTATTCCGGAATCGGAGTTTCTGGTAACACATCATTTTCCTTGTATATATACATGCACGAAGATCAATTCAACGTTTTGGGGCTTGAGGAATGCATTAATGTTTAGCCTTCCTGGGAAAGCTACACATTAGTCCCACTATAATTGGAGTATGCTTTCAACGTTATTGACTTGGATGCAAATAGGGCCGGGCCGGGCCGGGCCGTCTCATTTACTTTTTCTCTAATGTTTATTGGGTACGTTACTAGCAAAATATTATTGTAATTAATGATTCAGTCATGAGAGTATTATGCTTCATTTATGCTTTGATGGTGTGGGTCAATAATCAAGTGGGGTCCACTGGTTGTATTGTTCCCTTCTCATTTTGTTGGGTATTAGTAGAATAAGATCCACAGATTTTTATCATGTGGCGTTTCTTGCTGCATAGAATATTAGAATGTGTCCTACTTAGAGAAAAGGTCCTCTCAATGCTCTAACCAAATGGTCAATTTTAGGGCAATGCATTGTGCTTTTGATCTAAATTTTTCAAATTTGGTTTAGCTTGTTAATCATCAAACCATGAACAAATTTCGATCAAGTTTTTTTTTTTTTTCTTTGTAAATAAATCGCACATCCCACTATGCTCTAATGAAAATTTGAACTATCAATCATTCATTTTAAAAAGTGAAAAAATATCACTAGATTACAATCATTTATATTTTCGTCAACTCTAACGATGAATATGTTTTGACTTGTTTAATTTCTTGGGTTGATCAAAAGAATACTAGTTTGGGACTATCCCATCTAAACAATAAATTGAGATAGAAAGATTGAAAAGCAATCTAATCTTTAGCATTGTTTTTGCAAGAAATAACTAGATTCTTAAAATTTTAAGCTTTTCAAAACATTGTTGTTGGTTACTTGTGGCTATCAAATATATCCAACAAAAAACTTTCTCTCCTCTCTCTCTCTCTCTCTATATATATATATATATATAATTTGGGGACCAGCACTTGGAATTATCACAATTTGTAGCGTTAGAACATATATATATATGTTGTAAAAAACACACACACACACACATATATATATATATATTCTTACAATGTACTTAACGGGAAGGAAAAAAAAAAAAGACATTATTCTTACAATGCGGCCTGCATGTGTATAGTAGGGCCGACTTGTTATTTTTTTGTTAGGGAGAAAGCACCTGATATGGTGTATAAGTCCTTTCAATTTATTACTTTTTAAGTCTCAAAAGTCCAAAGCGCGTAAACCCTAGCAGATTTAAGTATCATTAAAGGATTATTAAAGTGTTATTATTATGATAATATCATGCTAAAACTATAAAAAAATGTATCAAACTTTCCCTAAGCCTTAAATTTTCTGAAAATATTACTAAGCCTTGAGTTTTTACTTATATATATATATATATATATATATATATACTAGTTTAAAGCACGCGCGATACACGTGAATAAAAAATAAATTAAAATTTTATTATAATACATTCTATTTATTCACCTCTAACTTCATTCCTAACACAAACACCAAAATTGTAATATTATTTAAATAAAGATTCTTTTTCTAATTTTATTTCTTCTCTCTCTAACTTCATTCCTAACATAAACTTCTAAAATATAATATTAATTAATAAAAAAACACTACTAACAGAAAAACTTCAAAAGAAGGGAATTGAAATAATTTAACTAAATAATATGTAATGAACTCACTAATTTTATAATTTAGTTATTATTTATGTACTAAATTAAAATATATATTTAAGTAAATTATTTTTATTAAAAAATTGAACTTTGAGATTCAAATGTTAATTTATATATTTTTTTAAAATGAAATTTTACCCAATTATTAACTAAACTTAAAAGATATATGGTTAATTCTAAATAAAATTGTTTGCTTGTATTATTTAATGGCCTCAAATATATATTATCTATGTAAGATGAACTTTAAAACTATTAATATAATAAATATTTTAATTTTTAAAAGGATTTTACCCATCTTTATTGTTTTTGTGTGCAATTTTATTTTTTGAAAAAAAAAATTGCGTCGAAGGATTATTTTCATATGAATTTTATCTTACATAATAATTCTATAAGTTTTACGGCATAATTTTAATTTTATATTAGTATATTATTTCACCACGAAAATAATAAAAGGTTAAAGATATATACACACACACCCTATTACTAAAAGTACAAAGAGGTTCAAAAGTTTGAGTAAATTTTTTTTATTATAATATATTTATTCTAATAAATACATAGAAACATAATCTTTCCATAAATCTTAAATACCAATTATTCTTTTATAATTCTATTTATTATTTGTCTCACATGTTATCCCTAACATGCAAAAACTCTTCCTATTTAAGAAAAAATAAAAATAATATTATAATTCATACTTTTATAAATTTTCTAATTCTATTTATTATTTCTCTTACACTTCATTCCTAACACGAAATCTTCCTATTTTTAAATTTTAAATAATTTGATTAGAAAAAAAATAATTTACGGAGTTTCAAATCATTTAATTTTATTAGAATTCTTTATTTCCTTAAATGTCTAAAGAATTTCAAATCCATTTAGGGTGGCTTAATTAGGTTAGACTTCCAATTTAGTTCACACTTCATCCCTAACACAAATTCTTCCTATTTCAGAAAAAAATAAAAATTATAATTCTTATTTTTATAACTTTTCCAATTCTATTTATTCTTTCTCACACTTCATCCCTAACACACCATCTTTTTATTTTTAAAATTCAAACAAATAAAATATATATATATATATTATAATTCTTATATATTAATATTTTTTCTAATTCTATTTCTTCTCACACTAACTCATTCCTAACACATAGTCCTAAAATATAATATTATTTAAATAAGTATTTTTTTTTCTAATTCTATTTCTTCATTCTCTAACTTCATCCCTAATACAAACTCCTAAAATATAATATTATTTATTACACAGCAATAATCAATAATATATTTCTAAGTGCATTATGCATATAAAATCCAATCATGCTCTACAGAATTAATTTTACCCATCTTTATTGTTTTTGGGTGCAATTTTTTTTTTTTGAAAAAAAAAATTTGTGTCGAAGGATTATTTTCATATAAATTTTATCTTAGATAATAATTCTATAAGTTTTACCTTATAGCTTTAATTTTATATTAGTATATTATTTCACCTTCAAAATAATAAAAGGTCAAAGATATATATACACACACAGTATTACTAAAAGTACAAAGTGGTTCAAAAGTTTCAGTAAATTTTTTATTTTTATAATGCATTCTTATTTTTTATTATAATATATTTATTCTAATAAATACATAGAAACATAATTTTTCCATAAATCTTAAACACCAAGTATTCTTTTATATTATAATTCATACTTTTATAAATTTTCTAATTCTACTTATTCTCTTACACTTCATTACTAACACAAAATCTTCTTATTTTTAAAATTTAAATAATTTGATTAGAAAAAATGATTTACGAAGTTTCAAATCATTTAATTTAATTAGAATTTTTTTCCCTTAAATGTCTAAAGAATTTCAAATCCATTTAGAGTGGCTTAATTAGGTTAGAATTCCAATTTAGTTCACACTTCATCCCTAATACAAATTCTTCCTATTTCAGAAAAAATAAAAATAAAATTATAATTCTTATTTTTATTTTTATAACTTTTCTAATTCTATTTATTATTTCTCTCACACTTCATCCCTAACACACCATCTTTTATTTTTAAAATTCAAAAAAATAAAAAACATATATATTATAATTCTTATATATTGATATTTTTTCTAATTCTATTTATTCTTTCACTAACTTCATTCCTAACACATACTCCTAAAATATAATATTATTTAAATAAGTATTTTTTTTCTAATTCTATTTATTCTCTCAAACTTCATCCCTAGCACAAACTCCTAAAATATAATATTATTTAGGAAAAATTACACTGACCTCCCCTGTAAATAGGCGAAATAACAGATACCTCCCCTGTAGTTTTAAAAATAGCACTAGGGGTGCACAAAAAATTCGCGAATCCGATCCGGATGAATCCAATTCGATCCGTTGGCTAATGGATTGGTGGCGGATTAAAAAATTAAAATCCGTTAGCCATGAATCGGATTGCGGATTGGAGGGTCAGAAATCCGATCTGATCCACAATCCAATCCGTGGCAATATATTTATATATATAATTAGTAATTATTATAATAATATAATATGCTACATATTTACATGGGTAAACCTAAAAACTCAATATATATTATATTTGTTTATTTAACAATTGTGTTCATTTAAAAAGTGTTGTGTTTGTTGATCAATTTTTTTTTTTGAATTTTTGAAGTAGAAAAAAAAATTAAATAGGAGTACTAGGCCAATCCGTCAATCTAATCTGTTAATCATGGATCGGATCGGATTGGATTTTCTCCAATACGTAATTCACGGATCGGATTAGGATTATGCAAAATCCGATCCGATCTGATCCGTGGTCACCCCTAAATAGCACTGTCCTCCCCTATCAGTGTACCTTTTGTAACACTAACCTCCCCTATCAGTGGTGCAGGTATAAAAATTGAGGATGTCATTGTATCTTTGATATGAAAATCCTAAAATGCCCCTAAAATGTATGAAAGGACTCAAATACCCTCATTTAACATATTATTTGTGGACAATTTTGCCTCCACTATTCATCATCTTCTTCCTCAACAAAATACAGCACTGTATATACATACATACATACATATATATATATATACATACACAGTCTAAATTCTTCAAGAATTTGAATAATCCACACTTGCAGGATGAGATTTTTGAATTGCATTTTCCATTAAAACTGTGAAACCCATATTGCAATACCCTGAACCCAGTTCCCTAATTAAACCAAATTTGATCAAACTGAAAGGGTGATCAATGGTCCATCTCTCTTCTTGGTGATCTGCCACTTCTAATCCGTCATCGTCATCTTCTGGGCTCCCTTCCCTTTGATTGCTTGACTGAGGCCTTATCGGAGTCTCGCTTATTCGGCAAAGTAGTAAGAGATCTTGAATTCGATATTCGAATTCAAATCCACATGGAAAATTTCTTGAAGTATATATACACACATGCATGTACAAATCTCAATTCCATATATATATATAATCTTTGTTCCATATATATCTACACACACTTTTATATATATATATATATATATATATATATATATATATATATCGCACACAAAGCCATAGAAGAACAAAGAACCCTCCAAATGCTTGTAAAATAAGGCTTTGCTTCAGAAAAATTAACACGGATCTACCACTGCGTCCGCCATCTTTTCCACTTTTGGATCTACCACCTGTCACTCCTTCTCCGGTGCCTCAACCCTATCTACTACACCTCCGGATCTACCACCGCCTCTGCCATCTCCTCCACCTCCGAATCTTCCTCACGCGTCTCCCATTTTTGGTCTTCTACTCTTAGATCCAAGCCCCTCAATGATACTCCTTTTTCAGAATCTTCGTTCGTACAGTTTCTCATATGCGTGTGTGTGTATATATATATGGCTATATATACACTTGACTTATATAGATTTGAGATTTTTATATATGCGTGTGTGTGTATATATGTACTATATATACACTTAACTTATATAGATCTGAGATTTTATTGTTTGGTCTGGTTATATATTTGTTCCTTTTTTTTTTTAATAATAGTAGAGATGGAGATGATGAACAGTGGGTTAATGTGATAAGGTTAGTTTGGTAATTTAACATTAAAAAACCTTTTTAAATAAAAAATATTAAATCGTACATGGTCATATTTGTCATTTTACCAGTTTGAAGGTCTGACAATTATGACAGGGGAGGTTAATGTTATTTTTGAAATAACAAGGAGGTATTTGTTATTTCGCCTATTTAGAGGGGAGGTCAGTGTAATTTTTCCTATTATTTATTACACAGCCATTATCAATTATATATCTCTAAGTGCATTATGTATATAAAATTCAATCATGTTTTGTTATAATTAATACTCCGAGTTAGGCACAAAAAATCTACACCAAATATGATTATATTATAGGATGTGTCTGTAGTTTGAAAATACAAAAGAATAATTAAGTTTGCCTATAATTAAAGCCATGAATTTTGGTACAATAACATGATAGATATATAGGTATCAACTTCTAAAACAAAATGATCATCTGCTAATTCCAAAAAACATAAAGTCTAAAGCAAAAATAATTATAAAACGAAAACTTCACATGTGATGCACGTAAGCAGAAGTCTTTAAATATTTGTGATTATGAAAAATATAAAAAACCAAAAACAAAGATATAAATTAACTCTTCTTTTTTTTTTGCATAATCCCTTTTTAGTATCATTTTACACTATCAAATATTGGATCAAATTTTTTTTCTTCAATCAAAGAATCACTTTGTTATAAAATTCGTTCATCTCCTCTTCTTTCAAAAAGAATAACTTTATTTTAATACTATTGATAAATTTAAATGAATTAATTTTTATCTATAAATTTTTAAAAAATCTATCCAAACGAATGGTAGGTGACGACATATATACAACGTGAACATAAATAACGGGCACATACATATATACACCTATTTGGAAGAAAAAAAAGTGCATATGTAACGTGAATTTATTGATTATGTTAAAATAAAAAATACTTATGCAACATGAATTTATTAATTATGTTAAAAGATATATATTTTAATATTATATATAAAATGTGATTAATAGAATTTAATTTTTATTACTTTCTCAGTTAAGGAATTTATCAAAGAATTTGCTTTTAATTCAGTATTTGTAGTTTGATAAAATAAAATACAAGATTTTATGTTTAATGAAAACTCTTTTTTATTACTTTTTTGGATAAAATAAAATAATATAATACATAATAAAACAATAGATAAAAAATAGGGATTGTAAAATGACATGTGCATTGCATGTGAATAAAATCTAAATTAATAATAATAATTTTTAATGTAAATAAACAACAAAGTGATTTTTATATTAATTTTTTTTGGTTTGTGATTTTTATGCAAATTGTTAAACAATTAAACATCGCACTTAAATACCATATTAAAATAAGTATTTTAATGACACAATGATAAGTGAAAAAGAATTATGATGCTTAATTTTCTAATACTATACAAGAAAATTAACTAATAGTGTAACATTATTTGAAATTAAATTATTAGTATCTAATTCTAGATCTCTTCCCCTTTTTTTCTTTTCTGGCTAATAGTGTTACATTATTTGAAATAAATTAAATTATTATTGAAATAAATTAAGTTATTAGTGTTAATCGTAGATCTCTTTCCCTTGTTTTTCTTTGTCTTATTATAATTGCTTTGAACCCCCACAAATGACTTACCTTACTGGAAACCAAAAAAAAAAAAAAAACCACACATACTCATTAAGTAAAAAATAATTAAACAAAAATTATGATTTCCCATAAAGTACAATTTGATTATTCATATATTTATCTGCATACAAGTAATTTAAATGCACATAATAATATTATATTAAACTTAAAAATTCACATAGCTAGGTAACAAAAGTTTGGGAAAAAAATCATTCAAGTTTCTCATGAACAATCTTATTATTCATATATTTACCTACATACAAGTAATTTAAAATAACATAATAATATAATATTAAAATATGCTAAAAAAGTTACTTAATTATTTCTCAAACTTCAAATTCACAACAACAGTAAAAAAAACCTATCAAAGTGTGTTTTTTTTCATATTTTTCGGTTGATAGGACATGTGTGTTTTGATGCACGTGGTCAAAAGTTAATTTATAATATTAATTAAAATCTCTTGTACAAAAATGTATCTAAAAAAGTTCCTTTTACAAATAATTAAAAACAATTTATTTGAGTAATTGAAAAAAAAATAATATGTTAAAAATATGAAAAACACATGCGAAAACATTTGATTGATTATTGATATAAGAAATTCAATTAATTTAATGCAAATTAATTCAAAATGTACTAAAAATGTGTTTGTGTTGGTGGTTGATTATTGTTTGGTATATATTACAATTATTCAGAAAGTGACCTCACATATTAAACGGATCAGATTCTTACTGTTTGATCAAATTCAATGATTATTTATGATTAAATTTGTGTCTAATTTATTAATCAGATATTCAATTCGATAACATGACTCATTAAAGACATAATTTTCTATTAAAAAATTTTGATTTCAAAAACTAATAGCAAACAATGAGTAGGGAAAAAAAGTCAAAGAAAAAAGAACTCACATGTAAGCCGAGACGAAATCAAATCGAATGGTTATTGATGAGATCCAAGAGGAAGCTGAGAGCCGTGTTGATGAGAGCCGAGAGGAAGATGAGAGCGGAGAGGAGGAATGAAAAGTCGTGACCGAGGGGAAGAGTGATTTTATAGGTGTTTAGGGTTTTGTGGGGTATAATTATAAAAACAGTTTATAGGTGTTTAAGGCCTCATCGTGCACTGATAAGTGCACAAAACATGTTATTTTATATCTCAAAATAAGTCTTTAATTACTCTTTTACTTTATTTAAATATTTTTATCTTTGCATTTTGTGTTTTATAGGGGTTGATTTTCAAATAAGAAGAAAAGCAGCAGAAAAGACCTAAAAAGGATATATATAGCCAAAGATAAACATCAGAAGAATTGTAAGAGAGATGATATTCTATGCAATCTACTTCACAAGAGGTCTCAAGTTCAAAACTTTGCAAAATACTTTTTTGTATGGCCACGTCTGCAGTCCATAATTCAAATTAAAGATATGGAGATCAAATATTAGAGATTTTTAGGCATTTTCTGCTGCTTTTCTTCTTATTTGAAAATCAACCCCTATAAAACACAAAATGCAAAGATAAGAATATTTAAATAAAGTAAAAGAATAATTAAAGACTTATTTTGAGATATAAAATAACATGTTTTATGTACTTATCAAATTACCCCCAAACGAGCTTTTGCTAGTCCTCTAGCAAATACAAGTAAAATACATTAGAGCACAAAACTGCTACTTTTATTTAACTCCTAACTAAAGATGTGCCACTTTCGCAGGCTGTTTCGATTACATTTACCATATGCAATAAGGCCTTAAACCCCCAGGTTACCTCTAGTGGACGAGTTATAGCCTTGTAAGGGTTTCAATAATGATACCCACAAACATAAAAAAATGGTAATTAACACTCAAAGATTTTTTTTTTTCTATTAATGTGTATAAATCAAGAATAACTCAATTATTCCACTTTAATGCGAAATAAAAAACTAAAAGAAAAGATTAAATATTATTCAAAAGTTATAAAAAATTTCATTACTATTTTTGACTCAGAGTTGTGTGTGAATAGCCACCAATAATATACTTCTCAATTTTAAAGCAACTGTATTTTAGATTTTCTTAAAAAATTAGCTTTGATTTCCAATCTCACTTATGATATTTCACTCAAAATTGAACACTAAGAGATTGACTAATTTTACACTCAAGTATATGTGAGTAGAATAATGTAGAACAAATGCAAATTACCTCACATTTTTTCAACAAATAACGAATTTTTCAAGAAAATGCATTAGTCTCATGAAAGGAATATCAAATATTAAGAATTTATACCACACAACAATATAACTCAGTCATGTCCATATCCGAATTATATTATCCTTAAGATCAAAAAGGACTTTTATTAGGATGTAACTTTAAGTAAAATGAAAATAAAAAAGTGATAATGATAATGGTAAGGTGTATTCGAGAATATTTGGAAAGAACTAACTCATTTAGAGCATATTACTTTCAACTTTTTCTTCCAAAATTTTGTCAATTGAATACTTTCTATTTCACTGCTTTTTATATACACTTCTCAAAATCTCATCAACAATTATATTCCCTCCTTTTTTTTTTTTTTTTTTTCACCCTCTTGTACATTGATCACATTCATTCTCGGAAAACCTAAAAATGGTTATAAAAGAAAGGCTAGACCAAAAAGCTTCACTGATTATCACATCCATTCTCTAAAAATCGTAAGAAATATGGTTATAAAAGAAAGAATGGACAAAAAACTCAACTGGTTAACAAGTGGTAATTCATAACTAAGAAAGAGAAAGAAAAATAAAATTTGAAAGGCTCAAATAATGAAAGATGGCCTAAAATCATCTCTCAAGGATAAGTATAGTTCTTCAACATACATGAGCTCAAAAAATAAATTATGTGGCATAACATGATGAATTCTTAATATTTGACCAAAAGAATGAAATAATGAGACTAATCAACAAAATTATGTGGAATTCAAGAAAAAATAGAGTGATTAGTATATAATTCTCAAAATAAAAAGAATGGTACAATACCTCACTGGGTTAAATCTCCACTTTTATTCGTCAGAAATTTAACATGCAATCACTTATCAATTTCAAATCGTATTGTGGGGCTTTAGTGAATTTTATTTTATTTTTCTGAGTTTTAGAGATTCATGAAATTGTTCTAACTGAAAGATAGGATAAAATCTTAACTTTTAAGAACTTATTAATGCACTAAAGTTTAAAGATTTTATTTTAAAAATTTATACACATTTAATATATAAAAAATCAAATCATAGTGTGAAAATTACCATTTTCACAAAACATTTTAAAAAAAATTGCAAATTCAACGTTTTTATGAAAATTTAGAAATTTAATGTCTTACCCCTAAACCTAAACTCAACATTGTTCTCAATGTTAGACAAAATAACAATTAAGCACAAATAGAAGGTTGAAAGAATATTACCTTAATCAGAATGAATTGATTTATTTTAACTTTTCATTAAACAAAAATGAAGCATTAGTAATCACATGAAAAGTTCAATATTATGCATGAAAAAATGCAATTTTTGTTTCTTATTTTTTTCAACAAATAAAAAATAAATAAATAAAATTACAACTCCTACAATTTTTTATTTTATTTTTATTAAAGTAACTCGAGGATTACCAGTTAGGGTCTGCCAACAACACAATCAAGAAAGTTACCAGGAAAGTGTGGAGAGACACTTGACCTGCTTAATGACGGTACGTCCACACTCCTTAGACAGAACTTTCCTAGACATTGTGAAGTTGAAAGGTGCTCGCTGGAGTTACCAAGAGTTAGCTCTACTTTTATAAATATTTTTAAACAATAAAAAGAGCATTACTACAAAAATCCTAAATTAAAATTCACAAAAAAATGTTAATTTAAAGATGTACAACAAAATAAGCAATAAAAATAGAAATAAAAAAATGAGTGAGTGTGTGATGTTTCTTCTTTTTTCTTTTTTTTTTTAACAAAAAGAACAAAAAATAAAAGAAAAAAAATGAAGAAAGTGTAACCTTAGGGATATTTCTTATTCTATCCTAGAGTTTACATGTGAAAGTTATCAACCTAAAAAAAACTAAGTTTTCCTAATCTAAAAAGAAAAGAAAAATGACGTAGAAGAATTAGGTACTTACCTGGATGACAAAACTATTGTTCCTCTTGTAAGAGTGTTTGATGGTGGCATCAAAAGAAGCAGTGCATCATAAGAACCTGTCATGGAAAAAAACAAAATATAAAAATATTATATTTTTTTCTTTCTTTTTTTTTATATTTTTTTTTTCAAGAAGAAAAAAATAATAATAAAAGAAACAAAAAACTATAATAAATAAAAATTTTGTTTTTGAATTTTGTATTTCAAATTTTGTATTTTGAATTTTGTATTTTAAATTGTTTCCACCTAAACCATTCCCCTTTAATTCTATAAATAGGGGGTTTTAGGGGATGGTGAAGGAAGTTAGAAAATTGTAGAGAAATTATAAAAAAAATAGTGTAATTATTTTATTGATTCAATGATGAGTAGTAGTTTTATTTCTATTTGTTTGTTTTCTATTAATATGCAAGCGTAAACATCCTTCTCAAGGGAGTGATGAAGCCACCATGGCTGAAGTATAAGTAAGTTGTTTTATTTTCTTATCTACTTTTTCCTCCCAAGAGCATTCTTCTACTCTTCTATTATGGATTTTATTTTCTAAAATTAGAGGGAGGATTCTTCGTGTTTGCCAAATAATGGTAATTCGAAGAATGCCTACCTCTGTTTACCTAGCCAATGTGTATCAGATTAAGTAAAGAAATGTCTCTCTCGTATATAATCAAGTCATTCTTTTTTATTCCATATTTTTCTTCATCTTTCCAAGTTCTAATTGGATTGATGAAGTGTATTGATTATTGGAGGAAAAACTAGATAAGAATATATAAAAAAAACTTTATTTATATGGATCCATGGTGGTGAATTCTCTTTCCTTGAAATTTGCCCTATCATTTGATCTAAGACATTTAATATTAGTTTTTATTATGAAATAAAAAATCAGAATTTTATTTTTTTTAAATATTCATTTTTCATCTCAAGAGATTTAAGTTTTGAATTTTAGACTTATTACTGATTCTCACTTGAGAGTGGTTTGACTCTGTTTACTACTATACAGTTTTTAGTAAAGTTTTTGCAGGTTTTATTATTTTTTTGTACGAAGTGTAAAAAAATAACAACAAACATTCAATAATCTACACCCGTCGTGCACTTTTTCTCATAAAGGGTTTTGCTTTTTTAAATTTATAAATTATAGATAAAAAGAAAGGGTTTTACTTGGGTAATTCTATTTTTTTAATTTCAAAATAAAAAATGAAATGATTTAGGGTCTTGATTGGGTAATTCTGTTTTTCTTATTTAAAAATAAAAAAATAGTGCACTAAAAGTAAAAAATTCTTCTGTACTTTTAATAGTAGTATAGATATAGTCATTTCTTTATTAAAGTTGCAGGAACAAAACAAATATATATACTTTTTTCTTGGCTCTCCACTGCTTTATTTACAAGTACCAAACGATAAACTTATCCATTCCTTTCCCTTTTCCTCTCATTACTTTCTGTTACTCTCTCTCTATATCTCTCTCTGAAACCTACGGTCAACTTGATGTATTTTTTTATTTTTGAAAATGGAAACCATTCGAATTGAACCCAAGAATGTATGAGTTTACGATTTGGAACCACTGAGTCACCTACGAGTTTTGTAATCCTAATGCATTTACTCCCATTTGGCATCATTTTAACTTCTCATAAATTATTTTTTATATTGAATTGTGAAAAAGTACTATTGATTTGGAAGTTAGTGTTTGGATTATAGTGCCAGTTTGAGAGAGATTATTGGGGGGATTTACACGGATTTTCAAATTCAATAAGTCATTTCTAAAAAAATATTATTGTTTGGTAAAAAAAAATAAAAAAGAGACTTCTAATGAAGTCGAAGTTCTAAAAGAGACTTCTAATGAAAGTTGAAGTTTAATTTAAGTCTTGAGTTTTGAATATTTGAGATTTGATCCTTCCAAAATTTTAAAAAATCTATTAAGTACCTCCAATTAAGTCTTAAACTTTAAATATTTTAAATCTGGTTTTAAACCAAAGCCACATGATAACAACTCACATCAAAACTCTCTTTAACATATAGATTCAAATCCATAAAAGTATGTATCTTATACTTCATGTACAATATCAAAATTCAATTTATATCAACTAATTTCTAGTACATCATATACACAATATCAAAACCTAATGTGTGTGTATATATGTTAATATGTGAATTTTTGTTTTATCCTCATGTTTTACTAGTACAGTGTTTGTTCAATTTTATTATTTTTCTCCACATGTCTAATGCATCTATTTTTTTTTCATATTTGTTACACTGAGGTCTATTATTTGTTTATGGATAGTGATTTTTCTTTCAAATTCAGTGATTTTCGAATGTGTGTTTATGAGTAGGGTGCCGTCATGTGATGGGTCCACCATTCCATTCACATAAATAAGTTTCAAAAAATGTTGAATTCAATATTTGTATCATTACTTTTTTTATTATTAATTAATTTTTTCCACACAATAAAAGATTCTTTTATGTACTTTTTTGTCCACCATTCCATTCACATAAATAAGTTTCAAAAAATGTTGAATTCAATATTTGTATCATTACTTTTTTTATTATTAATTAATTTTTTCCACACAATAAAAGATTCTTTTATGTACTTTTTTGAATTTTTTTAGTTTAGCTCTTTCTAGATTGGTCTTTGTGATGCTTAGATTAAGGAAAAAATTAACTACAAGTAACATTTATTAATCAATCATATACAAAGTATTTTATTATTCATTTATAAATTTATGATACGACGTGCATGTGAACTTTAATGTACTTTATTTTATATGTATCATGTCGCCTTTTCTAAAATGTATTGGACACAAGTAAATATTCATTCGTCTTCATACAAATTTATATCACAATTGACCAAATACATGACACAAATATAATTTTTTATATGATACATATCGATGCCCAAATTAACTAGATGTGTTTTTATATGTAGTTAATGGATTGCAAATTAATTTAATTCACAAATGATTTTATTTTAAAACTTCTTTTACATTAAGAATTAAAACTTCTATTGTAAAATATATATATGTTACAATTTATAATTTTTTAAAATTTCTTTTTAATTATTAGCTGGCCCTCCCAAGTCAAAGGTTCTGGGTCCACCCCTATCAAAAAGACTAAATATTTCTGTCACCAAAACTACTTTTTGTAACCCCAAAAATGTTCAAAGTAAATTTATTATTAACCAGTAACACTTTTTATTTTGTGGAACCACAAAGCTACACAATAATTTATACAAAGTCCTTGTCAGCAAAGGGCTTTTGAGCTTGAAAAGCTCACCCAAACACCACCTTAAAATGCTTTTTCATTTCCTTAACAAAATTTAATTAACTGAGCTTTCAAAACAAGATTAAACTATTGAGCTAAACACACCGTGGCGTGTCCTCAACTGATTAACCAAGGAGAATTTGAACAAGACAACCGTAATGAACGTTGAAGAGTCGGTTCAAAGTCACTAAAACTGAAATAATAAACAAAAATTCAATTCAAACTTTTCACAAGAGTCAACAGATAAAAAAATAATAATAATAATAATAAAGAAAAAGAAAAAGGAAAAAAAAAGAGGAAAAAGCTTAGACCAATCATGTTTGTCCCTAACAATCGGCGCCCTTTCACGTTCAAATGATCGGACGGTGGGAGCCGCCATCACACTTTTCTCTTGGTGGGGGGACCCACAGCAAATATCTTCTCAGAGTCTCGGCCTTTTTTTTCCCATACATTGTTAATATATCATTATACTATAATTTGGTTGTTTAGACGCCTCTAAAATGAATGTGTCTGTACACTCTTGCTCAGTTTATTTCGTATTAGATTTTGCCAGGTGGCACAATCTTGATCGTGAAAATGTTCACGCTCCTTTAGTGAGCGTGAAGAAACCAACTCCGGTTTTGGTAGATAATACTATTAAATTACGACGACATCACGGGACTGGCGGGAGATTAAATTTCAGCGCCAACGCGGGAAGGCGTGTGGAAACGTGGCACGTACCATATTCAACATGATCTTGGTGTGCTACGAGATGCACTGTGCGACCATGAGATCTTTCTAAATTCTTTTATTTTGAGAATGAAGAATCGTGGACGAAGAAATATTATTACGTTGCTAGTAATTAAGCCCTGTTGTCATAATAACAATATTACTCCCTCCGTCCCATAATTCTTGGCACGTTTGGAGATTTCAACTTTTTATGGTGGGACCCACTTTTTAGTGTAATAATGCATGAATTTACATATTAGTCCTTGTTTAAAAGTTAGCATTATTATTATATGGTGGGCCCAACTTTTAGGATAGTAGAGTTTGGAATGGGTAGTTTAGGAATCATATAATCCATTTTAGGAAATGGACATATATTTTGGGACATCCCAAAAAGAAATAATGGACAAAAATTATGGGACGGAGGGAGTATATTAAAACACTCTAAAATAAAAAAGTAAATATTATTGACACTCTCTGAGATTTAAGGTATTATTACATGACTATAATTTTATGCAATTTTGTTACCAACACCTTCTATGAAAATTTTTAATTTTTTTAATAAGTGAATTATCATAACTGCCTTTGATTATTTAAATATTTTTTAAGATAAAAATATTGTGGAGGGAAAAATCTCGTCAATAGAAGGCAAGCTATGTGGAAAAACATGTGCCATATGACATAGCAACCCAAATAGTCATAAGTCAAATAACGACTAAGTCAAAATTCATGTAACTCAAATCACATATTATAAGGATAAAAATCTGTATTACGTTGAAAATACAAAATATAAGTACGTACACTCTCCCCAAACAAAAAAGGAGGGTGTAAGTTTCCGCTTCAAACAACTCATTGAGTTTACTATTGTATTTGAGGGTAGATTTTTGCATCTGCAAATATCAAAATACGTTAATAACTATAATGTCCTTTATTCACCAACACACATAAAACATCAACCGCCATCTCTCTCATCTCCTCCTCCAACCACCACCACCACCACTAATCACAACCACCATCTAGTCAGCGGGAAAACATCACTGGAAAAACCAGATCCAACAATCTCTTTCAAATTAGTCACGATTACAAATGAACCCTCAGAATTCTCCATTAAAACTACAAAATACAAAACACATAAATCGAAAGCGAAAATTAATCGAGAAAGCTTTTCCAGTACGAACAAAGTAAGAACAAAACTCCAAAAGATGGCCATAGGCTTGATAGTGATAATGGGAACGGTGGAATTTCATTGGTGTTTAGCGGTGGAAGAAGATGACCATGTGGCTTAATAGTGGTGCTCGATGATGGGTGTTGGCAGTGATATGCGATGAAGCTCAATGGCAGAATCCTTGGTGGCAATCTGAAACAGGCGAACTTCTCATCCATCACCTCTCTCTCCTTCTCCCTAACAACTCCTAATGACTTCGCCGCCACCCACTCTACCACCGTCACCGTCTTCTTTACCCAAACCCTCGAGCCCAAAACCACGCCCCTGCCTTCTCCGCCACCACCACCAACCACTACCACCACAGGTGACAAAACCACCACCACCACCATTGTCGAACTTCAATCACAACCTAACATTAGCCAATTACCACCACAAATCCCTAATCGACAACTAACCCTGAGACCCAAATCACAAAACTCGAATACCCACCGGCACCAAAACCACCACCGTTGCTGCCAACATCATGACAAACCTCCATGGCGAAACCCAAAATCGACAAACCTCCAAAGCCCATTCGCAACCCAAACCCTAAACCAGCAACCACCGTACAAAACCCCTCTGATCAAACGGAACCACCGCAAGCCACCACAAGCCCCAATCGTTATGCAAACCACCAACAATCACTGTGGCCGGAACACCCGCAACCAATCTAACATTTTCGTTAAAAATCTGGCTCTTTGGTTTGTTATTAGGGTTTGAGATATGGAATATGAGGGGTGTGGTTGATTTGTTGTATACAAGGTGGGTTGGGAAAAGGTGCAATATAGAACGAGAGGGTGATAAGAGAAAAAATCAATGGTGGTGTGGGGTAGGAGGTGGATGATGGTGGGTGGTGGTAGAGGCATTTGGTGGAAGAAATGGTGGTGTGCGGTATGAGAAGGACAACGACAGTGGGTGGCAGCGACAACGTGTATATATATATGTGTGTGTGTGTGTGATAAATATATTTTATCGTATATATATATATACATATATATGTATATATATATATCTATGTGTATACATTATATATGAGTTTGATTTTTTTTCCTTCTTAGTCTTTTGTGTTAAGAGGGGCATTTTGGTCCATTAGATATGGTTAAATGAGTAATTTTAGTATTAAAAAAGGTTAGGTTATAAGTCAAAGGGCAGTAGGGTCATTTCACCATGAAAAAGTACTCTAACATGGTGTACTTTTGACAAGAGGGAGTGTATGTAATATATGACATAAATCACATGAAATGTTGCTAACAAAATTGCACAAAGTTGTAACCGCGTGACAATACCTCAAATCTTAGGGGGTGTCAATAAAGTTTACCCAAAATAAAATTATACTAGTAAAGTTCAATCTAACAAGATATAATTAAAAAAAATAAAATTTAAAAGTATAATGGTTGTCTCCTTATCGCATCGATATCCTATTTTTAAAAATTTACTGTTATCATAGTATTTATATCGTGTCATATTTGTCTATAACAGAGTTGAGAGGGATAACAGTCTCTGCTCTACTTTTGTTATATTATAAATTTGTATATATAATTTTTAAAATTTTGTAAACATTTCCCTACTTTAAAATTATTAAAAATTGAGGGAACATTTAGAGTCTTGATTTCAGTTTAGTCATTTCTTTTGAAAAATTGTATATTTATTTAGTCACCTTTATTTCTATTTGCACCTAAATTAGGCATTTGGTCCACCTAGGCATGACGTGGTGAAGAGAGGGGTCCAAGTTAGTAGAAAAATGGAAGAAGTGTGATCGAGCCTCACTTCGAATCACCTCAACAGCTTTCCTGATCGTGTCCAACATACGACCCTAATGAAACATATTATTTCAAATAAGCAACTAAGACCTTGGTTCCTCTGGTCGAGCGTAGTGCAAGACAAACGTAAGAGTTGAACATAGTGAATGAATAGCAAATGCGCAAAGTCACCTACTTTTGTCTCATTAATAGATAATGGTACTAAGTGAAGTGACCAAGGCAGAACAACACTCGAGTGCTTATAACGGAATGAACATAACCAACCCATCAAATCGGACACAGACACAAACAAATCTAGAAGATCACATCCGTGTCAGTCTAAGGATAGCACCTTACGTGCAACTATGGTCTTTATAAAATGATCATTGTGGTCGTCTACGTGACGTGCATCCAATTGTGGACTAAAGATCTCAAACACTATAAATAGAACTCATCTATGACGAGATAAAGTTCCCGCACCAACACGACTGCTTTTTATACGTTTATCTGACCTTGTGCCATCTATACTTAGTTTTACATTCCTCGTAACTTAGTTATGCACTGAAATACGCTTTACCTTTACTTGCTTTCATAATGTGGCTTATAGTTCTTTACGTTACATTTGAAGTTTGTAATAGGGAATCAATGGTTCAACTAGTGAGTCCTTTAGAATGCAACTAGGCCTTTCTGAACTGTAGCTTATAACTCTAGGTTTGCACTGCTTTGCATTTGCTTACTTTCATAATGTGGTTTAGAGTTCTTTACTTTACATTGCAAACTTGTAACAAGCAATCAATGGTTCAACCAGTGAGTCTTTTAGAATGCAACTATGTCCTTCGGTATTGTACTGTTGGAAAACTTGTAATTGATTCTCATTGTAGTTTCCAGAGTTAATGAAAATAATGTTACATTTTTCTTAAAAGGTATGTATTTTATTATTTTCTTGTGATTCACGTTTGTAACTCCCATCCAACACACTTTAGGCTTAACAAAACCCTTTTGTTAGGGCTGAAGTGAAATGAACATAAGAGAGAGTCATTCCTCTGCTACTCAATCTCGAAAGTTAGATTAAACACCGGTGCACGCACACTTACAACTGCAACAACTTTAAAACAATCATGAATATTTGCTTACCTTTCCCTTTGGCTGCAAATATGAATCTAACAATCTTACCACGTCCGTGCGCTGACAAATTATAAGTGCATTCCTAGAGGGCACACTTGAGCCAAACAATTTCAAAATCAATCTGTCGTTTACCTTCTCTAACATGTTTTTTTATATAGAAACAAGACAAGAGAATTATAGAAATCTTCTTTTAAATCTACTTCTCAACCTTAAGTCAATAAACAAAAGTTCTTAATCTTCATTTTTACCTAGTCTCACCCCTTTTGCAAAATAGAAGTTTCATTTTGGATTACAAAATAAAAGGATAAGGATTTTGTGATCATCAACAATTGTATATATATATTTTTTGTTTGAATTGGTTGTTTAAATAATCAAAACCATGATAGATTATGATAATTTATTGAGATTAGTCTGTATATCAAAAGAAGTTGCCATGCAATCTTTTCAAAGCATGAAAAATTGTTTGAGGACAGTAATCAATATTTGAGTTTTTTATTTAATTATTATTTTGGAAAAAAAAAATATCTTGACATTTCAATGTGACACCCACAAATGAAACTTCTGGTCCGGTCACGAGAAAAAGATTCCAAATAAAAAAATAGTAATTAAAATGAGAAAAAGACTTGCAACATAAATATTTTTTTTCTCCGAATTGATTCTTTCTTAGCCCTCACATAAACGAAAAATAAAAGAGACCTGGATTTTTGGATCACCGGCTTTCATAGTGGATTTGGCCAGCAAATGTGAAAATTTGTGTTTTATTCACACTAGCTAAATTGGTCTTTGTTTTGACACCTTCTATAAAGCTAGAAAGACTCACTCTTACCTAACTTTACATCATCACTTCAATGGAAAGAAAGGCAAAGTCTGGTGTAGTAATTTGACCCAATCTACCTTTCTTAAAAAAAATAAAAAATAAAAAAATAAACCCAATTTGCTTATCTAAACAGCCATTTTCTCCCCTGCTAAAGTCATACTTTTTTTCTTAATTGTTGTTGCCTTAGCTCAAGTATAGGTCAGGATAAACAAAGCCTACTTCAAGTTTCTACTTCTCCTAATCTTGGGTTATATTGCATAGGTTGACATTTACTTTGAATCTGACTTTTCCAGATATTATGGTGGTTTCTCATAAAATTTTATATTTTCTTTTTTGGGTATTGAAATATATATTTTTTTTTTACCTAGAAGTATCTTCATCACTTCTTGGAGTGAGAAGTGAGAGTTCAAGACCCATAAGAGCGAATGAGTGTGTGAGTTTCTTGTTAAAGAAATTTTTTTATTTTACTCATCATATTAGATAATTATTAAAAATGATTTAAAAAAGTTAAATACAGGAGGTGAATTGACATATAACAAAAAAAATTGGAGAGAAATAATTCATGTGACTGATCACGTCCATATAAAACTAAAGCAAAGATAACGGCGATATTAGAAAATTTATAGCAAACATATTACATATATGACCTTTTGGCTTACATGTTTATTAGTAATTTATTTATTTATTTATTTTACCTTGTACATGTCTATTAGTATATGTGGCATAAACACTATTGTAATGTTTCATTACTACCGGATATGAAAAATTAGAATAAATGAAAGAAAAAAGAGATTGAAAATGTCTCTCCAAAGAAATTAGAAAGATATTTTATTTTCTTGAGTAACAAATGCATGCTCTACTAGATATTTTGCATGTTTATCAACTGGGAGAAGGAGACCAAGCTTTTTCAGGTGCAAAATTGTAAATTTTTTTCATAATTTAATTATATTTTTCAAAAAAGTGTCTTGATCTACTCGTTGTCATTAAATTTAATTAGCCGTTTACAGCTACATGATGCCATTTTAGAAAGGCATGTTTTGGAGAGAATAAATAAAAAAAATATCAAATTACTTCAAGTCATTTGGAAATTTAAAAAAAAAAAACTTTGCCATAAACTTTATTAAAATAAAAGTTACTATTTAGAGTTGACTCTTCTGTATAGTATGCTATTAGAAAAAAGAAGATTAGAAAAAAGAAGATTAGAAACAAGTTTACATTATACTTATGGAAGTTAATACTTTTATATACTAAAAACCTACATAATCATCCTATTTTCAGAGGATGAACAAAATTTGGTTTAGCAAATTTAGTTTGTTTTCTTTTCTTTTTTCTGCTTTTGTCTTTCCACACAAACGCAGCTTTCGCTTTTACCCCAAATTCAAACTAACTCTTCAAACCACTCGTAGGATTTCTTAAATGCAACCACTTAAGAAAGCTACACTACATCTCACTGTCATTAAAGAATGAGTAAAGGTTACTTCAGTAATTAAATATATAGATATTGATATATATATATATATATATATATATAATGCTGATACATAACAAAATGTAGAAAATAAAACAGGAGAGAGACTGCCAAACGGCTCCTTAATAATTTCCTTGCGGACCAAAAAAAGAAAAAATCACAGTTTTTTTTATTTAAATTTTCTGTACAAAGAAAAGTGGGAAAAAGATAAGAGAGGCCTTCACGTCTTCTTCGTCGATCACGAGATGCCACGTGGAGGCCTGAGAGACGTGGATCCCACGCTGACGTGGTAAATGAGTGAATTTTTTATTTTTGGGTAGAAAGCAAATGAGTGAGGTGCTCAAGAGAGAGAGAGAGAGATAGAGAGAGAGAGAGAGACTTTGGAGCGATTTTCAGAGAGAGAGAGAGAGAAAGTGAGAGATATAGAGCGAGAAACAAGGCGCGGAGAGGCCGTCCGAAACAGGCAGAGAGAGAGACAGAGCTGCTATTCTTCTATCTTTCGCTGCCTTTCTTTCCAAACGAAGTCGCGTTTCGTTAAACACTCCTCTCTTTTAGGGCAAAAAAAAATTCAAAAAATTTAAAAAGGAAAAAAAATTCAGTTTAGGAAAATACACAGAGCGGCAAAAGACAGATCAGAAAAAAATTCGGAGATATATTTTTTCAAATTTATATAATCAGATCTTGCTGCTTTCTATCATCAATTGACTCCGATTGATCAGTTCAATCCACCGATTGTTCATCATCAGCTCCGAGCACAATTTCTTATGTAAATGTTTTGATTTTCTTTTTTGGTCAATTTTTTGAATTTTCTTCATTTTTTTGGTGGATACAATTTCGGATTTTTGGGGTTATTGAGCTTGGAGATCCCACTAGATTGCCCTAGAAGGGTTCGGATCTGCCGGAGATTGATAAGCCGGAGCGAACAATCGTCGGATGAGAAAGGCACATGTTTCAGAAATCTCCTGGGAAAACGATGAAATGGGTAACATTGCTTAAAGACATCAAAGAAAAAGTCGGTCTCTCTCAGTCTTCATCTAACGCTTCTTCTTCTTCTTCTTCTTCATCATCATCTGTCTCGTCGTCCTTTCGAGATAACAATGCCTCTTCATCCAAGCAAGATTTGGCCTCGTCAACGCCGTCAAGGTTCTTCATTTCTACCGATTTTCTCTTAGAAATATGTTTAATATTTATGAGGATGTTTTTCTGCACTCACATTTTATGCTACACTATGTTTATTTATTCTGCTTTGTTCCTGGGTGCTATATATATTAGACTTGCCGATATTATTTTATGGGTTTAATGTAGTTTGGCTTTGTCTCAAATGATCTGCATCGAGTTTTTCATAATTATGAGCGGCGGGGTGATGCTTATGTAGTTCTTCGTACACTTATTTGTTATTTTTTCCTGATTATGGGTGGAAGAGATATATGGATCATGCTATTGAATAGAACACAGTTCTGAACTGTTTGACCATGAGGTCCTGAATTGTGAAGTTAGCACCTGACAGCTACTGGGTATTGCCAACTGACAGGTGACCACTAGAACTAGATCTTTGCTTCAAACATAAGAGGTTTCCCGGTTGAGCTGATCTATTGTTCAGTGCTTGCTTATGTGGAATGTACACTCCATGTGCTATCAGTTTGTTTACCCAATTCTTACTTGTACTCTCTTCTCACATCAAGGATGTGACAAAGGATGGGTTTACCCGTATAATCTGTGCATTTGATGCTTTATATTCACACTTGCAATTGCTGTTTCACGGATTCTAATGTTATTTAATCTCAGTAGTCTTTAGGTTGTCTCTGACGGTTATCTTCTTACTATTCTTGCTCCATGCTCTGTCATAATGGATTAAAATACTATTTAATCATTAATCAGTATGTTTTGATTCAGATGTTACACTAGCATGTTCTTGTACGCTTATACGCATCTCTTTCGCGTGGCATTCACGGTTAGGAGTAGCAGACACACGATTACTATAGATATGTCTTGTAGTACTTATGAGGTATTAATCGTCGTCATCGGGAGCAGGTTTGGAGATGAACGAAGGGTAGATTTGTTAAGGTTTAAGGCTATTTTTGTTTGGATTTAGAAAGAAACCTTGTCAGAATTTCTGACCAGGCGCGGATAAACTAAAGCTAGGGTTTTTGATTAAAGTGAAAGTCTGGCGATTCTGCCATTTTGAGAATGAAGATAGTTTTATTGGTGGTTGGTTCTGTGTATTAGTTGTACATGGCAGTGCCAGAATTGAAAAATAAATAAGAAGATATAAATGACAAATTTATTATTTCTAAGAGAAGTGGAGTATTGCCATCAAAGTGTACAAAAAATTTACGGACAATTTTTTATTAATCCATCTTGTTGAATTGTTTTTACGACATTTGGCCGTATACAAAACTAGCAAAAGTAGAAGGACTTGCTTATATGCAAGCATTCTGAAGCAAGTAAAAGATTTTAAAAATTAGAAACCCTAGTAAGTAAATATTCTTAAACTAATAAAGACTCAAATAATTCCAAACTATAAAAACTTGACAGAAAACATAATCAAGCGTCTTATCAACCAGCTCCCTCTCATTAAAAGTACTAAAATATCCCTGGTTATGAAAAATATAATTTTCCACTTCAAAAGGGGTTAAAATAACATGGATTTAACAAAAAAAGGTCCAAAAAATAGTCCTCAATTATGTGACACCTGTGGTGGAATCCATCAATGAGGCCGCAGATAAGTGCCTCTTTCTTCTCATTTTCCATACAACTAAAGGGGCTGATTCCCATCACTAAAGATGCCATCAGTTGTAGGCAAGATTCGAAGAGGGGCTGAAGATGTTGTTATGTTCAGAGAAGATCAATGATTGCACCTTTGAGTTGTGGTGTGTAGTTTAAGGTCGGGGTGCTACATAGTAAATAAAAAATCTATGAGGGGACATGCGATTTAACAAAAGACATGATGGATTCATTTGGCCCTGCCCTGGTAGTTTGAATACGAAAGGCATGTTGAATTTAGTATCTAGTTGATGGATGTGGTAAGTAATCTTTCTGTAGCAATCAGTTGATCAAAAACATTTGACTCTTTGAAATTTTTTTGCTTTAATGCTTTGGTTATTAATTAACATTTTTCACCGATAGCTTTTGTTTGTAGTGAAATTGATAAAATACCTCTCCATTGTTACATTGATAATAGAACGGTTCATATATATAAATTTCTCGTGGATATATTTATTTAATAAAAAATAGGAGAAACTAGTCATTTAAATTATTTGACCTGACATAGTTTACTTTTCACTACAAGTGTGTATCACTTCGGTTGATGTGTTGATATACGGCCAGTTGCAATGATGTTCTTATGTCATTCCTTAGGTAATAGTTCACTTAAATTATGTTGCAATAATGAGAGTGCATGTCCATGGTTTTCCTTTTTGGGGCACCTTGAAGGATCAATAACATATTTTTCTTTGATTGTTGGTGAAAAGATCAACTTCCCTGTGGCCATTTGTGTCAATTGTCAATAGTGAGAATTAATTGTAATTTTAAGGATGGCTACTGTAATCATATTTCTGGGAGGTAATTTAGGTGGATATGAGATAGTGGATGACTTGCTTTATTGTATACAAAAGTATAGAACCCATTACCATTGGATTCTGTAAACATCATTATTAGGTGTTACTGGGAAAGAACCATTTTTTTATCATCACAATGTCAAACCTTTTCTTAGAGATGATTTTGTAGCACATATGATGCAATACCAGGAAGGATTGCTTCAATTAGTTCAGTCAATGCTTTGATGGCTTGGGGTAATTATGCCTTGTGATGGTCTTGTGGAATCTTGGCTAACGTTTACAAAATATCATTTTGATCAGTAAATTCTTAAACCATATACTTGAAAAAATTGATTCTTCTGTTCAGATGTGCCATGATTTACTCAAATGATTTTTCATACTTTTATCTTTCCTCTGGATGATTTTGCTTCCTTTTTATCTTTCCTTTTTTTGAGAGCAGAGACAAACATGAACTTGAATTGGACTTCAAGAGATATTGGGAAGAATTTCGTTCATCAAGTTCTGAAAAGGTTACAGCTTGTAAATTAAGTTTCATTGCTTAATTCTTTTGTATCTCTTTCTTTCTTTCTTCTTTTTTCCCTCACTTTTTCTCTTCACTGCACTGTTCTCTTGTTTATAACATAACTTTTTTTTATCATTTTCTTTCCTTTAGACAGAAAAAAAAATGGGGCTAATGGTATCTTTTTGTCCATGCAGGAGAAAGAAACGGCCTTGAATATGACTGTAGATGTTTTCTGTAGATTAGTGAAGCAGCATGCTAATGTAGCTCAGTTAATTACCATGTATGAAGAAAACTCTCTTTTGTCTAGTCTGTTGTCTTGATTTTGAATTTTTATGCGTTCACTTAATTTTGAGGGGTTATGTTACTTGCTACCGGTAACTCCATGTTCCCCAATTCTTCATTGAAGTAGATATTTACAGTTCTCTTATCAAAAAGAATATTTTCAGTGTTAATTTGAAATAAGTGGTGGATATCTCTTCCTTTTGTTTTTTTTCATAACCTCTTGGTGTGGGTAACACTTTTAAACTTTTGCATTCCATCGTGCACCTATACATTTGAATTGATGAAGCTTGAAATAGAAAAGACCAACTTTCTTCTAATCCTTCTACAATGACCCTCTAATAATAGATAATCATGGGTTTTATAAAAAAGTAATGTGATAATGATAATTAACTCTAACCCTCTAATAATGATAATTGATATTAAATCTATTTCGGCTTTTACTATGAAAACTTTTTACAAATATAAAGATCCTTACTCTAATTAGAAGAACTTCTATCCATTTTCTCGAGAATATTTTTATGACCTTTTTTTATGTGTTATGCCTACTTCAAGCATGATAAAGCTCCTTGGGTTTCCTTGGTTGAAGAATTTTTTGTCTTATCTGTGGAGGAATTAGGCAACCATCCTATTGGTCTGGCTCAACTATAATATTATTCGCCATGAAATCCCATATTTCAGAATATTTCTTGTTAATATTTTTTATACATGTAGATATTTGTGTCAAAACCGTTGTAACGATGCGTTAGACATTAGAAGTGTTGGCATGACATCTAATGGAAGAGATAGGGTTAAGGATTCCATTCAGTCATATGTATGTACATATAAGTAAATATGGTTCTATATATTTCTATTGTATTGAGTAATAATATAATGAGGTTTTGATTTGAAAATTGTAATTATTAGGTCAGAAATATATTAATTATTTACCATGTTACTTGGTTGATTTTTTGTAGACTAATTAATCATTGGAGAGCATTGATTTAGTAAACATTCATTAGTAAAAGGTCAACTATACATGGAGGAAGATATTATATTATTACTGAAACTCTGCTCCATTATATGTTAAAGTTTGGAGCAAGTTCTGAGTACACAACTACACATATAATCTATGTGAAAGCAGCATTGTGGTACTCTACAGCTTCTTCATTCGACAGCAATGTACGAGAGACTGCTTTATTAACACATGGCATGCTTGTTATCTATATGCTGCTCTTCTCTCAAATACATCAGTATCCACAAAATCTTAGGAGATGCCTTACTTTTGCGACTCCTCGTTGCTTCATGTCGTATGGAGCAAGATACTTGTCTATCTCTTTCTCTTAGGCTGTGTACACTCCTGAAGATGTCCATATATTTATGTCACTATTAAGTTTCTCCCTCTTTTCAGCATGATTTTTTACAATTAGTTTGGAACTTGGAGCCTTTGGAATGTATAATGTCACTAAAATCATTTACAGAAGAAATATATTGTACTTTCTCCTGTGTTGAATACAAATTTAGAGTGTTGTAAATGAAGTATCTGAATGCTGATGATATTAGGACATCCATTTGTGGAAAGTAAGCTGGTGATTCCAAATTTAAATGTGACCAAATTTCCAATATATGGGTTGAAAAAGCTTGTGATTATGTTCATTCTAATTTTTTTTTAGTGATCCTTTGGCTGTTCTGTGTTGCAAATAGGGAGTTTTGTTAGTCGTGACTGTTCCAAAGACAACTCTTAGTCTTAATTCCTAAAAGGAATTTGTTGGTTAGTCCTAAAATTTAGGATTATTTTCTTCTTACTTTTTCTACTTCTTTTTCCCCCTGTATCTGGTGGGGGAGGGGGGAGGTGTCTGGGTTGACGGTGCAAATTAAAATTGGGAATGGTATTTGTATTATGCTTCGGAATGTTTTTATTAAATTTGCAACTTTGACATTTTCTTTACCAAAACTATTTGTATTGGTTTTATGGTGAGATATGTTGACCAACTATTGAACTGTTTTCAATTTACAGGTTAGTTGAAACACACATATTCTCTTTTGTTGTGGGAAGGGCATTTGTAACAGATATTGAGAAGTTGAAAATTAGCAGCAAAACGAGATCTTTGGATGTTGTTAGAGTGTTAAGCTTTTTTTCAGAGGTCACAAAGGTTTGTATTCTAGATGCTTTCATCTGAATATTATTTTTTCTCTATGATTGTTTATTTTTTTAAAAAAAGTGTCACACAAGTTCTTGATAATGTTTATTATACAGTATTATACATGTGTGTTTTTCTGCAGGATGGCATCAGCCCTGGTTCAAATTTGTTAAATGCAGTGGAAGTCCTTGTATCTGGGGTATATCCGTAAGCTTCTTTAGTTTGAAAGTACTCATATAGTTTGATTGTTTATTATGTTTGCATTCCGGATCATCACATGTCTTAATCTGAAACAATCTTAGTCGTTTTATCTTTTCTTTTTCATTCTTTCCCAAATCTACAGTCTGCATTATGTGTATTTAAATTGTTGAAAATAACTTGCTTAAATATGCTTGTCAAAGACAAAAGTACCTATTGTACTTTATTTAAAGGGTTAAATTCATAAAACCCCCCTCTACTATCAGAAACTCTCAAAGAACTCCCCTATACTAAAAATTGATCAAATAGCCCCCTCTCGTTAGTTTTTGGGAGAATTTGACGGAGAAATCGTGTGCAATTCACGTGCTCTTTTAAGTGGTGTATAAATGACTAAATTGACCTTTATACATACATTGAAAATTAAAAGACTAACATACCCTTCTGATATATATATATATATATATATATATATATATATATATATATATGTTAATGGGAAAAGCTAACATCACTGCTTTGAGGAGGAGGTTAGTCACTCTCTCAATATTTTTTAGACAAAAAATGCCCTCAACTGAATCTGCCACATCATCAAAAATCTGGACTTCTATGTAATTTTAAAAACCTAACCTCTCTCTTCCCTATGCTCTCTCAAACTCTGCTGCCATGTTCAGACCAACGTTGCCGGCGGCAACGAAAACTATAGTTAGAGGAGAGGTTGTGGAGATCAGCGATGATGATCAATGGAGAGGCACAATGTTGTAGGGAGAGAAGAAGGTGAAGGCTTCATCGTTAAGATCTGGTATCGGAGATCCGAGGCGGAAATGGCGTTAGACAATAGATTGTAGCCGTTCAATTTTGATTGCAGGGCTGCGATAATGGTGGTTTTGGGTGGGGATGGTGGTGGTGGTTACTGGGATGGGGATGGTGGTGCTCCCAGTGGTGGTTGTTCTCCATCCAGCGGCGGAGAAGTAGGAGATCTAGATTTCTTCGACATCTTCCATGGTGGAGATGCTACCTTGGCCGGTGAATAGGATAAAACAATGAGATTACAAGAGATTGTAGCCGTTCAATTTCGACCATAGGGCTGCGATAATGGTGGTTTTGGGGTGGGGATGGTGGTGACGGTTGCTGGGATGGGGATGGTGGTGCTCCCAGTGGTGGTTGTTTGTGGTGGTGGTGGTTGTTCTCCATCCAGCAGCGGAGAAGTAGGAGATCTAGATTTCTTCGACGTCTTCCATGGTGGAGATGCTACCTTGGTCGGTGAATAGGATAAAACGATGAGATGACGAGATTGTCGCCGTTCAATTTCGATTGCAGGGCTGCGATAATGGTGGTTTTGGGGTGGGGATGGTGGTGGCAGTTAGTGGGATGGGGATGGTGGTTGTTTGTGGTGGTGGTGGTTGTTCTCCATCCAGTGGCGGAGAAGTAGGAGATCTAGATTTCTTTGACGTCTTCCATGGTGGAGATGCTATCTTGGCTGGTGAATAGGATAAAACGATGAGATGCTGATGTCATCCACTGTAAATTGAAACTTTCACACCTGTCATTTTAAAATAATGAATGGGCACATTCGTCATTTTAAAATAACTTTTTTTTTGTATTTAAAATTATTAAATAAACGAAGGATATTTTGGTAATTTCAAAATCAAACTGATGGAGCCGTTTAAATTTGTCCTTATATGAGAGAAATTGATAGTAGACGGGGGTTTTTGAAAATTCAGGGGGTTTTATGAGAATTTTTGATAGTAGAGGGGGGTTTTTATGAATTTAACCCTTATTTAAATATAAATTGGTGCATTCAGTATGTGAGGTGAGTTAGTGGTGTTATTCTGTGAGTTGCGCATAAACATTTACTTGTCCAGACATTACTGTCTCCTGATTTTCCTTAGTTTTAAATGATTTCTTTTGCAGCCTGTTGATAAACAATCTCTCCTTGATTCTGGGATTTTATGCTGTCTCATTCATATTCTCAATGCTCTTCTGGGTTCTGATGAGGGGAATCAGAGGCAAAAGGTTGCTACTTATGTAGAACCATTATTGGCTGAGAAAAAATGTGATGATAGTGTAGGGCAAGTCCGCCGGCTTGAGGTAGCTCTCTTTCTATGGGTTGCTTTCCCTTCTAATTACTGTCATCTACTTACGAGATTTTACATTCTTGTTAGACTTTGAGCTTAATCCAGTATTTGTCAGAACACAATGTTCTCTCTTTCCTGTTATTCTGTTTCTAGATGTGGATAATGTTTAACAGCATTATATAGGCAGATGTCATATTTATCCACCTCTTTTTTCCTTTTCTTTTTGTACAAACATTATTTTTACAGCCATGTGTCTTACCTTGTGTTGTAACATGGAGAGTTGTGCTTTTCTCAGTCTAAGATGCATTAAGTTTGCAAGTTTAACTTCAGGTTTTGGCGAATAGTGATGCCTGAGCTGTCCTCTCCATATAAGTAAGTCATGTTTCAAGGATGCTGACACTGGCTTTGGTATTTGGCTAGATATGAGGTGCCTGCATGGTATCTTAATTGCTTTTTTTGCTGTCTGTACTCTGATCAAGCTTTTTATGGTATTCATTAGAAACCTTATCTTGGGAGTTGGGCCATTCTGATTTCTGACTACGACATTGACTTGTGTGGGAAGTGTTTTCCCCACTACTTGGTAAAGAAATAGCTCTATGAAGGAAGTTAGGGTTGAAGGGGGAGAGGTTTCCAAGTTTTGATTAAAGAATCCACCTTTTTAGTAACCCGTTTCTGATTAATTTGGATTTGAAGGTTACAAACCTTGTTTTCTAGTCTTTGGACAGCAGATCAGGGAAAGGTGAACATTTTTGACATGCCTCAAGCAAGGAGCCTCGCAAAGCTTCCTATAGAATTATGTGCACTTTATAGAATGGATACTCAGTTTGTCTATCATTTCAATCCTCCTTGTGAGGGAAAAAGTCCTAATTGTGGTGTTTTCAAAATTTTTTTTGGCGGCGACTCTTTTTTGTGGGTGGTGTTATTTGGAGTGACTAATTGCTTCTCTTTCGTTTTACAAGACTTCTTGGACTTCTCTTTCATTTTAGAACCGCCACTTTGTGCAAAATATGTCAGAAGTTAGGTTTGGGTAGTCATTCCTCTCAGTGCCCATCTAGATGGACCAACAATAGTAATGACCTTTACTTGTCTTCGGAAGTGAATCGTGTAGGTTGATATGGAGGTGTGCTACCTTCATATTGTAATGGTGTATTGTTGATGTCAGAAGATGCTGGACCTTAGCACTATTTACAAATGGACAATAGTAAAATTTATCTTTTTGGCCTTCATTACCAAGTATTTGAGGGCATTCTTGTTTCATTAAATAGAAATCAGAGGCTGGTGACCTCCAGATAAGTGCATTCTTTGATGGGAGTGTTAAAATCCACCTTCAATAGGTGTACTGTCAATAACCTTGGGTGGGCGATATTATTAGTATTTTAAGGGTTCATAGCAGCTACGTAGCCTGTTTCTTTTTAAGACTTTCCAGTCAGGGTGATGCTAGCATTGCAGTGTGTTTAGTCCTTCGTTCAAAACTTGAACTATGCATTGTAGGAGGAGTTGGGAGATATATAAAGATAGGGAGTTTCCATGGTTAGTTCTGGGCTAGATTTTGGTCCTTCTGGAAGTTGAAACTTTGGCCCTATTTGATGGAAATCAACTTCCATTCTTCTCAATCATGGGTCAGATATATACGGAATCAAAGTTTAGCTTTACGTTGGGGGCCACAGGAAGAGACTTCTCATCTTCTAATCAAGGTACCTGATATGTGTGGATGCAAAATTTAGCTTACTTTGGGCTGAGTTTTTGGCTAAGCATGGAGCAACAAGATTTTGTCCATTTGCTTTCTTTATCTTCATTGTGTTGTTTTGGTTTCTTTTCTTGTTTGTTTGGGTTAGGGTCCATTATTCTCTGCTTTGGAAGGATTGCTCATTGTTTACGTGTTACCTTTCTTTTCCTTCTAATAGAAATTAAAGGATTGAATTCCACTGTAGCTTAGGTTCGGTTCATCATAATATCCGTTTCTCGTTTGACTCAGTTTAGCTGGCTCAAGAGTGTTTTTATGTGAAAAAATAAAGTCATTGTAGCATAGTGGTAAAGTGTTGATATGGCATCAAGAGAGGAGCGGGATTAGAGGTTTGGTTCTGTCTTTTGATTAAAAGTCTTTTGGTATGTGTATAATAAAAATTAGTGGTTCTTACAATTGATATATAATTTAGTTGAATTTGTTAAGCATCAAAGACGGTTGTAAACCTAAACTAGGGAATGTAAGCAAGTTTTAGTTCAAAAATTGTGTTTTTTTTTTCTTCGTGATATCCATATAATTTCAAAACTTTATGCTGTAGTGCTCGAGTAATCATGTCTTCTGGTTTGAATGAAGGAATTATATATTTCTCGTAACCATTGCTTTGTCTCCTCTAAGAAACAAATATTTTGAGAGTTTGGCCTCTAATGAACAGATGGCATCTGACATATAATTTACATGCATTTATTTCATCACATTTATGTTACATTACTTTTGATCAACAAATTGATTTCCTCTTCACCCAATACAAATGAGAAAAATGAACATTATTTATTTAGGAACCACATTCTTTGACAGTCTTTTGACATGCCCCTTGCTTTGAATCACTCAATCAAATAGAGTGTATGGTAGTTTATACAAACATTAGATTGATTCTCAAAGCTTCTTCTCTCTAAAAGATATCAATTCCCTTGGGATTCGTTTGGATTGATGGAATTGGAAGGAAAAGAAAAGAAAAGAAAGGGAGGGGTAGCTATTTTCATGCTTGGTTTGCCATTGAGGAAAGAAAAGAAAGGATAAGGACAGATTTAGAGGGATAACTTAACCCCTCATATTGTATTTTTGCTATCCTTCCAAAAGTGGGAGGACTTGGAGAGAAAGGATAGGCACTTTAATGAAAATTTTAAAATACCGAAAATAGCCTTAATTTTTTTTTTTTTAAAAATGAAAAGGTATCAATTAATAATTTGTCAAGTGATAAAAGAGATACCTAATTGGCTATAACCTCATATATATGCCAATATAGAAGTCCTATATAAAATAGGAAAATAAGCCCAATTAAAAAAAAATCTGATTTTAGAGAGTGACCTAACAAATTCTGCCCTAATCAATTGAGCGAAGCCAATTTTGAGAGAGTGAACTTGTTCCGATGGCCTTCGAGCAATTTGACCGAAAGGTTCAATTGATCGATGTATTGGTTGAAGCTTACTGTTGTGGATTTGGTCAATCAAAGCTTCAATAGAAGCTCACTGTTTTCCGATTTATTTTGGTATTCATAATTTTGACCATTCCACCAATTTCTTGGTCAATTGAAGAGCTATAACTTTTAAAAACATGTTTAACGATATTTTGAGCCTTTTAAAGATTAAAGCAAGGTCATAGGTAATAATAAGCAAATCATTCCAACCTAGATTCCTATGTCCAATGAGGTCTCTTATTTAGTATGTGATTGAGCTTGAGAGATATTCGGTGTGTTCTTCACTTTTCTTGATCTTCTCTGATTATAGACACATAAACTCAAGACATTTTGTTCCATCTCACAACACTATTTTTGTCAACGCATGACTTAATATTCTAATGTACCTCTACGTTAGTTTTTTCATGACTATCCTTATTAGGTTTGGTCTGCTAACAATGAATGCTCTGAAACAGTATATTAATTGGACAAATGTCCACATCCTTTGACATCATAATCAAGCGTGCTTTAGGCCAGGAAAGGATTTTGGAAGCTAACTGATTAGTATGGTTGCTTGATTAAGCTGTTAATGTTACAATCAAGAGGGACATCAATTGAGAATTTGCTTATAGTAATTTTTATCTGTGCAGGTAGAGGGAAGTATTGTGCATATTATGAAAGCATTGGCAAGCCATCCTTCAGCTGCACAGAGTTTGATCGAGGATAATTCACTTCAGTTACTGTTTGAGATGGTTGCCAACGGGTCTTCGACTGTTTTTTCTCAATATAAGGAAGGTCGTGTTCCCTTGCACACCATTCAGCTTCACAGACATGCAATGCAGGTAATACAGTACTCATGTTTTCAGCTATATGTCTGGTAAGGGAACTGCAAAAATAAATAATAATAATAATAAAAAAATAAAATAAAAAATTAATCAGTTAAATCCACATACTGAATTACGTATCAGCTTTATTAAAATTTATTCTTGTTTTATTGGCTCTTTTTCCAGATACTTGGTCTTCTTTTGGGTAATGACAATGGAAGCACAGCCAAGTATATACGAAAGCATCATCTGGTATGCTGTTATATTTGTATTTCAACTCATTTATTATGCTTGAAATAAATAGGGTACTCTATGCTACTGGTTTCTTGAACTATACCTTTTCAATTCTTCCCTGTTTTCTTGCAATGTCAACATCAACAAGCAGGTGTAAGCATGAATAAATTATGGCATTCTTATAGCTTTTCCTGCATTTTTTTGGTGAACATGTATTCATATCTATATCCACTATTACACACGCACATATACTACTTTTTTATGTTATTGTGCTCTTTGCTTCAGAGATTGTTTTACATCTTATTGAGTTATCACAAGGACCTTAGCTGTATGAAGGGAGCACAGGTCTAGTAGTGAAATAGTGTCCTGGTAAATAAGTGAAATCAAAAGTTAAAATTCTTATGAGAAGGTTTTAGTTGCGTCAAGAAGAGCATTCTGGTAGTGGATTCTCATGGAAGAGCTAGGCACTTTGCAGCAATATCTGATGTTATGGAAGTTGAGTTGTGCTTAGCTTTTAATCTTTTCAAGAGCATCCTTGTATCACCTGGGGATCTATTACGGTCTTTTGATAGGCTTCAGGCTCCAAAGAAATGTGCCTTCTTTTTAATTATTAAATCATATGTATTCCTTTTAGATGCCCATCAGTTGGCATGTTTAATATCCTATTTTGGTCTTGTGAGATGTTTCATATTGTTTAATCATATCATATATTTGGTATTTGGAGATCATGGGCTTATGGTTGACTACTTGAACAACATTTGTCTTGTGCTCGAGTCTGAATGACATTTATGATTTATCTAGTGTTTAATATCCTATCATGGTTCTCCGTGATATATCATATTGCTTAGTAAAAGGTCATTACCCAATGTTGGGCGGTCCTGCCTACATAGAGTGTCGGTGGGGGGGGGGGGGGGATAGAATTGGGAGGTGAAGACTGTAGACAGACCTAATCCTTGACATTATTGTTTGCTTAAAGTGGCTGTACCTCCACTTGACTTGTGTTCTCATGCTGTTATAGCCCGGGCTTTTTTCCATTGCACAAAGCAATAACCCCTTATAATTGTTTAATCATGTCTTATATTTAATATTGGAATTAATGGCTTATGGCCTTGTTTTATAGTTCGAATTTTTTCAAGTGTTAAATATGTTGCACATATGTTTTACTTAGATAGAAGATTTTGTTGTGTTATGCACTTTGTGCTTTTAATCACTACGAGATCATTGTCTCTGATTAGGTGACTGGGTTGAAGAATTTTACTTGTTTCTCCTCTCCTTCTTAAAAGAAATTTATAGGATGTTTTTGTAGTCAGACCTTGTGGAGATGATTGCAAGTGCATAAATTAGATAGTTGGTTGGTCTGATCCAACCCTGGTGGATTTTTTTTTTAATTTGGCAATGCTATGGTACAGGTGGGATAATATTTTAATTGGACTCTAGGTTATAACCGGATTTGTTTCAGTTCTAAAGGTCAGAATTTTATCATTCTTCTTTAATCGCCCAGGGGAGTTTTGAAGTGATGATTGTTGGTATAGGCCATTCAGGGTCTGCCACATATGTCCATGTGGCAAGGCCCACTTTGACTTTCCCACTATTTCGAGCTTCCTTCGCATATCCACGTGGCAACAGGCCCACTTTGACTTTCCCACTATTTCGAGCGTCCTTCGTATATCCACGTGGCAACAGGCCCACTTTGACTTTCCCACTATTTCGAGCTTCCTTCGCATATCCACGTGGCAACGGGCCCACTTTGACTTTCCCTTCTAATCGAGCTCCTCCGAGGAGAGAGAGTCTCCATCGAGCCCCTCCTCGGATAGAGCAGTCCAATGGAGCTCCTTCTTAAATAGGGGATTCTAATCGAGCTCCTCCGAGGGGAGAGAGTCTCCATCGAGCCCCTCCTCGGATAGAGGATTTCAATCGAGCTCCTCCAGTGAGAGAAGTTTACCACCGAGCTCCTTCCCTCATTCTGTAGGGCACGCCTCAGGGGTGTGATCGCCTTTCTTTGGCGAGTCCTTCTCTATTGATGAAACTTCGCGGAGGTTCTCTTTACGGATCAACCTCCATTTTGCAAGGAAGCACTCCTCTCTACGGATAAAACCTTGCGAGGAGTTCTTCTCTACGGATAAACCTCAAATGAGCCTTTTTCCTTTCATTTGGATAAGTCTCGGATGGTGATGAGTTCCTCTTTACGGATCAATTTTCCCGAAGCGAGGAGGCACTCCTCTCTACGGATAAAACTTTGCAGAGGTCCTCTCTACGGGTCAACCTCTATTTTACGAGGAGTTCCTCTCTACGGATAAACCTCTATTTTTACGAGGAGTTCCTCCCTATGGATAAATCTCGTGGCACTCCACGCTCCTATGGGGGGGTAAGAGCTCGGATCACTGCCTTATGGGAACCAAGGGCTTGGGTTCGGAGGCTGGAGTCCAAGGTACGCTAAATCCACGACGGACCCCATTTCTAGCTAGGATGAGGTCGTTACATCTTGGATTGGCCTGTCACAGAGGAAAGAAGAAAACCATGTGAGGTGAGTGAATCCCCTTTCTGACAAGTACAATCTTAACCCTTACTTAGTAGATATTTACCACCGCAAAACCTCGACCCTTGGTGAGAAAAGACATTTTTGCCTATAAATAACGAGGGAAAAGTAGAGAACTGGGAGGGGGACAAAAAAACACGACAAAAAGAACATTTTTTTTCTCAAGCAATCTCCTAGACATACCGAATTCCTCCCCTCTTCTTAGCATTCACATAGAACAGTGGACCCCTCTGTGATAGCTTGGACTCCCACCGGGACCCACTCTTTGGCGACCATAATCGTGGAAAGTTTGACTTCCGTTTAATAGAACCTACTACAAACAATGATTAGATATGATTTATGAGGCTATCTAGGCTTTATCTTTTAAAACTTATAAATTTTACCTAATAATCACTTTCCTAGAAATTACAGTCTTTATCATAATGCTGGACTATTTGGCTTTGGACTGAATCTCATGACGTGTTGTTTGATTAAGTGGTAGTATACTAATGTGGCAACTCCTTAAGGTATGAGGGAATTTGGAAGTGCTTGATCATTTCTTTATAAGTTCTTGGATGTGGTTGTGATTTGTTGAAATACCAATTTACCCTTTCCGGGGGTCGCATTTACAGAGCATTTTATTTTCTAATTTTTGCTTGCTGGGTAAATTTCCCTAATTGGTGTGGGGAAGGGGAGGTTGATGTTTGCTAAATTCTATTTCTGGGTTTCTCTTTCCTAAGATAGTGCCTTTTTTTTTCTTTTTCTTATATATATAAAAAGTATCTTTACATATTAGATACGTGAGGCATGCTGTAATCTAGTTTGAGTGGTTGAGGTACAAACGTTGGTCACAGCAATTTTTTGGCTTTGGCTATGGAACTAAAAGTATACATTTTTATTTGAGAAGACCTCTGAAAACTTGGAGAAGGTTTCTCTTCGAGGTTCTAATAGGGTTAGCCAGAGTTGCATCTCAAGGATGTCTAATAGTGTCTGACATGTGTCGGGCCGTGTCGACACTTGTCCGGGTCGGACATGGATGCTTTGACCTTTTAGGTGTGTTTGTGCTTCCTAGGTTATTCCAAAACACGGATGTATGGATCCTTCAGTCTTCTTCCCATTATTTCCTTCTTCTGGATCTTAGCTTTTGACTTGGCTAATAATATTCTGTATTGTTTTAAATATATTTCTCATTTTAATATTATATTTCTGCATGCAGATAAAAGTACTTCTAATGGCAGTAAAGGATTTCAATCCTGATTATGGTGATGCTGCCTATACTATGGGCATTGTGGACTTGTTACTTGAATGTGTAGAAATGTCTCACAGACCTGGTAAATGCCTTACTATCTCCCTGCTTGAATTGTATAAAGTTTTCTGATTCTCATTTTTAACTTTACTTACTGAATAACCACATTTTTCATGGTTCTGGGTAATGAAAAAATTGTGTTTTGATTTCATGCTTTAATTCTGGCATTTCATGTTTTTTCGGCATAGATTATCCATCTGTTTTCTTTTACAATCAATGCTGATTTTGAGACAGTTTTGATTTGTAGAGGCTGGTGGTATCAGGCTTAGGGAGGATATCCATAATGCACATGGTTATCAATTTCTTGTTCAGTTTGCATTAGTTCTTTCAAAAAATCAAGGCTTTCAAGTTATCGATTCCAAGTCCTATTCTGACAAAAATTCTGCCATAGACGGTTCACATACATTTAATGATGTGGAAAAACTGGATTTAAGAGGAAAAGGAGGGGACCCCTCGCCCCAAAATTTCTCGCCGGCACTCTCTAGACTGCTTGATGTTCTTGTTAACCTATCTCAAACAGGTCCAGTAGATACCATGGGATCAGCTGGAGTCAGAGGTTCCAAGAATTCTCACAAGCCTAGTGGCCATGGAAGAATTCGTACATTATCTTCTGACCGGCTTGCTGATGAAATTTGGGAGAAAGGTGACACCAAGGTTAAAGATCTTGAAGCTGTCCAGATGTTGCAGGATATTTTTCTGAAAGCAGACAGCAGTGAACTGCAGGCAGAAGTTCTAAATAGAATGTTTAAGATATTTTCAAGTCATCTTGAAAACTACAAGTTGTGTCAACAGTTGCGGACAGTGCCACTCTTAATTCTAAATATGGCTGGCTTCCCTCCATCTTTGCAAGAGATAATCTTGAAAATTCTTGAATATGCAGTGACTGTTGTGAATTGCATACCTGACCAAGAATTGCTTTCACTTTGCTGCTTATTGCAGCAACCAATATCATCGGAATTAAAACACACCATTCTTTCTTTCTTTGTAAAACTCTTATCTTTTGATCAACAATTTAAGAAGGTCCTGCGAGAAGTTGGCGTGCTGGAGGTTCTGTTAGATGATCTGAAGCAGCACAAGTTTCTATTGGGCTCTGATCAACCTAATAATGACTCTAATCAGTTGGAGAGAAAATCCAGTTCAAGCAGCTTCAAGAAACATTTGGACAGTAAGGATGCAATTCTTTCTTCGCCAAAGCTAATTGAATCTGGTTCTGGGAAGTTTCCTCTTTTTGAAGTTGAGGGCACAATTGTAGTTGCATGGGATTGTATGGTCTCCTTACTAAGGAAAGCAGAAGCTAATCAAGCGTCATTCCGTTCGGCTAATGGTGTGACCATTATTCTCCCCTTTTTGGTATCCGATATTCATCGTCCAGGGGTTCTCCGGGTGCTGACATGTTTGATTATTGAAGATGTTGTACAGGTTTTTTAGCTTTCTTCTTTCCTTGTTATGTGGTTTGGTAGGATTTAATTTGACAAAACTTTTCATTCTAGAGTTTACCTTCTGTTACTGTGAAGTTTTAAAGGTGCATTTTTGTTTCTTGAACAAGTGGCCACATCTTTAATTGTTTAAATATACTTTATCATTATGTTATTGCAGTTATTTCCCCTCAACTCATGCGAAGTACACACATACTTGTGCTTTTCTTAATTATATGAGGTTAGAAGTGTGAAAAAGGTTAATGATTTATATTTTTTCCAGGCTCATTCAGAAGAATTGGGTGCACTTGTGGAAATTCTGAAGAGTGGTATGGTTACAAGTGTTTTGGGATCTCAATACAGACTACAAAATGATGCAAAATGTGACACCTTTGTAGCCTTGTGGCGCATTCTGGGAGTTAATACTTCAGCTCAGAAGGTTTTTGGTGAAGCCACTGGGTTTTCTCTTCTTCTAACCACTCTCCATAGTTTGCAGAGTGAGGAAGGGCACACAGATCCATCTTCTTCAATTGTTTACATTAAGGTGTTTACGTATCTGTTGCGTGTAGTGACAGTTGGAGTGTGTGATAATGCTCTTAATAGGACGAAGTTGCATGCAATTATATTGTCCCAAAGTTTTTATGATCTTCTTTCTGATTCTGGCTTGATTTGTGTTGAGTCTGAAAGGCAAGTGATACAGTTGCTATTGGAACTTGCTCTTGAATTAGTGCTTCCACCATTCTTGGTATCAGAAACTGCTGAATTATCCGATATTATTGAAACTGGATCAGATAGTTTTCTTCTAATTATGCCACCAGGTTCTGCTATTTCAGATAAGGAACGGGTGTATAATGCTGGTGCGGTTAGAGTGCTGATACGTTCATTGTTGCTCTTTACTCCAAAGGTGCAGTTAGAAGTGCTGAATTTTATTGATAAGCTTGTTCGTGCTTGCCCCTTCAATCAGGAAAACCTCACATCTGTTGGTGCGAAATATATCATTTTTGCTTTAGTTTCTTTTTAATTATTTATTTATTTTAGTAGAGATTAGTTTTCTCATTGTTTTCCACTTGGATGTGGATAGGTTGCGTGGAGCTTCTGCTGGAGACAATATACCCCTTCATTTCAGGCTCATCACCATTACTTTCCCATGCTTTGAAGATTGTGGAAGTCCTGGGTGCATATAGGTAGGGACTATAGCTCAGTCTGGATATTACTTCATCTATTCAAACTTTTCTCAATATTTCCTCTATTTAAGTTTGGGAATGAAGTTGACACTATTTGTTACAGGTTGTCGGCATCAGAACTTCGACTGCTTATCAGATATATTTTGCAAATGAGACTGATGAATTCTGGTCATATTCTTGTTCATATGATGGAGAGGTTAATATTTATGGAAGATACGGCTTCCGAAAATGTTCCTCTAGCACCATATGTAGAGATGGACATGCGCAAGATTGGGCATGCTTCCATTCAAGTGTCACTGGGCGAAAGATCATGGCCTCCTGCTGCTGGCTATTCCTTTGTTTGCTGGTTTCAGTACCAGAATTTCTTGAAATCCCAAGCAAAGGAAACGGAAGCCTCCAAGGATTCAAATTCTAAAAAGAGGAGCGGTAATAGTGGACAGTTCCCTGGGGCACATCTTCTCCGAATATTTTCTGTTGGTGCGGCAGACAATGGGAATGCCTTTTATGCAGAACTTTATCTTCAAGAGGATGGTGTTCTAACCCTTGCCACTAGCAATTCTTTGTCCTTGTCATTCTCAGGGTTAGAATTGGAGGAAGGCAGGTGGCATCACCTTGCTGTTGTTCATAGCAAGCCAAATGCTTTGGCTGGACTATTTCAAGCTAGTATTGCATACGTGTATCTTAATGGAAAACTTAAACACACGGGGAAACTAGGATATTCTCCCTCTCCAGTTGGGAAGTCCTTGCAGGTAACCATCGGGACGCCGGTTACTTGTGCAAGAGTTAGCAATTTGTCGTGGAAACTTCGATCTTGCTATCTATTTGAAGAGGTGCTCACATCCGGCTCTATTTGTTTTATGTACATTCTTGGTAGAGGATATAGGGGGCTCTTCCAAGATACAGATCTTTTGCGATTTGTTCCTAACCAGGCTTGTGGAGGAGGTACTATGGCGATCTTAGATTCATTAGACATCGACTTGCCTTCTTCTAATATGCAAAAGCCTGAGAGTGCTGGCAAGCTAGGGATCTCTAAGGCAGATGGCAGTGGAATTGTTTGGGATTTGGAAAGACTAGGGAACCTTTCGCTACAGCTCTCTGGAAGGAAGCTTATATTTGCGTTTGATGGAACATGTACAGAAGCTTTTCGAGCATCTGGAACTTCGACTATGCTCAATCTAGTTGATCCATTGTCAGCTGCTGCTTCTCCTATTGGGGGTGTGTAGTAAATCCATCAATTTTTTGTCTGACTAGTGAGCTTTTGACTTTATATATGAATATGATGAGTCAGATTTTTATAAGAACTCTTTTCTTCTAAGTTTTGTTTCTAAACTTTTTGTACACAACAATGGAATCGGATTTTTATTAGAACGTTTTTTTTTTTGGGTTCCACAGGTATACCACGCTTTGGACGGCTTAATGGGGATGTCTATATTTGTAGTCATTGCGTGATTGGTGATAGCATCCGCCCGGTTGGTGGGATGGCTGTTGTCCTGGCTCTTGTTGAAGCTGCTGAAACCAGGGATATGCTTTACATGGCCCTAACATTACTTGCATGTGCACTTCATCAGAATCCGCAGAATGTGAGAGATATGCAAGCATTCAGAGGATACCATTTGCTAGCTCTCTTTTTGCATCGGAGAATGTCATTGTTTGACATGCAGTCGCTTGAAATCTTTTTCCAGATTGCTGCATGCGAGGCTTCTTTTGCTGAACCAAAGAAGTTGGGAAAAACTCCTAGTATTCTGTCACCTGCTGCAACTATTCATGAAACCAGCTTTGAGGAGCTTAGTTTGTCAAAGTTTCGTGATGAAATTTCTTCATTTGGATCTCATGGTGATATGGATGATTTTTCTGCACTAAAAGATTCATTTAGCCATATTTCAGAACTTGAAAATTCTGACATACCAGCTGAAACCTCAAATTGCATTGTCCTGTCAAATGCTGATATGGTCGAGCATGTCTTGTTGGACTGGACCTTATGGGTAATGGCCCCTGTTTCAATTCAAATTGCATTACTGGGTTTTCTTGAGCATCTTGTCTCTATGCATTGGTACAGGAATCATAACCTTACAATTCTTCGCAGAATTAACCTTGTTCAGCATTTACTAGTAACTCTGCAGAGGGGTGATGTTGAGGTTCCCGTCTTGGACAAATTGGTTGTACTGCTGGGAGTCATTTTAGAAGATGGCTTTCTGGCTTCTGAACTGGAACATGTGGTCAGGTTTGTGATTATGACATTTGATCCGCCTGAACTGACGTCACGTCATCAAATTATGCGAGAATCGATGGGGAAGCATGTAATTGTAAGAAATATGTTGCTTGAGATGCTAATTGACTTGCAAATGACCATAAAATCGGAAGAGTTGCTTGAGCAGTGGCACAAGATTGTCTCATCCAAGTTGATAACTTATTTTCTTGACGAAGCTGTTCATCCTACAAGTATGAGATGGGTCATGACTCTTCTTGGTGTGTGTCTTGCGTCTTCTCCTACATTCGCACTTAAATTTCGCACTAGTGGAGGTTATCAAGGTTTGGCACGGGTGCTTCAAAGTTTCTATGATTCCCCTGATATATATTACATTCTTTTCTGTCTGTTATTTGGAAAGCCTGTTTATCCAAGATTACCAGAAGTTCGTATGCTAGACTTTCATGCCCTTATGCCGAACGATGGAAATTATGGAGAGTTGAAATTTGTAGAACTGTTGGAATCTGTGATTGCAATGGCGAAATCTACATTTGATAGGTTGTGCATGCAGTCAATGCTTGCCCACCAAACTGGAAATCTTTCCCAGGTTAGTGCTGGTCTTGTGGCAGAGCTTGTGGATGGAAATACTGACACGGCTGGAGATCTTCAAGGTGAAGCGTTGATGCACAAAACTTATGCAGCACGCCTAATGGGTGGAGAGGCATCAGCTCCCGCTGCTGCAACTTCAGTCATGAGATTCATGGTCGATCTTGCAAAAATGTGTCCCCCTTTCTCTGCTGTTTGCAGACGAGCAGAATTCCTTGAAAGCTGTATTGACCTTTATTTTGCATGTGTTAGGTTTGTTTTAAAAAGCCTTCTGGTTTGTATGCCTATTGAATTTCTCTGGTCTTTGTTTTTTTGACTCTGAATGGGTTCGGGCAATTTTACTTGGGTTCTAAGTATTATTTTCCAAATTTCCATATAACAACTTGAACTTTACTGGACTCTGATGATTTATGTCATTCAGGGCTGCTCATGCGGTGAAGATGGCTAAAGAACTTTCTGTAAAGGCAGAAGACAAGAACTTAAATGAGTGTGATGATACAAACAGCTCTCAGAATACATTCTCTAGCGTGCCTCATGAACAGGAACAGTCAGTCAAAACCTCCATTAGTGTTGGAAGCTTCGGTCGAGATCCCGTTAGTACAAGTTCTGAAGATATGCCTATGCCCCAGACTAATATGGCTGGTGATAAAGTAGAAATGACTATTACTTCGTCTCAGCAGGAATTGAATGAACCGCTGCAAGATCTACATGCTACTCTAAGCTTAGATGGTGAAGCTGTTGACCAGGTGTCCACTGCTACTTCTAGTGCTAACGACTTCAGTTTCCGTGATATCAAAGGTACATCAGATCCGGTTGAACAGGTAGATTTTGATCGAAAAAAAGTTCACCAGGCAGATTCACAAAGTGCTACATCTTTAGCTATAACGGATTCTCCGATTTTATCGGAGAAATCTATATCTAAGATCCAACTTACACCCTCCTCATCCCCAGTTGTTGAATCGGAGAAATCTATGTCTAAGGTCCAACTTACACCCTCTTCAACCCCAGTTGTTGCGTTGACATCTTGGTTGGGCAGTGCCAGTCAACATGAATCAAAAGTTCAATTAGCCACTCCTTCCATGGAATCTTCTGTGTCTATGAGTGAATCCGATCCTTCTTCAGACTTGAAATCCAGTTCTCAAGGATCATTTGCTGCGAACACATTTGTTTTGATTAATCCAAAGCTTTTACTTGAAATGGATGATTCTGGCTATGGCGGTGGTCCTTGTTCTGCAGTAGCTAATGCTGTTTTAGATTTTATGGCAGAAGTTCTCTCTGATTTTGTGACTGAGCAGTTGAAAGCAGCACAGGTTATAGAGAGTATTTTGGAAAGTGTTCCTTTATACGTTGATGCTGAATCTGTGTTAGTTTTTCAGGGTCTGTGCCTTAGTAGACTGATGAATTTCCTTGAAAGGCGTCTTTTACGTGATGATGAGGAAAATGATAAAAAGCTAGATAAGAGCCGCTGGTCGTCAAACTTAGATGCATTATGCTGGATGATAGTGGATCGTATGTACATGGGCGCTTTTCCTCAGCCAGCTGGTGTCCTAAAAACTCTGGAGTTCTTATTGTCTATGTTACAATTGGCAAACAAAGGTGGTCGGATTGAAGAAGCAGCTCCCACTGGAAAAGGACTTCTGTATATCACAAGAGGAAGCAGGCAACTTGATGCTTATATACATGCAATTCTGAAAAATATGAATCGTATGATTTTGTATTGTTTCCTTCCATCATTCTTGATCACCATAGGAGAAGAAGATCTTCTTTCATGCTTAGGTCTTCAAGTTGAACAGAAGAGGAGATCGTTGCCGAACTCTATACAAGATGACACGGGGGTTGATATATGCACGGTTTTACAGTTATTAGTTGCTCACAGGCGAATAATATTCTGTCCCAGCAATACTGATACCGATCTGACTTGCTGTCTTTGTATAAATTTGATCTCTCTTCTCCGTGACCAAAGACAAAATGCACAGAACATGGCAGTTGATGTCCTCAAGTATCTTTTGGTGCATCGCAGGGCTGCACTAGAAGACTTGCTTGTCTCCAAACCAAACCAAGGACTGCATTTGGATGTTTTGCATGGTGGTTTTGACAAGCTGTTAACTGGAAGTTTATCTGCTTTCTTTGAGTGGCTTCAGAGTTCAGAACATGTTGTCAATAAGGTATTGGAACAGTGTGCTGCCATTATGTGGGTGCAGTATATTGCTGGATCAGCAAAGTTTCCCGGAGTGAGAATAAAAGGCATGGATAGTCGTCGTAAGAGGGAAATGGGGAGAAGATCAAAGGAAACCACAAAATTAGACATAAGGCACTGGGAGCAGTTAAATGAACGGAGATATGCACTTGAATTGGTTCGTGATGCAATGTCTACTGAATTGCGAGTTGTTCGTCAAGATAAATATGGATGGGTACTCCATGCTGAAAGTGAGTGGCAAACACATCTCCAGCAACTTGTACACGAGTGTGGAATATTCCCAATGTGTAAATCTTCCATAAGTGAAGATCCTGAATGGCAGCTTTGCCCTATTGAAGGTCCATATAGAATGCGGAAGAAGCTCGAGCGGTGCAAACTAAAGATTGACACTATCCAAAATGTTCTAAATGGACAACTTGAATTAGGGGAAGTAGAGCTCTCGAAAGAAAAAAATGAGAATGATCATAATGCTTCTGATATTGAGTCTGATCCATTTTTCCATCTTTTAACTGATAATGCAAAGCAAGTGTCTTTTGATGGTGAGCTTTACGATGAATCAATTTTCAAAGAATCAGATGATGTTAGAGATGTAGCATCTAGTAAGGCTGGGTGGAATGATGACCGGGCTAGCAGTATAAATGATGCAAGTCTTCACTCTGCTCTTGAATTTGGTGCGAAGTCCAGTGCAGGATCTGTCCCTAAAGCAGAGAGCACACAAGGAATGTCCGATCTGGGATCTCCAAGGCAGTCTTCTTCGGTGAAAATTGATGAGATGAAAGTGACGGAAGACAAATTAGAGAAGGAACTGAACGATAATGGTGAATACCTAATTAGACCCTTTCTGGAGCCTTTTGAAAAGATTAAATTCAGATACAACTGTGAAAGAGTTGTGGGCCTTGACAAACATGATGGTATATTTCTCATCGGGGAATTTTCGTTGTATATTATTGAGAATTTTTACGTTGACAATTCTGGGTGCATATGTGAGAAGGAATGTGAAGATGAACTCTCTGTTATTGATCAAGCTTTAGGTGTAAAGAAAGATTTTTCTTGCAGTATGGATTCCTATTCGAAGTCAACTTCATCATGGGGTGTGACGGTTAAGGCAGGGTTGGGGGGAAGGGCATGGGCTTACAATGGTGGTGCTTGGGGAAAGGAAAATGTTCGTTCTAGTGGTAATCTACCTCATCCTTGGCGTATGTGGAAGCTCAACAGTGTTCATGAGATTCTGAAGCGTGATTACCAGCTGCGTCCTGTTGCTATTGAGATATTCAGCATGGATGGATGCAATGACCTCCTGGTTTTCCACAAAAAAGAGAGGGAAGAAGTTTTCAAAAATCTGGTGGCCATGAATCTTCCAAGAAACAGCATGTATGTTAATATACTTCCCGTTGGCTCTTTTATGTCCTTTTTCCATTTTGGCTTTACTTTCAAAGTAGTCCTTTTTGCATATTCACCAATAATTGTTTTTGCCAAAATTGTTTGAAATTTGATCCTTTTGATTAGGATATGCATATGGGTTTTTTGCTAATACAATGTACTGATACTAATCATGTTCCAGAGATTGTTTGGGTTGCATTTATGATTGACAAAATATAAATGTTCATGCCATTTTGAATCTGATACAATTGTGTAATGCTGAAACATAGGATCTTAAGGTATTGATAGGATAGTTTATTTGTGATAGTGTATTTGTCTGACATGTATTCCCTTGCATTATGGTATTATACTCCTTTCTAGATGATAGTTACGAGGTGTATCTCCTGTGCATTGTGGGATTTGGATGATACAGATACAGCTATGAATTTATACTATAACCTTCTTTCAACTTCATAATGAAAACCCCTTTATAATAAGTGTTTATTACCTTGAACAGAAAATTCTGAATTTTTTGCTCAAGGAGCTCTTCAATTCATGATTTTTTGTTCAAATATATCTTTCAATCTCTTTGTTTTTAGATCAAAGTGAATAACAGATTTCCTAACGGACCTAACCCTTTTGAAGCAAGAGAGAGTTCAGAGTTGTATAATCATCGGTGTTCACGTGCCTTGACTGTATTGTTTGTATGACAACAGACTCGCAGTGCCCTATAGGATCTATTTGTATAGATTTATGCTGTTTCAAGATTTTATACGTAAGGAAGCAATCTCAGTCCCTGAACATGAAACAAGCTTCTATTAAGCAAGTTGTAATGCAACTTAAGACTGAAAGTTGCCAATATGATTCTAAACAATAATGGTGTGGTTCCTTTTGGCTCTTTTTCTGCACTTGTTTGACTTCCAGACTTAGCTTGCTATGGTAGTATAAGCTGGATGAAAGTTATTACCTTGTGATTGCGAATCTTCTAATTGAACATCAGTGGTATGGACACTGAGAGGAGTTCGTCCTTGTAACACTAACATGGATTTTAGAAGATTGGACATGTGCCATAGATGCTTCTGATGTGGTTACTATGTTCAAATGAAATTTCATTCTTGTATCTGACTCATGGTCGACATGGTTCTACCTTAGTGGACATGTCTATACTTGGTAGTTGCTGCGCACTTTTTTCCTTGAAATTATTAAAAAGCAGTGAGAAAATTTCAGGATGTAGAAGTGGTGGTGTATTTGTGTTATGGTTGTCGTCATTTTCATATTTATTTGGATTTTGGTTGTTGCTGTTGTTGTATTGTGTCAATGTCGTGTCAGGTTATATGTCCATATTGCAAAGATTTGAGATTGTCAATTTTTTTGTTACTTTATCATGGTTTTGTGTATTTCGAAACTTGTTGTATATGTAAACATGTTATCTTGTGCTCCATGCATCTCCATCCGTTGATATCACTTTTTATGGTGGACAATCTTACGTTTAATTGTAACTTGATGTCATAGTCGACATGGTTCTACCTCTGTGGACACGTCTATACTTTGTAGTTGCTGCACACTTTTTCCCTTGAAATTATTAAAAAACAGTGAGATAATTTCAGGATGTAGTTAGTGATGGTGTATTTGTGTTGTGGTATACCTGTCTTCATTTTCATATTTATTTGAGATTTTGGGTGGTGTTGTGGTGGTATTGTGTCAACGTCGTGTCAGGTTATATGTGTATATTGCAAAGATTTGAGATTGTCAATTTTTTTGTTACTTTATCATGGTTTTTAGTATATCGAAACTCATACTATATATAAATATGTTGTGCTTCATGCATCTCCATCCGTTGATGTCACTTTTTATGTTGGACAATCTTACGTTTAATTGGAACTTGATGTTAGTAATAGGAGTGTAACTTGGGCGGGTTGGTGGTACAACTTGGGTTCAACCCAACATATGAAACATTCAACCCTAACCCGACCTTCCTAAGTTAAACCAGCCTGAGCTCAACCCATCCTTAATTTTTTTTAGCTCGGGTTAAGATTTCAGGTTGCCACACTGACTTATTCATATAAACATCTTGTACCACAGACTTTATGCAACTTGTAGATTACTTTCTCATTCTTTTTTGTGCTTAGAATGCGCATCATCTACCACTTGGCAAAATTTTTAAAAGATGAACAATCTTAACTTTTTCGCAATTGAAATAATTGAAGATTGGCCAGTACATCCTATGACATAATAACGAATGGACCATAGACCAGATCAGCCTTACCATAATTTGAAATATATATAGCATATTAAAATAAAAAATAAAATTAAAATTCTGGTCTAGGTTCGGTTGAGCTTGGGTTGCTGGCAACCTCAACCCAAGTCCAACCTTAATTAAGTTCGGACTGAGATTTTTCTACCCAGACCCAACCCTAATTGTAAAAATGGTACATGCCCTTGAAAAATCGGGGCTAGGCTCGGATTGGGTTTGGGTTGGACTGCCCAAATTGCACCCCTAGTTAGTAATTGATAATGGCATGGTATTATGCCTCATCCTTATGCAACCTCCCTCTTTCTATTACAGTATGCTTCCAAACAAATTTGGTATGACTGAAATAACAAATGGGTGAATGAGATATTTATCTTAAATATACCATTTTAGATGTCTTTCAATTTCAGTTGACTATTCTAGAAGAGGATCTGTTTAATTGGTTATTGCTAAGCGGCAACTACTTGTGGATTTATTACTTGCCAGACTGCATCACAACATTGTAGTTTTTAATTTCTTTTACAAGTGTCTAGTCCATTCAGCTTTGGTGTTTATCTTGTTGAGTTGCTTCTTCCATGCCTTTTAGATTTTAGCAAAATATTGTCAGCTACATAACAATCGTCCATTGAACAGGTTGGACACAACTATTTCAGGATCAACAAAACAAGAGAGCAACGAAAGCGGTCGTCTTTTTAAGAGTATGGCTAAATCTTTCTCCAAGAGGTGGCAAAATGGAGAAATTAGCAATTTCCAGTACCTCATGCACCTCAATACCCTCGCAGGACGAGGATACAGTGATCTCACCCAGTATCCAGTGTTTCCATGGGTTCTTGCAGATTATGAAAGTGAAAATCTTGATTTTTCAGATCCCAAAACGTTCCGTAGGCTTGACAAGCCAATGGGCTGTCAAACACCAGAGGGAGAAGAGGAATTCAAGAAAAGGTTGGCCCTCATTATCCATAACCTCACGACTTCTTTTGATTGAGTTTGATTTTCTTTTTTAGCTCTTTAACCTACACATTCATGAATGATATATATATATATATATATATTTGGAAAGTCATGAATAATTTTTTTAGTGGAATTAAATTTATGTGATTTTATGATCCTTATTTTATTTCAGATACGAGAGCTGGGATGATCCAGAGGTTCCCAAATTTCATTATGGTTCTCATTATTCTAGTGCTGGAATTGTCCTCTTTTATCTTCTACGCCTGCCACCATTTAGTACTGAGAATCAGAAGCTGCAAGGTGGACAGTTTGACCATGCTGATCGACTTTTCAATAGTGTACGAGATACGTGGTCAAGTGCTGCTGGGAAGGGCAACACATCAGATGTAAAGGAACTAATTCCAGAATTTTTCTATATGCCAGAGTTCCTGGAAAACCGGTTCAACCTAGACTTGGGAGAAAAACAATCAGGAGAGAAGGTTTGTTTAGGTTCAATTTATCTATGCTGAATTATTTTCCCTTTTTGCTTTCCTTTCTAATTACTCTAATTATTTGATGATGTGGCGATTGAAATAATTGTTCTCTACCACCCAAAAAAAAAAAAATTTCTTTTCACCAGTTATACGCATATATGAATTATTTTTAATTCTAGAGAGTAGAAATCTTAATGGCATGTGATGTTTTTCCAGGTAGGTGGTGTTGTGTTGCCTCCATGGGCCAAAGGCAGTGCTCGTGAGTTCATCAAGAAGCATAGGGAAGCACTGGAATCTGACTATGTTTCAGAAAATCTGCATCATTGGATAGACCTCATATTTGGATATAAACAGAGAGGGAAGGTGGGTGTTTTGACATTCTTTACACAATGATGTAACAGACCCAGTTAGCTTGGTACGGCTAATGTGCATTCTGAATGTGGGCTCTGCAACTCATTCATTCATTCATCAAATCTTATCCATTATGATAATTTTTTTTGGTTCCGATGTCTATCTGCCTAAAAATAAGAATCCTTCTTGATGATGTTTTTCTTTGTCCACTGGATTACTGTGTCTTAGGGAAAGGAGATGGAAACTTGGAAGTCAAACAGCTGTTCCAATCGGAACCTGCTTTCCAGCCAAGTTTTTGTCTGTTTTCCTTTGTCTTGTAGGCAACAGAGCATTGATGTTTAAAAGTCATAGTAGATTTGCAAATGAGGATACGGCTGATTCTCACATTGGCTGCCAACTAGTTACCTATTTGAATCCCAAGGCTTGATGTGCCACCTGAAATAGTTGAAATCATTTGTGCTTTCTAGCACCAACCAACATATAGGATTCTCCTTTCTTTAAACTTTTTCCCTCTCAATGTTCTTTGAACTATTTATAATATCCCATTCTTCACAAGAATGTTTCATGTTTGATGGTTGGATAAATTGAATGCTCTGGCCAGCCCATTTGCATCCCCTCCTGGGGTGGGGTCCCTTGCCCTTTCTTCATTTTTACTCTCTTTATGGTTTGCTCTTGTTTCTTACCCATTCTTTTGTTATTTACAGGCAGCTGAGGAAGCTGTGAATGTTTTCTATCATTATACATATGAGGGGAGTGTTGACATAGACTCCGTTACAGATCCTGCAATGAAAGCCTCCATACTAGCACAAATTAATCACTTTGGGCAAACACCAAAGCAACTATTCCTCAAATCCCATGTGAAAAGGCGGTCTGATAGAAAGATTTCTCCTCATCCGCTCAAGCACTCTACCGATCTTGTTTCGCATGGGATTCGAAAGAGCTCATCTTCCATCACTCAAATCATTTCTTCCAATGAGAAGATTCTTGTGGCGGGAACAAGCAACTTGCTTAAACCCAGAACATATACCAAATATGTAGCATGGGGTTTCCCAGATCGTAGCTTGAGATTTATGAGCTATGATCAAGACAGACTCCTCTCTACACATGAGAATCTTCATGGAGGCAACCAGATCCAGTGTGCCAGTGTTAGCCATGATGGTCAGGTTCTAGTTACTGGGGCTGATGATGGGTTGGTTTGTGTTTGGAGGATAAGCGAGGATGGACCCCGTTCCCTACGACGTCTGCAGTTGGAGAAAGCGCTTTGTGCCCACACGAGCAAAATCACATGCCTTCATGTCAGTCAGCCTTACATGATGATTGTGAGTGGTTCAGATGACTGCACTGTAATTTTATGGGATCTTAGCTCTTTGGTTTATGTTAGGCACCTTCCCGAGTTCCCATCACCAATATCAGCAATATACGTGAATGATTTGACTGGTGAAATTTTAACTGCGGCTGGAGTTATGCTTGCTGTTTGGAGTATCAATGGGGATTGCCTTGCAGTGGTCAACACATCCCAACTTCCATCTGATTTCATTCTCTCGGTGACAAGTTGTACCTTTTCTGATTGGCTGGACACAAACTGGTATGCAACGGGTCACCAGAGTGGAGCTGTTAAGGTATGGGAAATGGTTCACTGCTCTGATGAGGGGAGTGCTCAAACCAAGTCGACCAGCAATGTGACAGGAGGGTTGGGGCTGGGTGGTAAGGTACCTGAATATAGGTTGGTTCTTCGCAAAGCGCTGAAGTTTCATAAGCATCCGGTTACTGCTCTTCACATTACAAGTGACCTGAAGCAGTTGTTGAGCGGAGACTCTGCTGGGCATTTGTTCTCATGGACGCTTCCAGATGAGAGCTTAAGAGCATTTAATCAGGGGTGATAGTGTAAAATTAACTGCGGGTGTTTGATACGTTCCTTGTCTGATTGGGTCAGGTATTGATTCTTTATCGAAACCTTATATAGGTTTCGGTGTCCAGCATCTTCAGGGACAGGATGAATTGTGTTTCATAATACATGCGAAGGGAAAAGTAAGACAACGGGGCTGGCCTGGTTTTGGGACAGGAAATAGAGCTTGAGAAGAAGAAACCTCTCGTAAGCATATGATACATGTCAAAAACCTATGGAGCATGATATAATCCCCTGATACAAGGGTCCTCTTGTCAGGATTATGACTGAGGCAATATGTTATGATTGTTGGATTGGGGTGGTTGGCAGAGAGGGATTTTGTTTTTACACTGAAAAGTTGCCGGATTTTGTTGTATATAGAAGGGTAAATGACTGTGTGTAATGTAGTTGTGTAGCAGAAAGTGTTTTACCAGGAGTAAAACGTCGGGTGAAATTGATCCGGCGAGTTTGTAAGAGGTCCAGGTGGTAGAGTGTGTTACTTTCAGCTTAAAAATTCTTTTTGCATGAAGGCAATTGGGCTTCTGCTCATGTTTTGTTGTAGAATGTACATTATTACCTCTCTCCCTTCCCTCTCTCTCTCTCTCTCTCTATATATATATATATATATATATATATCTATATATAAATTGACTCTGAAAATGCATCTGGTGTTCGTCTATAATTACTTTCAGAATGAAGAAGGTTCATTTATGTGAGCAACCCTAGGGAAAGTGTAATTTTCTGTTCAGATGGAGGCATTCAAAGGTCATGAAACACTAGATATATATTTTCAAAAGTTACTGTGGATGTTATTTTAAGCAGGTTCCGCGGTTTATGATGGATAAAATTTCTTTACCCATTGCGTCTCCAATTTTTCCAGCGTGTGGGATATGATTTCAAGTTTTGTAGTGATATTGTAATGTTTTTATCTTTCAAGTTTCAATATAATGGATTCCAATATTTCTTGGTTCTTGAATGTTCAGTTATATCGAGCTCCTTGATGTTATGATTCCTTATTTTGTCTGTATGATTTTTGCTGCTTCAACCCATGCTATCAACTCTAGCTTGTTAATACATTCATTCCATGTCTTCTGTTAAAATTTTATAAGATTGTATAGACTACAAGTAGTTTAAAAAATTAATAGAATCTTGCATATTCTTATTTAGTAATGGAATAGTACAAGCATGAATGAAATGAAATGGAATGCTCATACTATTATTTCTTTGTTTGGTATGGATTCTATGATGGAAATGGTCATTCTCTTGAAGTAAAAAATTCATTCCATAGGTTAAACTATGGAATGGACATTCCATTCCTAGTAAGATTAAAAAAAAGAATTCATATTACCAAAAAAATTTCACCTCCACCATCACCTACACTACCTCTACCACCGCCGACGCTGCCTCCACCATCGCCACCACCTTCATCACCACACTACCATCGCCACCTTTCTCCACCACCATTGCCACCACCACATTACATTGCCACCTTCCTCCACCACCACTCCCACCACACCACCTTCATATCGCCACCTTCCTCCTTCACTACCATACATTTGTTAGTTTAATTTATTTGTCACTAGGATGAGTATTTTGGATAATTTAATTAAAATTTATTTCATTCTTACCTTATTTCAAATTTGCTTCTCATTCCATTACAGATGCATTCAATTCCATTCACGCATACCAAACACAACATTAGTTTAAAAAATTAGTAAAATCTTATAGTAATGGAATTCCATAATTTAAAAATCAAAGAAAAAAGGAATTCATGTCAATTTGCCCCGTCTCGGCAGGGACCCACCCCCATTTAAATTGATTTTAAGAAAGTCTAAATGGTTGTGGATCGTGAGAAGGAAAAACTCGCATGGTTGGGGGTGGGATGGGGATAGGCACTCCTGTCCCATCCTGGTTATATTTTATATTTATCATATTATCTTTATATATATTATACACACAAAAGTAGCCTAATATAGTTATATATATAATCTTTACTTGTTCAAATCTTATTGGTGGTGCATATGTAAAATACCAAAAATCATATCACATAAAAGTGTAAAGACTAAAAAATAGTACAATTATAAAAGTACTCTCCTAAAAAAAAGTTGAAAAAAAGAAAGAAAACTGCCCCGCCCTCCTGTTTAATAAACGGTTTGGGGTGGGGATAGGGGAGCTTAACTAAACGGGGATGGGGTCCCCCGCCCAAACTCACCCCATTGTCATTCTTACTGTCGTATTGGACACCAACAGGAACCACCACCACCACAATTAGAGCTCTGCTAGAGCATTCACAATCCATTTCACATTCTGAAGGAGAGTTTTTTTATAGTGCAAGACCATCTTTTCAAGCATTTGCAAGTCCTAAGATGTTTTGCAATGTCTTTCATCATCATCTTTGCCTTACTTCCATATGAATGGGCTGATCATATGAATTCTCACGGGTTAAAAGAGAATTCATAAAAAAAAAATTGACATAAGTTTTTTAGTTTTGCTTTATTGGCTTATTGTTCATAAGAAATTGGGCTTGAGAAGCATTTGAATCCTATGTTTTGCTGTAACTTTGATAATTTATACACAAAGTTTTATCAAAACATTGACGGTGAAAAAAGAAACTTAAGTTTTGGTTATTATAATTGAACTTGGATCCTCTCGTGTGTCCAGTACTTTGATGTGAATTTTCATAGAAGATGCAACACATTACATTGGGAATGCAATGTTGATGTAATGGTATAGTATTTTGCAAGTAAAATTGTTGCAATTTGATGTAAATTGTTGTATAAATGTGTTTCACAAATGTTGTGTCTTTGATGTAATTGTGTTGCATCTTGATGCATTCTCAATTTAAAATGTACAACAAAGTAGATGTAACATAGGGGCTGATGTGGCCAAAAGTTATGGATTTGATTTGACTTCGCAAGTAAAACCTTTTATATGTAGAAACCTAGAAAGCACGGACACTTCGTATAGGGGTATCGTGCCCGTGTCGGACACTTCCCGGACACTCGGACACGTGTCGGACACTCCTTAGAAGTGTCCTGGAATTTTTTTTTTAGGACACGTGGGGGACATGGCGGGGTACATTTTGTAAATTTTAAAAGTGCAAAAAGACCCCTGAACTTTTTCAAAGTTACAAAAAGATCTCTGAACTTTTTCAAAGTTACAAAAAGACCCCTTTGAAGTATTTTTTTGAGCATTTCAGTCCCTCATCTTCTAAAAGTTGACATTTTGACCCCTTGAAATAACTGTAATGGCATATATACCATTTAATATGACTATTATGCCCTTTTCTATATAAATATAGTATTTTCTAAAATAAAAAATAGTTAGATAAAATTCTTAAATAATAAATTTAGAAACAAAAAAATAAAAAAGCCAATAGAACTTTATTTAACATAAAGCCATGCTAGTTTATTTGGAATTTTGTCTTTAAATTTATTTGTTTGTTATTAAAAAAATGAGTAATGTGCAAGATTCTAGTAGTGAGTTTGGATATAATGAACATCCTTTTTGAAAATACATTAATTGCTTGATAATAAATTGAAGTATTTGTGTAATTTATTATTTTTTTATTGTTAGATTTATGGTATTGTGGATGATTAAGCAAAAATTCACCCGAATTGGTGGAGAGGGCACCGGCACGGGACGATCAAGTCAGAAATCAAAAGGGCTTTCTCAAGCTATAAAGGAACTCAAGGGTATTAATTGCATACTTGGCATATGGACTGTCTCTGTGTTTATAGCGGTCAAATGAGACTGTATCCTAGCAGGAGACTGGCTCCTGGAGATAGAGAAGTCCTCGTTAAAGTAGACTTCTTATCCACGTCAGCTTGAACTCAACCTCCACATTGTATATTTCATAATTGGAGTTAAATACTCTATCAGATGCCTCCTGTTCAAGAGGGTTGCCCATCGGGCCTTAGGAACACTTTGGCTGGGCTACTAGGCTTTATCTTGGTTTGTTGAGCTTTATCTTGACTTGTGGATTGTAAACCACTACAAGCTCTTTTTTCTTCTTTTTTTTCGCCGGAGGGCCCGGCTGCGCCGGGCCTGGTGGGACCGACCGCGTCCGGTTAGGTGGGCCCTTCTTTAGTTGGGCCAGTTTCTTCCCGGGCTTGGTTTTTGGTCAGGCAGTTTCTTCTTGGGTCCGGCCTTTGGCCGGTATATAAGAACCTAGTTTATATATATATAAAAAATGATTGTCACTTTGAAGAATCAAACCTTAGCTAATAAGGTCTGATGGTTTCACCCTAACCATTATGCCAATGACTCACTTGGTTAATAAACTCTAATTAATAAACTTAATAGCACGGCTCTTGATAAAATCATGTGACCACCTTGGCGGGATTTACCTGCCTTTTGCTAAAATTTCTTTTAACAGGTTGTGCCCCTGTAGGGTAGGTCGATAATGTTTTCAGATTAATCATCCCACATTTTTCATTAAAGGCCATTTGAAAAGGTGTGGTCGTGTCTCCGTAGTAGGGCTAGGCTTGTGCCTTCCTAGGGCTGGGCCCTTGTAGGGCTGTGACCCCGTAGGGTTGTTAAACAATGTTCTCGAGATTCATCCATCTCACCTTTTTCATTAAAGGCTCTCCTTAGAGGTGTATCCCTGTAGGGTGGCCCTCGTAGGGCTGTGCCCCCGTAGGGCTAGGCCCTTGTAGGGCTGGGCTCCCGTAGGGCTGTTAAACAATGTTTTCAGGATTCATCCATCCCGCCTTTTTCATTAAAGGCCCTCCTTGGAGGTGTATCCCCGTAGGGTGGCCCTCGTAGGGCTGTGCCCCTGTAGGGCTGGGCCCTTATAGGGCTGTGACCCCGTAGGGCTGGGCCCCCGTAGGGTTGTTAAATAATGTTCTCGGGATTCATCCATCCCACATGTTTCATTAAAGGTCCTCCTTGGAGGTGTATCCCCGTAGGGTGGCCCTCGTAGGGCTGTGCCCCCGTAGGGCTGGGCCCTTGTAGGGCTGTGACCCCGTAGGGCTGGGCCCCCGTAGGGCTGTTAAACAATGTTCTCGGGATTCATCCATCCCGCCTTTTTCATTAAAGGCCCTCTTTGGAGGTGTATCCCCGTAGGGCTGTTAAACAATGTTCTCGGGATTCATCCATCCCGCCTTTTTCATTAAAAGCCCTCCTTGGAGGTGTATCCTCGTAGGCTGGCCCTTGTAGGGCTGGGCCCCCGTAGGGCTGCTAAATAATGTTCTCGGGATTCATCCATCCTGCCTTTTTTATTAAAGGCCCTTCTTGGAGGTGTATCCTCGTAGGGCTTTGACCCCATAGGGCTGGACCCCTGTAAGGCTGTTAAACAATATTCTTGGGATTCATCCATCCTGCCTTTTTCATTAAAGGCCCTCCTTGGAGGTGTATCCCCGCAGGGTGGCCTTCGTAGGGCTGGGCCCTTGTAAGGCTGTGATCCCGTAGGATTGGGCCCCTGTAGGGCTGTTAAACAATGTTCTCGGGATTCATTCATCCCGCATTTTTCATGAAAGGCCCTCCTTGGAGGTGTATTCCCTTAGGGTGGCCCTCGTAGGGCTGAGCCCTCATAGGACTGTTAAACAATGTTCTCGGGATTCATCCATCCTGCCTTTTTCATTAAAGGCCCTCCTTGGAGGTGTATCCCCGTAGGGTGGCCCTCGTAGGGCTGTGTACTTTTTGTTTTAGTTATAACAACAAATTTTGAAACAAAAAGGATTGCTATTGATATTTGAGTAACAAACAGATAATTATTCGAGCAAAAAACTTCGGAGCTATCGCCCTAAGGCTCGATATTAAATTGAGCTTCAGCTAAAATAATTAAAGTATATGCAACTTTAAAAAAAAAGTCTTACTGGTGGCACTTCCATAAATGCTCAACAATCCAAGGATGGGCCAACTGCCTCCCTTTTAATGTCTCTAATCAATATACCCCTGTCTCCCTACTCATTACATGATGTTTTATCGGTCTGCCCCCGTGACATTTTGCCATACTTGGGGTCTCTATCTTCCTCACTGGAATGTCCCTCCCTTTTCCTGTCTGCCTTTCTCGCATCAAGGGCATTCTCTGCGTTCATGTACTTTTGGGCTTTCACGGGTAGCTCAGACATACTTTCTGGAGGGTGCTTGGAAATTGAGTAGAAGAATTTTGAAGGCAGTAGGCCCCCATGAATGCGGTAACTGTCACCTTATCGTCTAGAGCATCAACCTACAACATCTCCCTGTTAAATCGGTTAATGTAGTCTCGCAATGACTCCCCCTTATTCTGTCTTACGTTTAGGAGATAGGTGGCGGGCTTTCTATGCCTTCGGGCGGTAATAAAATTGCCTACGAGCAATTGGCTCAGTTCTTTGAAGGAACGTACAAATACTGGCTTCAGGTTGTTAAACCATGACCGGGCAGAACCCTTCAATGTAGTAGGAAAAGCTCTACTTAGGATTTCATTTGGTATTCCTTGGAGGTGCATTTGAGCCTTATAGGTCTCCAGATGATCTAGCCGGTCCTTGGTCCCATCAAAGCTTTCATGGGTGGACATCTTGAACTTGTTGGGCAAAGGACAACTCATTATCCCCGCGGAGAAAGGGAGGTTGGTTTGCTGGACCAACTCCTCTACTGTAGCAGGCCCTTCCCCCTTATAGCGTGGGCCATGCTTTCTATCCTGGCTCTGAGGTCCTGTATCTCCATGTCATAATAGGTAGTTTTCCCTGGTGCCCTGAGTCTCCATGCGGTTGGTTCTTTTCGAAAGGTAACTGGGGTTCGTCCCACCTCTTACTCAGTTCTGGGTTGCGTCATCTATTGGGACTTCACTGTCTCGCCCAACACCATCCCCTTCTGGATCAACAGGGTGACCCAGCGATCATACTGGCGCCACAGGAGGGAGGCGCTGCAAAATTACCGCATTTTGTGGAGTATCTCGACTAGACTTTGATTCAAGTTCCGGACTTGGCATTCCAACGCTGCGATCTGTCCCTGGTCGTTTGGGATTTCAGGGCGTGCCCCAGGGAAGTCCATCTGTCTAGGGGGTTTCATGCCTCCCTGTCCTACAGTTGGCACGTTGCAGCTGGGAAGATCAGGGACAACAAATGGGTCCAGTCTGATTGGAGGGCCCTGTCTGCCAGAAAGGTCATGGCCGACAGGAGGATCCTGGGCTGCTGGAGGATTGTGACTGGCAGGGAGGTCCTGCGCTGGGGGATTGTGGCGGGTAGGAGGGCCCTGCGTTGAAGGGTCCTGTACTGTAGTAGTCTCTAACCCAGATTGTAATACCTCACTCCAACACATGGTATGATATTGTCCGCTTTGGGCCTGAGCCCGCACGGTTTTGCTCTTGGGTTTTACCCCAAAAGGCCTTATACCATTTGAAGAGAACACACTACATATAAGCACATCCCCTTCTCCACACCCAGGCGATGTGGGATTGAGCATCCTGTACCCTGTCAGTGTGGTAGCTCAGCCCAGTGTCTATCTTCGCACCTGCCCACTCACACCCGTCCACAAGGGTTACTACAATCCACCCCCTACGAGGCCCGACGTCCTTGTCGGCACACTTCCGGCTGGGTTCAGGCTCTGATACCAACTGTAATACCTCGCTCCAACACATGGTATGATATTGTCCGCTTTGGGCATGAGCCCGCACGATTTTGCTCTTGGGTTTTACCCCAAAAGGCCTCATACCATTTGAAGAGAACACACTACATATAAGCACATCCCCTTCTCCACACCCAAGCGATGTGGGATTGAGCATCCTGTACCCTGTTAGTGTGGTAGCTCAGCCTAGTGTCTATCTTCGCACCCGCCCACTCACACCCGTCCACAAGGGTTACTACACAGATCGTAGGTGCATCATGCTTCGTATATGATTCATGTAGAACAATCAAGTTTGTGATTGTTTCCCACAGACAACGCCAACTGATGAAGCAAAAATTCACTTCGAACTGGTCAAAGGTCAACCTGTAAAAAAGGATAAGAGAAAGGTAATCGAGAGGGCACCGATGCGGTGCCGACCGACTACGCTTCGACGATCAAGTCAAAAATCGAAAGGACTTTTTCAAGCTATAAAGGAACTCATGGGGTATTAATTGCGTACCTAGTATATGGACCATCTTTGTATTTATAGCGGTCAAATGAGATTGTATCCTAGTAGGAGACTGGCTCCTGGAGATAGAGAAATACTCGTTAACGTAGACTTCTTATCCACGTCAACTTGAATTCAACTTCCACGTTGTACGTTTCATAATTGGAGTTAAATACTCTATCAGTGGATGTTGGTTAACTTGTTAAATATATATTAATATATTATTTCATAGCCGTATTCCCACCGTGTCATGTCTTCTTTTTTTTAAATTTACCGTGTCGTGTTGTACCCGTGTCCATGCTTATTAGGTAGAAACAGAGGGAGCAACCAAGGGCTTGTAGCCTGTATCTTCTCTAATTCTCGAAGAGGTGAGAGTTGAAGTCCCCTACACACAAATGAGTGTCCAAGTAAAAGAAGAAAAGAACAAATTGAGAGGAAGCCAACTTACTCTCTTGATTATTATGAATTGGCTCATAATGTATAGCTTAATTCAATTTTGAGATGGTGTTTCTAATGCTCCCCAATATGTTTAGTTAGATTGCAATTCAAGTTCAAGCGTACACATTTTGGAAAATAAAATAAAATTGGGTCTCCCTGGTGGATGCCAGACATCCTATATATATATATATATATATATGTTCTTCTAGTACATTGCTCACGCGCTTAAAGCCCTTTTCTTGTGCTTCGCGTTCGTGTTCCATGCACCGAAGTGGCTTGTCAGGGAAGCTCTTGCATCCTTAGTACATTGAGCTTTGTGCTATTAAGAGAGCTTTATCACAAAATCCATGCCCATATTATAAAATTTAATGCAAACATGATCGAGTGTTTACAAGCACTAAGCTAGTGTTTTTTGTACGGTATTTTAGATATATAAATATTCAAGTTGTACGTTTTTTAATAGCTTACGTTTTTAGAGTATACGGTATTTAACATAATATTGGAGCCTCACGTTACGCAAGTGCTTGATTAGACTCCACTTGAGAGTTTAAATATTCAAATTATACCTCTCTAATAGTTTAAACTTTTAGATTAGTTGATGTTTAACACTATATTTGTCGGTCTCTATTGAATGCTGAGTAGTTGTTCGACAGAATGTGTGAGAACTATTTTCACACGGAATGCCGTGACTGGTGCTTGTAAAACTATCCGGTAGTAAGTGCTTATATAATATATAGCTAACAGGGGTACTTTCAGAGCATTGCGTTGTATTTTTCAGTCTACTTAAGGGCATGTACTATGTGGGGTACGTGTGGGTTAATTGTATATGTCAGTTAGTAGTTAGGATATTATAAAGTTTGAGACCATGTTAACAATCAACTTTATGTTTGAGTTCAGGATATTATCTGCTCTCATTTGGTGTTAACAACCGACTCTTCAAAAGGTCATATTTTTAAAGAAGTTGGTTGTTAGCAAGATCATTGTCAATAAGCTAAGTTTGAAAGAGCTTCATCTTAATTTTTTCAGTTATAAAATTTTCTTTCGAGCATCTCTCTCCTAGTGAGATGATCACGTAGCTTTTTAACTTTGTGTTATTACCAGTTGGTAAGCTATGGATATTGATCTTGGAAACTTGGAACATGCCACCAAGCAACCGTTGAGCTACTGCAGGCAAATAACTTGGGAGTTGAATTTATTCTCACTCCATATAAAAAGGTCGTATCCAGTGCACAAGACTCCAACTTGAGCAAGATCTAGGAAAGGTAGATGTCGGTTAGCCTTATTTCCACTCCATATACAATTTCTAAAAGAAGAGAAATTAATGCTTGGTTATCTATGAATTGCTCGCAAGGAGAGATTGGAAGTGAAAGCGTTTGAAATTGATGTTGATGAATAGAGAAGATCATTTAGGTATGTTTCAAAGTTAGCCCTCCTCGTTAGATATAATACTTATGTCAGTATGAGTGATTCTAAAATCACTGCCGAAATAGGTGAGACTGTACCTTTGAACGTTGATTTGTGCCTGTCAACCCTTTATTCTAAGCTGCACAACATTCACAAGAACTATAGTGAACACGCGACTCATCAAAAAACTAAATGTTGATCGATATATGCATGTCACCACTTTGTGTTTAATATTAACTTTCTGTTTTATATTGGACTTCAGGGAAACATTGTTTGGTGCAATGGTGAAAGTTCTGGTTGATAAGCATGAGATGTGGGTTCAAGCATGAGAGTAGTCACTTTATGTAAGTCGTTTTATTTTCAAAGCTCTACTTAAGAACACTCGTACATATATATTGCATTGATTTTTTCTTCTTTTAAGGTTTGTAACAAAATTTAAACAATTAAACCATATTTTTATCCTTCAGACATAAGAAAGTAATATTTGTAGTAGAAAAATAAACAAAACAAGCAGTTGTCACCTCTTTTTTGTGGTCTTTCATCAATTGGGTGAATGTTTAATTTTGGGTTGGTTCAATTTTTGTCTTCATACTCTTCCTCATGATGTCTTCATTTGTTATGATCTTTGATTGTTTTTTTCACATCAAAGCAGACAGATGACATATTTAAATTCAATTAATCTCATTAGAAAATATTTGTCTAAGTTCTAGAAATAACATTTGGTTAATTATTTAACTTATTATTATGTATTGTTATTGCATACTTGTTGGTCGTATACATATTGATGGCCTGATGGGGCAACACTACATGAAGGTTATGCTATATTTCTTAATTGATGCATTCTCGTTCACCAAACGACTTCTCGCTCATGCCTTTCTCAGTTGCATACTTGAGGGATAATATAATTGTCTTGTAGATGAGTAGAAGTACTTGTAGCTTCCATTTAGTATAAGCTGAGGCCTCTCAGTTGTACTTACAATTACCATTCAAATCATTATGGTTCCAGAAAATTCGTGCCCAGCTTCCCTCACGCCCTTTTCCCAAGTCCCAACTAATAAAAGCTTTTTCAACTTTCTAAAACACCATTTGTTTTTTTTTTTTTAACTTTCCACTCTGAATATAGTCTGCTCTAATCAGTCATTGCTTACTTCGTCTTTGTTAAATTTCCAGAGGATAACTGCTGGCATCAATTCTTATGATAGTAAGTACTACGAGTCCCATGAGATGTATCGATGAAACAATAGTAGTTCCTCCCAAGACCATTGTAATTGTATCGTTAACAACCATAGTGTTTGGTAATCCGGAATAGAACATGTAGTAATTCTTCTGGACGGGTGTGAGTAAGCGGATGTAAAGATAGATACTGAGTTGAGCTATCACACTGACAGAATACAGGCTGTCCAATCTCACATCGCCTGAGTGTGAAAAAGGGGATATACTTATATGTCGTATGTTCTCTTCAAATGGTATGAGATAATTTGAGGTAAAACTCAAGAGCAAAATAGTGTGGACTCAGGCCCAAAACGGACAATATCATACTATGTGTTGGAGCGGAGTACTCTATTCGTGTTATTATTGTCAAAGTAGCTTAGGGAGGAGTTTAAATTGACTTGAGATGTTCTTTATCCCCAATTGCTACTACTGATTTTAAAAAAAAAATTTAATTTTGGGTTACCTAATATATTTTTAGATTTGTGGTTTTAAAATTTCAAAAAATGTTGATATAAAGCAATTTTGTGTAGTTTCAAAATTGTAGCAGTATTTGGTCATCTAAAATAGATGAAAACTTTCAGTAATAATGTCACCTCCACACTTTTTCACCATTCTAGCAAAATAATCTTTCCAGTAAATATAGAGGTGACTTGCTCTTCCTTTTGGGGTATGTGTGTGTGTGTATATATATATATATATATTATAATATACTGCATATAAGTAACACTTTAGAAAATAATAGGCCATTATTTGTCAAGTTTTGACTCAAAAGGATGGGATGAGATTAGGGTAAGTTGTAGGTTTGAATCTTGTCTACTAAAAGTTTTTAATAAAGGCATTATTTGTTATTCTAATTTGAATTATTGTTAATGATAACATGGGTAAGGCATGAGACTGGGAATAATAACTCCTTGATCTCAAACACTAGGGACTTCAGAAAAAGAAGAGGAAATAAGCACATGCAAGTAAATAGTTGAGTAATAAGACAAAAATATGGGCATCTTTCTATTTTCTCTACTGTGGTAATGTGGTTAGAACCTAGTGGGTAGATGGTTTTTTTTGTGTTCCTCTCTCTCTCTCTCTCTCTCTAAAAAGTCTAAACTGGCAAATTAGATGCATGTGAAGCCAAGATACATACATATATATATATATATACATATATATATATATATATGTGACAGTAAATGGTGGGTGTAGCTGAGTTGCTCTATTTCATTAGGCAATTACTGCTGGCTGAAGCTAAATTTGTTGTGTGCAGCACAGTTAAGTTGTTAACTATAGGACCACTGTTAGCATATGTACCAAGAGAGAAGAGAGAAAAAAGAAAAATAGTAGAAAACTTATCTTCTTATTGATGCACAGTCTGCAGTACTACAACAGAACACAGGCAAAGCAATAGGACCACTCTAGGCACTAGACTTTAGTACGCCTACATCATTCATGTTTTTGTACATTCATTTAACTCTTACCACAACCAACTAGAAAAGAAAAGAAAAGAAAAGAAAAGAAAAACCATAGTTAAATAAAGAAGTTGATATACAGGTGTCAACCACCTCTGATTCATCTTCACTGGGGCCTTCAGCCTTGTAGGGTTCATGGGGAACTGTTTTGCTTTCAAATTATTTTCTTTTATGTACCACTTCTATCAAAGATGCTAAGAAAAGTAATTGCCATCATTCAGGACTCTTTAAGAATACATTTCTACTTCAAGTAATTACTTTTATTGCCTGCTTGTATGTACACCATACAGGATATATTGCATTGAAAGGATTAGAACAACAGTCCCATTTTTTTTTGCATACTTGGGCTTATTCAGCCGACCTAATGCAATCTGAGAACAGAAGTAGTTAGCTGGCACTAACCCTATATATATATTATGCACAAACTTGAAAAGTTTTAGCCTTTTAGGTGTCCCATGAGACTCTCTATATATATATATATATATTATTTTTTCAAAAAAATGTTAACTCTTTCCAAAAATAGATTCTTAAAGGGAAACTAAATAAGATTTATCCTCCTTCGATACATTCAAGTAAAACTTATTTAGCTCTAATTCAATTCTTCCTTTAGTTTTCTTTATGTTTTTCCATAATATAAATATATTTTTTCAATAGGATTCGAATCTTTAATGTTTCATCTAAAATGAGGAGGAGATATCACTTGAGTTGAGTCTTTCTGAGATTTTTTCTAATATTGAACAATGGCTTTGCTTGGCTTTGAATTGGTTGCTGAAGACTTGAAAAAAGAGAAACAGAATTAGGTGTCTGCTTACTCCCAACTCAATCCGTTTAATAAATAGATAACGAGACCAAGCTCATTTATAAGAAAATATTGTCTATAACTCAAATAAATATTTAATTAAAGTGTTAGCGTGACAGATATTATAGATCCTTTCTTAATTTTGCATAATATGGTGAATCCTTCGGTCTCTGCTGGTCAATCTAAATTAAAATAATATTCAAAACTTGAAAAATTTAGTAGATCAATCTTATATTTTTTATGGTCTTAATCTAAGTTACACAATTCTTTTACATGAGTATTAGAATTCTTTTACAAGAGTGTTGCTCTCGCACTTCGCACCACTTTCACCGTTCTTTATATTTGACATAAATTTTGTCGTTTATTATTTGGATTTGATAATATTAGTAAATATTCTGAAATGATTATTCATCACTAAAGGGTCTTCCTTTGATTCCAAAAGATGAAAAGAGTACGTCTATTTGTTGCATAGTACAGGAGGATGCATGATTTGTCAAGATATATATATATAGAGTCCAAATACAATGGTATGTAAAAAATTCTAAACCCTTATATATATAGAGTCCAAATACAATGGTATCTAAAAAATTCTAAACCCAATAATACCAGTCCTCCATGCCAGAGTTTTTGACAAATTTAGACGACATGCAACTTTTTATCGACACGTGTCACAAAAATGTATCATATATATTATTTTTATTTTAATTCCATTTAACGTTGTCAAATCCACGTATTACGTGGACTGAAAAGAGGACCGGCCTGTAAATTAAAATATTATTATTTTTAAAGTAAAGGTAGGTCTTTTGGTTAAAGATTTTCAACTTTAGCAGTTCAAATTTATTATCGAATTTCAAATCTGCTTTTTGTCCCAATAAAAATTTGAACTCTCGACTAGAACGTAAAGGAAATATCATTACACTAATAGTAGTTCATGATAAGATATACCATCTCCGTCTCATAATTCTCGGTATATTTAAAATTTTAAATTTTTTAGTGTGGGATCCACTTTTTAGTGTAATAATACATGAATTTACATATTAGTCCTTGTTTAAAAATTAGTATTATTATTATATGGTGGATCTCACTTTTAGGATAGTATAATTTAAAAAGGGTAGTTTAGGAATCATATAATCCATTTTAAGAAATTGACATGTATTTTAGGATATCCAAAAAAAAAATAGTGGACTAACTCATTAAGAATTTATCACTAATTCCTCTTTTTTCCTAGTCTTAATTAGTACCGTCCTTACAATTGGCACCATAGTTTGGGAGAATTTATTAAATAATTTTGGAATATTATAAACCATTTAATACAAAAAAGAAAAAGAAAAAAGAGATAGGCGATGATATAGTTAATAGAATTGACACAAGTTGGATAAAATGTAGACAAGTGAGTAACATTTTGTGTGATAAATGAATACCATATAAATTAAAAAATATATATAGAACCGTTATCAAGCCAATTATTATATACAATGCAAAATGTTAGACGTTTAAAAGAAAATTAGAATAAAAAATTCATGAGGATATTAAAATGAATAATAAGAGTGAAGACATGGTTACAAACCAAAATGCGAGAGATGAATAATTAGGTGGTATGAAATTATAGATAGAAGAGATTTATTAAAATACCGGTGAGATGAGAAAGATTAACGTACATAGAGGAGGGTAGGAGATAGAAACAACATCTAAAATTAACACGAGATTTATTAAAATAAAAAATTAAAAAAAAAATTCATGTCACAAAACTATATTCACATGGGATATTGGGCTGGACTGTATAGTCGAGGACAATCTAATAATTTCTGTAGGTTGGAGTCCCCCACCGCCATGCCAAGGTGCCCTATGCTTCTACCACCTGTGACCCTAATCTTCTCTTATTTACAGCTATAGCCCGGCCTATATATGACTAGCTTCTTAGCTGTTCTCTCTCAAGTCTCAGCTGTTCACATGGTGCTTCTTTATTTCACTGTTTGGCATTGTGGGTTGTGTCTGTAGTCATTCTTTTTAATATATTTTTATTTATTTTTATATCATCATCTGTCTCAAATCTCCTGCTATAAATAACACAATCTCTACCAGTTTTTGTGATCCACCCTCAACTCAATTTTTAGGGTTTTTTCTTTCTATATAGTTTTCTCACTCTTCTTTGCTTCCCTTACCACCTTGGATTTCATCTACTTTTACTTGATAAACTTTCTTTTCTAACCTATATATGTTTTGTTAATTTTGTTGTAAAAATATTTTACCTCAATAGCTTTAGCTTCTTTTGAGATTGTTGGAAAAGCTTTTTAAGTTCTCACTCTTCTTTGCTTCCCTTACCAGCTACTAGTTAATAAACCTTCTTTTCTAGTCTATGGTTTGTTTAATTTGTTGTAAATAAGCTTCTTTTGAGATTGTTTGAAAAACTTTCTAAGAACCCTACTCTTGTGTGGACATTTTCTATATGTAGTAGTGATGAGTTGCAGTTTTTCCATGGTTATTTCTTCTTAATCTGTTCAGTCTTGTGCAAGGTTGACACATCTCAGCTAGGGTGTGTCTTTCTTTTTATTTCTTTCTATCTCTTTCCATAAGAATGCATTCACTATTATACCTGCTTCTAGATCTATCTCTAATATATATATAGTGGATCATTCTAGGATCATTATTCCCATTTTGGATCATATACATATATGTATATATATATAGATATATATAGTGGATCATTATTCCCATTTTGGATCATATACATATATGTAGTAAGTTGACCTAGTCTATTCATATATATTCACTTGAATCAAGTCCACAAGGGAATAAGTGAAGCTGCCAGCATGATCTAGCCTTGGCTAGAGAGAGAGCTAACCCTAGCTAGGTCATGCTGTGCCAGCCTCACTCGTTCCCCTTTGGGGACCCTACAGATTCCAAACATGCTTCTATAGATCTGAAAAGAAGAGGAAAGTAAAAAAGATACAGAGAAATCACTGTGAGTATATTCCTTACCCTATGATATGAAATGCCTGCCATGGCATGCCCTGCTTTCTAACTTTATCTTTTTACTTTGTTTTGTGTTTTTGTCTCTTTATGTTTATCTTTCAACAGTACTCATGCTTGCTTTGACTCTTCTCAGCTGTGATCAAAGGGTGTGAACAGGGGACAATCATTCCTTGCTCTAATATAAATATATAATTGTAGTTGTACTATATATATATATATATTGAAGCAGTAGAGATCTGAAGCCTTTTATGGATTAATCCTTGTGAGTTTATTGGCATCTTCAGATCCCAAGCTTCTTTCATTGTGATGGAAATTATTGTAATGGAATCAATGTCTCATGACCAGAAAAGGACCAAAGTTCATTGTGATGGAAAATATTGTAATGGAGTTTATTGGAAAATATTGTAATGCAAATGTGGATTTCACATAATTACTTGTTTGAGTTTTTTCTTAAATTTTCTTCTGAATGTGAAAATTGTTGGATGTGAATGGTTTCAAATTCTTAAGAGAAAGGAATATATATATATATATATATATATATATATATATATATATAAAGTGGCCGGCCATGAAGATGTTTTCAAACTTGAAACAGTTTCTCCATGTTTTAAACTTAGTGGTTTAGTATTTGAAATTAGTATCAAAATATCAATTGTTTTTCATGCTTTTCATGGAGAATTTGTTATCTCTTTTGGGGTCCATACAAAGTCCAAAATATGTGTCTGAACGTTAATTATATGTGCCCTGTCATGTCACAGTAGACCTAGCTAGTTCAGTGTCGTTTAGTACAATCAAACACTAATAATGAATAATTGAATAAAACATTAATCTTTATATTAGACTTGTGTCATGTCGTGTCCTGGTGCTGGTTTTGAAAAGTCAGAATTAGATTCTTTTGAAACTCTTGTTTAATTTTAGTTTCTTTTTGTTTTAGAAAATTGTACAGCATCTTGTTTGTTTGCCAATTTTCTGCAAATTATTTCTAAAAATTCAATTAAAAAAAGGCTAGTACAGGTTTTTGTTTTTGGAGTTTTTGAGAATTGTTTTCAGGAAATTGAACTAAACTCTATTTGGTTTAATTTTTTGGAAACAAATTAATCTCAAGTATACAACAAAACATAATTTTTTTCAGAACGAAAGGCAAAACAAGTTTTTTTTTTGTAACTGAAGCGCACATACATATCATGTTAGAGGAATAAAACAATCATATACGGATTTACTGTGGTTCGGACAATTCGATTTATATCCACAAATAAAAAGAGACTCCATTATGATTCTTTAGAGATATTACCTAAGAAGCACGGACACGGGTACGACACGGATACGGAGACACGGCAAATTTTAAAAAAAAGGACACGACACAGCGGAGATACGGCTATGAAATAATATATTAATATATATTCAACAAGTTAACCAATATCTACAATACCATAAATCTAACAATAAAAAAATAATAAATCACACAAATACTTCAATTTATTATCAAACAATTAATTTATTTTCAAAAAGGATGTTCATTGTATTCAAATTCACTACTAGAATCTTGCATATTACTCATTTTTTTAATAACAAACAAATAAATTTAAATACAAAATACCAAATAAACCAACATGACTTTATGTTAAATAAAGTTCTATTGGATTTTTTATTTTTTTGTTTCTAAATTTATTATTTAGGAATTTTATCTAACTATTTTTTATTTTTAAAATTTTTTATTTTAGAAAATACTATATTTATATAAAAAAGGGCATAATAGTCATATTAAATGGTATATATGTCATTATAGTTATTTCAAGGGGTCAAGATGTCAACTTTTAGAAGACGAGGGGCTTAAATGCTAAAAAAAATAGGTTAAAGGGGTCTTTTTGTAACTTTGAAAAAGTTCAGGGTTTTTTTTGCACTTTTAAAAATTATAAAATGGACCCTGCCGTGTCCCCCAGGTGTCCTTGCCTGGTCCCCCCGTGTCCTAAAAAAAAAAATTCCAGGACACTTCTATGGAGTGTCCGACACGTGTCCGAGTGTCCGACACGGACACGGCACCCCTATACGAAGTGTCCGTGCTTTCTAGGATATTACAATAGTATGAATTACTCAAAGCTATTATGATTCTGTAGAGATATTACAATTGGAGAGATTACTCAACACCGAATAGACTTTCTCTCACCATTAGTGTTTTTTCCACAATACCAAACTAGTAAATTGCCTCTACCCATCAACTACCTCATGAGCTACATATCTCTCAATCTCATAAGTCTTCATTCATAACCTAGGTACCTATTTATAGAGTCCAAAACTCAATTCCTTAGAAAGGATTATAATTCCCTCAAGATTTGTTTTACAAGAAATTACCTAATAAAATGCAACTCTAAAATATTAGATTAAGTATTTGAGACACAATACCGAATAATCTCCAACTTGGCTCAAATTCCATCAATGTATTTGAAACATTGATCATGACGACTCGATCAGTCAAACCTCGGAGGTTAGCTCCACCTTGACTACTCAAGCTGTATGTCATGTAATCCATTGCGATTCTAATTATTGTGATCAAACAAGCCTATTGAATGACTCTACCTACCATTAAAACCTGTTGCAATACCTGTTAAGGCTCCTTGTATTTTTTGAATCTTTTTCAAATAAAGCCTAAACTTCCCAACACAAACTTTCAGCTCTAATACACTTGTTGGAACAACGGAAATGTTTGAACATAGATATCCAACGAAAGTCAATAAAACAACACACAAACACAAATCCAATGAAAGTCAATAAAACAACACACATAAACACAAGATTTAAAGTGGTTCGGTACAACCCAATTTATATTCATGGATGAGAACAAACCGTGTATACAAACTCTTGCTCCAGAATTTTTCAACGTATATCACTTCACGAGACTCTCTCTCACTATTAGTGTCTATATATCCACTTTACAAAACTCGTAAATTATCTCTACCAATTAACTCACTCATGAGTCTACATCTTTTTCAATTTCATAAGTCTCATCCCATAACCTAGATACCTCTTTAGAGACTCTAAAACATAGTTCTTTGGTGGACAAGAATAACAAATATTTGGAGTCCAAGACTTAGTTCCAAACTGTTCGTCAAATGAAAAACAGTGAGGATGTTAACAAAATAAATAAATAAAAAGAAATATAAAAAGGAAAAGAGTTATTGATAAATAACAATGAGACACTCGTATTTTCCAAAGTTGTTACCAACGATTAGAAACTAGTATAAAAAGGAAAAGAAGTTGAAGCTCATCATGATTTTGTCAATGCCCTATTGGAGCCCATATGTTTGTGAACTTTTTTTTTAGAATACCATTTTTTACTACTTTTATGATACCTTGATATGGGAATGAGTACTTTGCATGCATGCATCTAAATATCTAATGGTTCCATCTGCCCAAAACCTACCAAAGGGATAAAAACAATTTAAAAGAAACTGAATGTCAAAATCATGATAGCTTTTATCAGAAATATATATCATTTTCTTAATCCATGTAATATCTTTATATAATGCACACTTTATATGTATAGCTGACACCGATTAGATGCAGTAGAGGCATGCACCCGACAAATAGTCCTTGTTTATGAGCGTGAAAGAAAAAAAAAACTATCTTCATTTATCAAAAGAAAGACATTTGACACTTCAAGTAAATATGGATGAGAGAGAGAGAGAGAGTCACATGAGCTTGCTAGGTGGATATGCCTTTCCTTCCTCTCCTACATCTAAGAAGCCATGGAAATGGTCCCCCATGAGAACACTTATGTGTTTTATTCTCCCTTTTGGTTCAAGGATGATGCTTCTATATATATATATATATATATATATATATAGAGAGAGAGAGAGAGAGAGAGAGAGAGATGGAGGGTGAGGGTATCCCAAGCTAAAGTTAATAAAGGCTCTATGTAAGTTTTAGAAATTCTCACTAACTTGTCGCATGGTGGTGGCGTGGGTGTGACAATATTCATCTTGTCTCACTTTGGACTCCTTCAAACTGTTTTTGCTTATAAATTATAGTTCTACAAACTTTTCAGTCCTGTTCCTGCTCTAGTTAATTAGCTAGCTAATAATAACTTAATCACTAATAAAAAGACTAATACAAAGAGATGGGATCTTCTTGGCCCTCTATATATATCCCTACCTTTCCTCCTATCTATCATGCAACCTTCAAGGTGTACCTAGCTAGAGAGAGAAGATTAATATGCGAATGAATCAATCTGATATCTCTCTCTCTCTCTCAAGGTTTACTGACAAGCAGACTTACCGTGCACCACTAGCCGTTGAAGCTGCCAGCATGATCTAAACTTCCTTCTCTTTTAAGGAAAGATCAGATCATGTGACAGTTTCACCTGCTGATGGAATCACGAAAACCCTAATTCATCAACCCTTATTTTATATTCTCACCATCTTTTCTCAACTTATTATCCTTTCTTTACTGCTAAAAATTGTCCTTCCATTGTGGGAAAAGCATGTGGAGATCTATCAGGTTTAATTCTTACTATCTGATCATATTGTAGAAAAAAACTTAATTTTGTACTTCTACGCATGTTTTAATTAATGGATACACTATTTCTTTTTCTAATCTTTTATTTTTCAGGAATTATTTTCACATAATAAAATTTTAACAATAACCATTTACCACATGTTATGATCATATGTTGGAAGAATGTGAAAAAAAAAACATCTTCCTTTTTTTTTCCTTTGCTAAAAATGATATATAATACAACTTTTTTGGACGAAGAAGTTGTCATGAACTCCAATGAGATAGCTTAATAACAACAGTCTTACATCACATTCCGGAGATCAAGAGTTCGAATCTCCTGGACCATAGTAAAATTTCTCAGGAACTGCCTAATGCATGGGATAGGAAGATTGCATGTACTCAGTAGTGGATTATATTCAGTTGAAGAAGAATTTCAGGCATTTCTTAATTATTTTTTGATAGAAAATATTTTATCCCCAAATGTAAGGCACCTTTTTATGACGAGAAAGTCTTCAACTGACGATACATGTCTTTTTTTATTTTTTATTTTTTATCAAGGTGATACCATGTCACAGGTGTCACTAAGGCTTCATTTGGTAGGAGGAAAGAGAGGAGGATTGGAGCAAGACTCCGTCATTTGGTAGGAAGGGGAGCTGGAGGGAAGGGAAGGATGGAGGGATGAGCCATCTCTTCAGACCCATCATTTTGCTTCCATACAAAAGTGGGAGTAAGAGGAGATAGAAAAATAAAGAGTGAGTTAGATAAATTTAAAAATACATTCTTACCCTCATTTTATGTTTTTAATCTATATATTTAAGGATATACTAGTAAAATAATAATAGCATCTATTTACTTTCCTTTCATTCAAACAAAAGGAGTGATGAACAACATCCCTTCCCTAGTGATGTCTCCTATTTTTTATCATTCTTACTAAACGGAGTTTAACTAATTATATCTTATCACATAAGTGAAAATGTATCTATTTATTTAAGAAAACAATTACATCTATTTCAGTGGATCCTATTACTAGCCTTTATAAAGAAAATGATCTGTAGACTTAAATCGAATTTGAAGAGAAATTATTAAATGGTCCGGACACATCACCAAAAAGTTAAATAAAACTGACACATGATCCCGGAACCATATAAATTTGTTGAATTTGAGAGGAACTGGATGAGCCCACAAATCTCTTGGGTTCGTGTATTACTATTCTTTATATAATATTTTTTTTCATTTGTGCGTGTAAACGGATCGAATATATCTATATATATATATATATATAGTTGCTTTCCATATGTGTCAACTTATGCTGGGGAATCTTAGCAGCATGCAGATAATTTTTTTTAAGATTTCTTGATCGCGGAATTTCTTTTGTCTGAACCTGGTTGGTGCTTTTGGGATCCCTTCTTATCATCCCTTTTTTCCGTTGTCAATGGCATAATTTTTTATTGACTGTGAATCATATGTTCATGTATCTAAAACAAGATTAATTTTTTGTCGTATCATATGTATTGGGAATTAAATCATGCTATCTATCACAAAAAAATAAAAAATAAAATAAAAGGAAAAGGGAAAAGTAAAAAAAAAAGAAAAGAAAAGAAAAGAAAAGAAAAAGCACCTGAATCTTGTTTCCTACACATTACCTTCTACCGACCTTTTTCTATTTTCAGCCACTTCAGGTAACATATAAAATAGCTAATTAAGGCCGAACTGTTTTAAAAGTGACCGTTGAAAGCTGCCTGTTTAATAATTTAATTACTGTGTGTGTGTGTATCTATATATATATATATATCATACTCGTGAATATCAATTGGTGGGTTTTCCTTCTCACTAAGTACCAAAGTAACATTTGGTGGACAAAAATGGAGATTGGGGATCCCACATTTCCTTTATTGGTATTTTCTTAATTAGAAATGGAATCTCAAATATATATATATATATATATATATATGATCTCTTACTCTCATGTGAATAAAAAAAATTTTACACACTGAGCATAGTAATTCTAATATGGGTTAAGTGCAAAAAACACCCTCGTTATATACAAAAATGTGCAAAAAACACCCTCCAATTTAGTATGTGCATATCACCCCTCACTAGTTATCTCCGATGTGCAAATACCCCCCTCCGGCTTGTTGACCGGCATGTTTGACTTAAAATTTTTTTAAAATTCCAAAATTACCCCTAAATTGGAGGGTTTTTTTGCACATTTCTGTATATAACGAGGGTGTTTTTTGCACATTTTTTTATATATATTTTTATAACATAAGGGTAATTTTGTCATTTCCTATCTCCGGTACCGAAAAATTAACTATTTGTCCTTATTTGCACAATTTTGAAACTGTGGGGGTTAGTTGAACATCAGGGGGGTTTTTGCACATTCTGTATATAACGAGGGTGTTTTTTGCACTTAACCCTTCTAATATATGATCTAAATATAAAAAAGATAATTACCAAAAAAATATAACAATCATTCTCTAAATATATATACTCTTTGAATGATGCATTCAATATATATATATATATATTATCATAATGTCTAACATTACTTAAAGTCATTTTTACAGATTAAATATCACATGTCTAGTTGCTCTATTAGAAAGCAAAATCAAAATAAAAAATAATATAATATATTTTTATACTAAACTATTAACTTGAATCACCTTATGTATTAATTGATCAAAAATCTTTTTTGGCAAAGATTACACAGGTAAAATTTTATTGAATGTTATTTTTGTGGGGCTGTTAACATTCATATTTATAATCAGTAATGTAATATGCTTTTAAATTTTATTAATGATAAAAAAAAAGGGAAAATAAATACTTATAGATACTCATTACAGAATTTTTACATGGCTCTCCTTAATTTCATTTCCTCACATGGACATGTGTGGATTGAAAGGAGGTTTATTGGATTAGGCTCCAGCCGCTCCACCATTTTTTACATGCTTTTAAAGTATTTTACCATTCTATCCATGAACTTGAATATCGATAATAATTTTTAACGGATAGAATTCAAGTTCGTTGATTAATAATAAACTTCACTTGTGAAATCAAATGAAATTTGATGGGATGTAATTTTTTTGGGTAATGCTACTTAGGCAGGATTTGTAGGCAGAATGTTTTATATCCATTGGATGCATGTGGTAGGCCCCACCACATACACTCACCACATGCATCCAATGGATGTAAAACTTTCTGCCTATGAATTCTGTCTACGAATTCTGCCTGAGTAGCATTACCCAATTTTTTTTTCTTCATCGTCTTCGCCTATTTGCTCACACAAATACATAACAGCCCTTGCTCATTCCTATAAAACACCACACCCTGAAAAGACATTGCATGATATTGCACTACTACCACCTTTTTCTGACATTTTTAAGGAAAATGGAAAGTATTTAAAATTATCTTAACAATCAACAATGGCACATGTGTTGTAAAAGTATAATCTAATAACTATATAACTAAACAATAATAATAGTATAAATATATAATATTAGATAGTAAGTGAGAGAGATTGAGAAGAAAGAGATAAGAAGAGATTGAGAGAAAGAGAACAGAGAATGAGAGAATTTGGTCTTCCAAAATATATATATCAGCCCCTGACTCTCTCATACATATGCCTCATATATATAGGCATCAAAGGAGGTGCAAAATATCAGTATATGATATATATGCATTTATGTGGGATGAACCCACTTGACAGACCCACTTGTAACACTCCCACTTGGGTTCATGACACTATAAAGAAAACAAGATTCTTGTGAACCTGAAAATGGTATTGCATATACAAGAACTGCCTCATTAAAACCTTGTCAGGAAAATCCAGTGGGATAAAACCTGATCGAAGGAAAAAGAGTGCAGTATGCTAATACATTTTCAAACAAATTCTCCCCCTCATCAGCATGGAAAATCTTTGAGCTGCCGCATTCCAATATTGTGAACCAATTTCTTGAATGTCGTGGTAGGCAGAGCTTTAGTGAACAGGTCTGCCAAATTATCACACGAACGAATTTGTTGGACATCAATATCACCATTTTTCTGAAGCTCGTGAGTATAGAAGAATTTTGGTGAGATGTGCTTGGTTCTGTCTCCTTTGATATAGCCTCCTTTGATTTGAGCAAGACATGCAGCATTATCTTCGTATAATATCGTTGGGATATTATTTATTGAGGAGAGTCCACAATTTTCTCGAATATGCTGTATCATAGATCTTAGCCAGACACACTCTCGGCTCGCTTTATGAATTGCGAGTATTTCAGAATGATTTGAAGAGGTTGCTGTCATTGTCTGTTTCATGGATCTCCATGATATAGCAGTGTCACCACAAGTAAATACATATCCTGTTTGTGATCGAGCTTTATGTGGATCAGAAAGATAACCTGCATCTGCATATCCAACTAACTGGGATTTTGATTTATTTGAATAAAACAATCCCATATCAGTGGTCCTACGAAGATATCTCATTATATGCTTGACTCCATTCCAATGTCTGCGGGTTGGTACAGAACTGTACCGTGCCAGTAAGTTGACTGGAAAAGCTATGTCCGGTCTTGTGCAATTTGTAAGGTACATCAGTGCACCAATAGCACTCAGATATGGAATTTCAGGACCAAGCAATTCTTTATTATCTTCTCGAGGACGAAATGGATCTTTCTTCACATCAAGCGATCGGACGACCATTGGAGAACTTAATAGATGAGCTCTATCCATATAAAATCGCTTGAGAACTTTTTCTGTATATGTTGACTGATGAATAAGAATTCCGCTTGGTAAATGCTCAATTTGTAATCCGAGGCAAAATCTCGTTTTTTCAAGCTCTTTCATTTCGAATTCTTTCTTTAAATAATCAGCAGTCGCGGTGAGCTCATCAGGAGTTCCCACAAGGTTTAAATCATCAACATATACTGCTATAATTGCAAATCCAGATCCTGATTTTTTAATAAAAACGCATGGACAGATTGGATTATTTATATATCCTTCTTTGATTAAGTACTCGCTAAGGCGATTGTACCACATGCGTCCAGACTGCTTTAATCCGTACAACGATTGTTGTAACTTGATTGAATACATCGACCGTGGTTTTGAAGCGATTGCTTCAGGCATTTGAAATCCTTCAGGGATTTTCATATAAATATCACTATCAAGTGATCCATATAAATATGCTGTAACCACGTCCATTAGATGCATATTCAGCCTTTCTGTGACTGCCAAATTAATCAGGAATCGGAATGTAATTGCATCCATTATCGGAGAATATGTCTCCTCATAATCAATACCAGACCTCTGTGAGAAACCTTGTGCCACTAAGCGGGCTTTATATCTCATAATTTCATTTTTCTCATTTCTTTTCCGTACAAATACCCATTTGTACCCTACAGGCTTAACACCTTCAGGTGTCTGGATTATTGATCCAAATACTTCACGTTTTGCCAGTGAAGTTAATTCTGCCTGTATTGCCTCTTTCCATTTTGGCCAATCATTTCTGCGTCGACATTCGTCAACGTATTGAGGTTCTGAATCCTCATTATCACTTGCAATATCAAGAGCAACTACAAAAGAGAATATGTTGTCGACAAGAACATCATTTCTATTCCATCTCTTTGCATAATTTATTGAGATCTCATCATTTTCAGGTACGACTACCTCTTTTTGTGCCTCATCAAGGGCTATCATTTCTTCAGGGGCTATTATTGCTCCCTTTGTAAGTATGGCCTCCTCAGGAGTGCCATCTTCTTTATCTACTTTCTTTTGTACTTTCTTTTTTTGAGGAACAGTATCTTTTGCACCAATGGGTCTCCCACGCTTCAGGCGTGTTTTAGATGCATCTGCTGCAATACTTATAGACTGTCCAACAAGGACATCTATTCGTGCTGGGAAATTGGCAGCAGGGATATGAGATTGTATCACTTTACTTGTATCAGTAAATGCATCTGGCAATTGATTTGCAATACTTTGCAAATGAATGATTCTTTTAACTTCAAGTTCTCTTTGACTTGTAGGGGGATCAAATGTGATAATGTCGTAGCATTCCAAGTGATCTCATGTTGTTGTTCAGGCTGTGTCATTTCTCCCCCTAATGGTGGGAATACCACCTCATCAAAATGACAATCAGCAAATCTTGCTTTAAACAAATCTTCTGTCATAGGTTCAAGATATCTAATGATAGATGGAGAGTCAAAACTTACATAAATTCCAAGTCTACGTTGAGGGCCCATTTTTGTTCGTTGTGGTGGCGCAATAGGCACAAAGACAGAACAACCAAAAACTCGTAAATGAGAGATATTTGGTTGTTGACCAATCATAAGTTGTAGAGGTGAAAAATAATGGTAAGCAGTTGGTCTAATACGAACTAATGATGCTGCATGCAATATGGCATGTCCCCAGGCTGACACAGGGAGTTTTGTTTTCATAAGTAATTGATAGGCGTTGAATGTTACGTATTCTAGCCTCTTAACTTATGTATTTTATTCTCTTAGTGATAGATTATTTTGTGATTTTACTTTATTTTAGTGTTTTCTGTATTTTCAGGGCCTTAATGATTATTTCAGTTAAAACCAAGTTTTTGGACTTTGAAAGAAGACATCCAAGATGGTGAGATGAAGCCTACATCAAGGAGATTCACTCAACCATTTATTCCAACTCAAATCAGCCCAAGAAAGAGGTCCAAGAGAATTACAGCAGCTTAAGAAGGTTTCGGGCCTGAAGCCCAAATCTGCGCATAATGCAGTCTTAATCCTGTTTTGGAAAATAGACCAGAAGTCTTATTTCTGAGCCTCAAATCGATATTATTTTCGCAAAGGGTTGAACGAAATTTGATTCTGCACACTTTTGTATTTCACGAAAATTCCGTAAATCGGACTTCTAGTGGGTCAAAAGTTGGGCCGAAGTCAGCAGGAAAAATCCACCTGATTAGTGCTGCGGGAAACCCTAATTTATTCCTAATTGGATTAGGACTTTGGGGGATTCTCTTGGGAAATAAAGTGAGGACTTGGAGGCTGAATTGAGGAGAGCTTACACAGAGATTGGAGAGTCTGAGAGGGCTGAAGAGAACAGAAACATATTGCAGAGCCATTGGAGAACGAAGTCATACGCGTAATTCAGAAAGATGATGTCTTCTTCCTCAACAGTTGAAGCTTCTTCTTCTACCATGAGCGGCTAGTTCATCCACTAGGGTTTTGATGTAGCCCTAACAAAGCATCAATGGTTTGATTGTTTTAATTATTGGGGACCTTTATATACATGCATAGATTGTGTAATTGTGAGGATTCTTATTAAGGAATTGAGTAATAAAAGTCTTGTAAATTCAATTTCAATGATTTCTTATCTTGTCTTAGATATTTAGTTGTTGTTATTGAACTCAATCTCTTTTGTTTTCTGTGATCATGAGAGAGATTATTACACAATGGTAATCACTGAATATATTGTTATGAGTTTTGATGGATTATGCCTAGAGAAGATGAACCATACTGCACCCTAGATTAGAGTAGTTAGGCAGATGGCCCATGCCAATCGAAGATAGTCCATGGCTTAGCCTTAATCATATGTTATCTTCTTGACGGATGAAGGTGAGCTTGTAGCCACCGACACCACTTATGCATGATGTAATTCCCCTATAGTTGATTCAATTGACCATTGATTGTGGAGTTAGTGGTGAAGTCAAACACCCTAGGTTTCTCTCCTATTATCTTCACTATCTTGTTTACTTTGATTTATTTTATTTTATCTTTTTAATTAGTTTAGTTTAAAAATCAGAATTCTTTTCTTATAAATTTAATTAGAGTTAATTCCGTATTTCAACTCGTCAGAACATAATCCCTGAGGTACGATACCCATTCATTTCGATAGCCCTATTCTACAAGAAATTCGTTCTATTGCGAAGTGTGAAAATTTTTAATTGATATACTTTTTGAGTCACACTCACACACGAATCAATTTTTGGCGCCGTTGCCGGGGATTATCTATTTGATTGATTGGATTTTACAGAATTAGTTTTAATTGGATTTTTAGTTTAGAAAATTTTTATATTTTATTTTTAATTTTGTTTTTGTTTTCTTTTCAGGTGCTTTCGGTAAATATATGCAAGGTCGTCGTTCTGTGGCTGATCCTTTGATACCTCTTGATCCTGAGCCTGAACGTACTCTTAGACAACAGAAGAACAACCCTGTTGATACAATTGTGCAAGAGGAAGAATTAATTGAAGACATGGCAGAAGAGAGGAATAACAACCTTGTTCCTAATGCTGATGGAGAAAGAGCTAGATTGCTTAGGGACTACTATGTTCCTGAGACATATACCTCGCCAGCAGGTTTTCAACTGCCCAATGTCACAGCACAGAATTATGAGATCAAGTCCAGCATTATTCAGATGCTACCATCTTATTTTGGGCTGACTCAAGAAGACCCTTACAAGCATCTGGATGACTTCATTGAAGTGTGCTCAACTACAAAAATTCACAACTTCTCTGAAGATGCTTTCAGAATGAGTCTTTTTCCATTCTCTCTGAAAGACAAAGCAAAGTATTGGTTTAACTCTCTACCGGCTGGTTCTATCACGACTTGGACTCAGATGCAATATGAGTTTCTCAAGAAGTATTTTCCGATAGGGAAGACCAATCAGTTCAGACGTGCTATTACTGGTTTCTCCCAACATGAGGGGGAACAATTTTATGAGACATGGAAAAGATTCAAGGACCTTCTTAGGAAGTGTCCCCATCATCAAGTTCCTAAGTGGCAACTAGTGCAGAGTTTTCATGAAGGGCTCACAGAAGCCAACAGACAGATGGTTGATGCGTCATGTGGAGGTACTTTCATGTTGAAGAGTGAAGAAGAGGCATGGACTTTATTTGAAAATCTTAGTGACAACTCTCTACAACATGTGTCCTCTACTCGTTCTAGCAGACCTGCCACTACCAGGAAGACTGATGGGATTTTTGAGGTTGGTGCTTCAGAAGCTATGCCAACTGATATTGATTTAATTGCACAGAAGGTAGCAGCAATTATGGCTGCCAATCAAACTCCTTCTGCTTCAAATTCTACATTGCTAGGCCCTTGTGAATTTTGCTCTAGTCCTATGCATAACGTGAGCAATTGTCCTTCAATGGGGCAATTTTCTGATATTCAACATGAGCAAGTTCAAGCTACTTTCACTAGACCAATGAATCCTCCACGAGGTAATACTTACAATCCCACATGGAGGAATCATCCTGGTTTTTCTTACAGTAACCAAGGGGCAGCAATGCAACCATCATATCAACCTAGGACTTTTGTGCCTCAACAGCAATATTAAACACAAAGTCCTATGGCCCAAAGAATTTTTGCTATTGAAGATAAGCTGACTCTTACCTTGTCTAAATTTGACAAGCTTGATTCTCTCATAGAGACAGTGCAAGCTATTGCAGCAACAGTATAATCTACAGTTCAGCTAGTGCACTCGCATTCTCAATCCATTGCCAAACTGGAATCTCAGTTTGGACAGCTTGCTACTTCATTAAGTAGAAGAGAAGAAGGGAAGCTCCCTAGTCAACCAATTGCTAATCCAAGAGGGATGCAAGCTTCCACAAGCAACCCACACCATGAGCAAGTTCAAGCCATTATCACTTTGAGAAGTGGGAAAATAATTGACAATAAGGTGGGTGAAAAGAAAGAAGAAGAAAAAGTGATCACAAGTCCAAGTGCTGAAATTCCTTATGAGCCCAAGGCTCCTTTCCCACAACGTTTTCTTGAAGCATCCAAGTTGGGGAAACAAGGGGACAAGCTGCATGACATGATGGAGGTGTTTCGCCAAGTGAAGATTAATTTGCCACTCCTTGATGCCATCAAGCAAATTCCTCCTTATGCAAAATTTTTGAAGGACTTGTGCACTCAGAAAAGGCGTTCTAAAAGCCATGTGCCAAAGAAAGTAATGCTGCCACAACAAGTAAGTTCAATAATTCAGCAGTGTACTCCTCCCAAGTACAAGGATCCTGGTGCTCCAACTATCTCATGCATTATTGGGGAGCACCATGTGGATAAAGCTCTTCTTGATTTGGGTGCAAGTGTGAATTTGCTACCTTATTCAGTTTACTTACAATTGGGCTTGAGAGAATTGAAGCCTACCTCGGTGGTATTACAATTTGCAGACAGATCAACAAAGCAACCCCGAGGAATCATAGAAGATGTGCTCATTAAAGTGGACAAGTTCTACTTTCCTGTTGATTTCATTGTACTTGACACTGAGCCAGTTAACAATCCGAAGAGGCACATTCCTGTGATCCTTGGTCGACCTTTCTTAGCTACTGCTGATGCTTGCATAAATTGTAGGTCGGGGATCATGGATATTTCCTTTGGCAACATGAAGGTTAAACTTAATATTTTCAATGCTGTTGAGAATCCTCCAGATCAGACTGATGTTTTCTTCATGGACTCTGAAGATGTGATTGAATCTACAGATGAAATAAGGGTGCAAGAAAAATAGAAGGAGAAGAAGGTGTTTGAAGATCAAATTTCTACCATGGTGATAACTTCTGTATGCACTACACTTTCCAAAACACTTCAGAGGGAGCAATTGTTTGGAGTATCCGACAACTCCACACCATGGTATGCAGATATTGTGAACTATTTAGCCACGGGTAAAGTGCCAAGAGACTGGACCAAGTGAGAACGTGATCGATTCTTCTCTAAAGTTCATCATTACTTTTGGGAGGATCCAGAGTTATTTAAATATTGTCCAGATCAGATTATTCGGCGATGTGTCCCAGACCAATAGTTTCAAGATATTCTCAAGTTTTGCCATTCATTGGCATGTGGAGGCCACTTCAGTGCAAGAAAGACAGCAGCAAAGGTACTTCAATGTGGATTCTTTTGGCCTTCTCTGTTTCACGATGCATATGTTTTCTGTAAGACTTGTGATCGGTGTCAAAGATTGGGTTCAATGTCGAGGCATGATATGATGCCAATGAGCCCCATTCTGGTGGTGGAGATTTTTGATGTTTGGGGAATTGATTTTATGGGACCCTTTTCACCTTCTTTTGGCTACGAATATATTCTGGTTGGAGTGGATTATGTATCCAAGTGGGTGGAGGCCATTACAACTCGAACCAATGATCACAAGGTGGTAATCAAATTTATGCATGAGAATATTCTGAGTCGATTTGGAATTCCTCAAGCCTTGATCAGTGATGGTGGTACTCACTTTTGCAATAAATTCTTGAGAGGATTGCTTGCTAAATATTCAGTGACACATAAGGTGGCGACGCCTTACCATCCTCAGACAAGTGGGCAAGTAGAGCTGTCCAATCGAGAAATTAAGCATGTTCTCGAGAAGACAGTGAGACCGGATAGAAGAGATTGGTCATTGCGACTGAGCGAAGCACTATGGGCGTATCGGACTGCTTATAAGACCCCTATCGGTATGTCACCATATCGGTTGGTGTATGGGAAAGCATGTCATCTTCCAGTAGAGATCGAGCACAAGGCACTTTGGGCAATTCGAAAATTCAATTTCGATACAAAAAGAGCTGGGGAAGAAAGGAGGTTGCAATTGAATGAATTAGAAGAGTTTAGACGTGATGCTTATGAAAGTTCACGAATTTACAAAGAGAGGACGAAAGCATTTCATGATCGACATATCTCACGAAAGTCCTTCTCTCCAGGTGATAGAGTATGGCTCTTCAATTCCAAGCTTCGGTTGTTTCCCAGAAAATTGCGTTCAAGGTGGGATGGACCATTCCAAGTGATTTCGGTTTTTCCTCATGGTGCCGTGGAAATTCGAAGCTGTCGAGATAATACTTTGATGAAGGTTAATGGCCAAAGGTTGAAACATTGTGTGGAAGGATGTGTGCCAAGAAGAGACATGGAGTCCGTCGACTTGACGGATCCCGTCTATCCGACTTAATCCCTTCGGAGGGTCAATCGTCTCCTACGGACGTTAAATTGTAGGTTTTGTATGTATTTCTATCCTTTAATTTCTTTAGTTTTCTTTGATTCTAAGTTTTAGTTTTAGTTTTCTTACTTTTTCTTTCAATTCTAGTTGCGTTTTAATATTTTTTCTTTGAGTTTTTGATGTATAAGTTGCTTCCGGAGGATGCCAAGAGGTGTACCGAGGTATTTGGACTCAAGACGGGTGAAAAATCGTGCTCTCGGTCGACCTTGGGCGATGGAGACTCAAAATTATCAAGGTTCGGTCGACCATGGGCGATGGAGGGTCCAACAAGCTTCCAGGAGGGGGATCGATCGCCCCAGCCAAGGGGGATCGATCGCCCCATGCATTTTCTCAAGGATTCCCACCAGCAGGTGGGCGATCGATCGCCCACCCTAGGGGGGATCGATCGCCCAAGCCCATGGGTGGGCTGGCCGAAAGTGTATGCTATAAATGGACTCCTTATCCTCCCATGTTGCCACTACTTGCATCCTAAGCCTCTTTGAACTCCAATTCAAGTCCTACATCATCCGGAAAACTAATTTCTTCAATTAGTGATTATTATACAAGACTTCAACATTGATCAACATCAACTTCAACATCAAATTGGATCAAAAATCACTAGTTCTCAAAGGAAGCTTACACTTTTTCAAGTTCAACATCAAAGTAAGTGAAGTTTTTCCTTGAAGAAATTGTTCAAATCTTTTTGAGAGCTTTTGAAGACCAAGTTTGGGGGATCAATTTGGTGCAATTACTTGTTCGATTTGGGTGGAAAAATTGCCGAAAAAAGGAGGTTGAAGGATACAAAAGAAATGTGCACACCAAGTGTTTGATTTAATTCCTCAACCACACTTTTTCTATTTCTATGGCACCAAAGAGAGCAAGTCACCAAGATGCTTCAAGTTCACGTAATCCTCGCCGAGCGAAGCATGATCCGACCACAGGTTCTTCACGATCTCGCCGAGACGGTATTCAAGAAAGATGGCATCCAAGGGCGTTGAATTTCGAAATAATGTTTGACATAGCCGAACTTTATGGTATGTTTCCCGAGACACGGTGGGGGATTTCCGACATCCGTTGTCGTCGGTCGGCATCCATTTTTGTTCCACTCTCATCTACCATTTACCCGAGGCTTGTCAAGGTATTTTATCAGAACTTAATGCCGAAACCTGATGAGCGGGATGTGCTTACTTCTTCCGTAGATGGAACAATAGTTCGAGTGGACATGTCATCCATTGCCATTGCCATGGGTTGTCCTCATGAATGCCCAGCTGATTTATCTCATATCTATACTTGGGCAATGTGGTTGCACGATTGTGTGCCAACCAATTTTCCGGGTCGAAAAGGAATGCAGCTTCAAAGTCTTCAATGCCAAATCATTTATGGTTCTTTGACACTGTGCTACTCAAGAATGTATGTCCAATTGGACATAAAACCGAAAGACGTCAAGAGTTCCTCAGAGCCTTATATGCTATACATTTTGGGCATTGGCTGTCATTCCCACAGATTGTCTGGGGCCAGATGGAGAAATTCTATTCCAAAGTTGTGGCCAAGGCACCAGACAGTGCAAGTGACTGGGAGTTTCCATTCCCTACCATTATTCATCAGTTGCTTGTAGCACAGGGGTATGCAGTCCATGAGGACGAGCTTGCCTTTCCACGTGATCTTCATTATGGCACGCATGACTGGAACCTGAGTCGATCTCATATGCACCAGAGAGTCATAGCGGCGCCTGGTGAGGTATCTCGGTTGGCCCAAGGAGGAGAGCATGTAGATATACCACCACCGGTGGACGGTCCAGAAGAGATGGAGGCAGAGGAAGAGGAAGTGCATGCACAGGCTGGTGGCCATGATTATCAATATTTAGAAGGGCAGATTGCTGGGTTGACAGCCCAGTTTGGCACCTTACAGACAGAGGTCTCCACACAGTTTGGTGCAATGAGAGCAGAGATGGCGGATCACTTTCGTGACACTCGCCAAGAGCAACTAGAGATGAGGAGGATGATGCGTGCACTGATGCGCCAAGCAAACTTGGATCCAGATGCTCAGTCACCCCCACATCCTTGACAGGAAGGTAACCATCTTTTGTATTTTATTTTATTTTTAGCTTTTATTTTTCTCTTTATTTTTCTTTTTGTAGTTAGATTTTTATTATCAATAAAAAAAAAAATGAAAAAATGAAAAAATATATTTTTTTTAGGATTTTTCTCTTTCATATTTATTTTCACCCATACTATTTTCACTTGATCTTTAGGGTATAGTGGTTTGTTTTGACAGGTTTTCACATCCAAGTTTGGGGGTGTGCTTGCATTGCCTTCGTCCTCGTGATGTACTCTATTTTCTTTCCACTACTCCCTGATCCCGGTACTATCGTTCTTACTCTTCTCTATGCTTTAATTGGGTGTCCATTGAGGACAATGTACAGTTTAAGTTTGGGGGTGAGGCGATGCCTATTTGTGTGCTTTATTGCATATGGGGAAAATTTGTGTGAAATTCTTTTGTATTAGGATTTTATTTTATTTTATTTTCTTAGTTTGTTTCTTTATTTTATTTTATTTTATTTTTAGATAGAATGTTTTGACATCATTCAAAGGATTAATACCTTATGTAGGTGCATAACTTGCAATTTTTGAGTAGGTTTTAAATCTTTGGAAACTATGATTTAAATTAAGTGGTTTTAATCATGGTTTGCAATAAAAAGTGATTAATTTTAGTTTCCTTACATGCACAGACACACTAGCATAATCTTGTGGGGTATAAACCTATGTTTTGAGTTATTGAGTTACATATGCTTGATATTAATTAGTATCTCTTGAGAATGAGTACCGATAATGTGTTTTACTTGACTTCAATGAAAAAAAAAAAGAAAAAAAAAGAAAGAAAAAATGATGAATAAGCAATCAATTTGATCCTTTTCATGAGTAACCGGGCCTCTATGCCTCAGGAAGCACGGAGTGTTCGCGTCAAAAGTGAAAAGGTGAGAAAAGATGAGCATTGGTTGTCTTGATTTGTAGCCTGACTGATTCGAGTAATTAGGTCTTCGGGGTATCTTAAAGCCTAGTGCCCTAAAGCCGTCTGGTTTGGGAGTCACTGACTGAAAGCTTGCTACATGGATCTTTCAGAAAGCTTAATAGATCAAGACATTGCACAACCAATAAAGCAATGGAAAAAAAGAATGATGAGAAAGAAAAAAAAAGTCATGTATGCATGTTGGGAAGTATGATTTCAATAAGGGGAGCTAGTGAGTTGAAAGGGTATGTGTCTTAATATATTCAGAGCTGAGTTATGCTACATGAGATGACTGCTAGTTCACTTTACACGAGGAGACTAGAGTTGATTATTTTGAGATATGTTAATGTGAATTATGCATTGGGACCATAGATTTGAATTATGGAATTTGAAAGTTTAAAATTATTCTTGAATGCAAGTTTGTAACTATGTATTGTAATATTCTTCTTGAATTAATGTTGAAACAGAATTTTGAATGTTTGTGGGTAACATTTCTGGAAACCCTCACGAGACTATACTCGTCCACTAGGGGGAACCTAGGGGTTTAAAGGCTTGTTGCATATACTAAATGCAATCGTTTCTCCTACGAAAGTGGAGTTGGGTAGTTTAGTTAGTATTTGTTAGTTTCTTTGTTTTAGTTTTGTTTTATTCTATTGCTAAGGGACTAGCAATATGTAAGTTTGGGGGTGTGATAGGCGTTGAATGTTACGTATTCTAGCCTCTTAACTTATGTATTTTATTCTCTTAGTGATAGATTATTTTGTGATTTTACTTTGTTTTAGTGTTTTCTGTATTTTCAGGGCCTTAATGATTATTTCAGTTAAAACCAAGTTTTTGGGCTTTGAAAGAAGACATTCAAGATGGTGAGATGAAGCCTACATCAAGGAGATTCACTCAACCATTTATTCCAACTCAAATCAGCCCAAGAAAGAGGTCCAAGAGAATTACAGCAGCTTAAGAAGGTTTCGGGCCTGAAGCCCAAATCTGCACATAATGCAGTCTTAATCCTGTTTTGGAAAATAAACCAGAAGTCTTATTTCCGAGCCTCAAATCGACATTATTTTCTCGTAGGGTTGAACGAAATTTGATTCTGCACACTTTTGTATTTCACAAAAATTCCGTAAATCGGACTTCTAGTGGGTCAAAAGTCGGGCCGAAGTCAGCAGGAAAAACCCACCTGATTAGTGCTGCGGGAAACCCTAATTTATTCCTAATTGGATTAGGACTTTGGGGGATTCTCTTGGGAAATAAAGTGAGGACTTGGAGGCTGAATTGAGGAGAGCTTACACAGAGATTGGAGAGTCTGAGAGGGCTAAAGAGAACAGAAACATATTGCAGAGCCATTGGAGAACGAAGTCATACGCGTAATTCAGAAAGATGATGTCTTCTTCCTCAACAGTTGAAGCTTCTTCTTCTACCATGAGCGGCTAGTTCATCCACTAGGGTTTTGATGTAGCCCTAACAAAGCATCAATGGTTTGATCGTTTTAATTATTGGGGACCTTTATATACATGCATAGATTGTGTAATTGTGAGGATTCTTATTAAGGAATTGAGTAATAAAAGTCTTGTAAATTCAATTTCAATGATTTCTTATCTTGTCTTAGATATTTAGTTGTTGTTATTGAACTCAATCTCTTTTGTTTTCTGTGATCATGAGAGAGATTATTACACAATGGTAATCACTGAATATATTGTTATGAGTTTTGATGGATTATGCCTAGAGAAGATGAACCATACTGCACCCTAGATTAGAGTAGTTAGGCAGATGGCCCATGCCAATCGAAGATAGTCCATGGCTTAGCCTTAATCATATGTTATCTTCTTGACGGATGAAGGTGAGCTTGTAGCCACCGACACCACTTATGCATGATGTAATTCCCCTATAGTTGATTCAATTGACCATTGATTGTGGAGTTAGTGGTGAAGTCAAACACCCTAGGTTTCTCTCCTATTATCTTCACTATCTTGTTTACTTTGATTTATTTTATTTTATCTTTTTAATTAGTTTAGTTTAAAAATCAGAATTCTTTTCTTATAAATTTAATTAGAGTTAATTCCGTATTCCAACTCGTCAGAACATAATCCCTGAGGTACGATACCCATTCATTTCGATAGCCCTATTCTACAAGAAATTCGTTCTATTGCGAAGTGTGAAAATTTTTAATTGATATACTTTTTGAGTCACACTCACACACGAATCAGTAACGGACCCAGAAATTTATGTAAGGGGGGGCGGCCTTTAAAAATAAGATAAAAAAATTCAAATCATCGTAATAAACAAAAAAACAGTAACTTTCATTGATAATTTCATTGAGTACATTTATGTCACTATAATATGCAAAATAACAGTACTCATCAAAAATTCTATTGAGTACATTTACAATTGTCCTCGACGACTTTTCATATTTTGAAAACGTTGTATGATAGCTTCATTATCTACACCCTTAGATATGTCTTTTTCAATATATACTAACAAACTATCACTCATCCATTCATCTCCCATCTTGTTGCGCAATCGATTCTTTACAATATTCATAGCAGAAAATGCCCTCTCTACGGTAGCGGTTGCAACTGGTAAGACTAATGCTAATGTCACAAGCAAATAAACTAGTGGGTGCACCTTGTTTATTTCAGTTTCAACCATTTTCTTTGCAAGATCACCAATCCCTTTTAATCCTTCAAACTCGCTACTAGAGCACACATCCACAATATAATTCTCAAGTTGATCACCGAGTTTCACAAGAGCTACTGGAGAAAATTCTTTTGGATAAAATTGAGCAAGTCGGATTAGTTTTTGCTTCTCAAAAGCAGAAAATGAATTATCCGGAGACAAGCATGCCACACAAAGCAACAACTCAGTATTCGCTTCAGTAAAACGACTATTTAGCTCTTGAAGTTGAATATCTATGACGGCATAAAACAACTCAATACGATAATGATGCAAGTTTGAATTTTCATGAGCTTTGCGTCGTGATCTTCCTAGAGGTAGAAATGTATCATCCATATTAGGAACAAGAATGTCATGCTTGACACAAAAAGAAGAAACTTCATCAAGTAAAGAATCCCATTCATTATCCCTCATCATTTGCAATCGGTCCTTGCATATTTTAACTAAGGACATTGCAATCACAATATCTTGATCTTTCCTTTGAAGCGCCTTTGACAACTCATTTGTAATTCCTAGAAGAGCTCTCATCAAATGCAAACAGAATATGAAATTAAAAGATTGTATGAACTCCAACAACAGATTTACTTCAAATTTCTGTTCAGATGACCCATCCTTTGCAATTGTCTCAAGTACACCAACCATGGCTGGAAACATGGTAATCACACTAATCAAAGTTTCATAATGTGAACTCCAACGTGTATCACTGGATCGCTTAAGAGAAGTGTTCTGATTTAGTCCTTGTCCACTTGAAAGCTCACCACTATTAAGTGCCTCGGTAACTATGGAAGTTTGTTTCTCTCGAAGCAAATCACAACGTTTGCATGAACCACTAACTACGTTCACAAGATTAGCAACAAAAGTGAAGAGAGAAACAATATCAACATTCTTCTTTGCCACTGCCACGAGAGCCAATTGAAGTTTGATGGGCAAAACAATGAATGTAAAAAGCACATTCATTCTCCCTCAAGATAAGAGTTTTGAGACCATTGAATTGTCCTCGCATATTACTAGCCCCATCATAACCTTGCCCGCGCAAGCTAGAAATGCTCAACCCATGTCTAGAAAATAAGTCATCAATCGCCGCCTTAAGTGAGATGGCAGTGGTATCAGTAACATGCACATGACCAATAAAACGTTCAACTACTTGTCCATTCTTGTCCACGTAGCGTAACACACAAGCCATTTGCTCCTTTGTTGAAATGTCCCGAGACTCATCAATTAGAATAGAAAAAAAAGCATTGCCAATATCTTTGATGATAACATTGATAGTCTCCATTGCAATGGCATTAACAATGTCCTTTTGAATCTTAGGTGCCGTTAATTTGAGATTTTCAGGAGCATTCTTCAATGTAACTGCGTTAATACCCTCATTATGATCTGCAAGAAACTGCAATGTCTCAAGAAAATTCCCTTGGTTGCTTGAATCCTCAGTTTCATCATCACCACGAAATGCAAACCCTTGTCGTAAAAGGTGTCGAATGCAATCAATTGATGCAGTCAATCGAGTTCGATATTGAATTCGTGCCTTGTCTGATTGGTTGGAGAAAATTGTTTGAATATGTTGCTTTTGTTTTTTTAAAGCTTGATACATACTCCAAGATTGGTTATGGGAACTTCTCGGACCTCCAATATGTTTATCAAATCTTTCTTTCTTCTTCCAATTTGAAAATCCTTCACTCACAAAGGAATCACCACCCGATTGTTCTCCAATATTTGGTTTAAAGAGATAACAACATAGACAATATGCCGCATCCTTAGCTATGCTATATTCTAACCAAATATACTCATCAAACCATGCCGGGCAAAAACGTCGTGATGATTGCCCAAATTTCCTATAAGGAAACATATGCTTTCGAGGTTGGCAAGCACCCCTTTGTAGATATTCTCTACGAATTTGATCTCGGACATTAGGATTGTAATCCAAAATCTGAGTCCGTAGTCCAGGATCTGCAGGAAGATCCTTGAGGTTGATCTCTACATCACTTCGCTTTGATGAGTGATCATCTCTTCCTAAAGAGGGTGGTGACTCTATTTTTCTTTTGAAAAAATTCTCCAATACTGATTCAAAGATATAGTTTATATAATTAGTTAATCACATTTTAGGGAATGAAATTTTGAATAACAACTTATATCTACCACTCAAGAAAAAAAAATTTTAAATTAACATATTCAATATTAGTGTTTTGTGCACCAGTGGATGTGATATTAGATAATATTTAGCATAATTGTGCACCTGTGCATTGTGTGTAAGGTAAAAACAATGTCAACATGTGCATTGTGCATAAACAAAAACAATGTGTGTCTATGCATTGTGCATAAGGCAAAAAATTAAAAAAAACGTAAATTGCATATTTAGAAATTGCTTCAATGTTATTAGAAAAAATTCAAAAAATAAATCTAGAAGAACATTAATAAATAGGTTGAGTTAGTTTACCCTTAGTCATTTGATTTCTACGAAGAGATTTTTCAGCAACACTTCCAATTGATCCAAATCGCTATGAATAACTAAAAATTGTAGTCTACAGACCTGTTATAAATGAAAGAATCAGCAAATTGGTCAGAAACAACCTAATTTTTTATTTTTTGGTATTATTTTGGTACAGTTTATTTTTTTGCTAAGGATTTGTTTAATCTATTTGATGAGCTTAAAAGATGACTCATTAGTACAATAGTACAGTTTGAGGGTGGGGATTGTGTAAATCTTGTTTTATAATTATTTTCTTGTATACATATATATATATATATATATATATATATATATATATATATATTTTGAAAAGAAAGGCAATTGTATATATGAGGATAATATTACTGAAACTTGTACACTAACATATCTGGTCTTTGGGATCCACATGTTACATGTGGTACACCTTTATGACCCTCTTATAGATCCATTGATTACCGAATGCTTTCACTGTTTCACATTTGGGGATTTTTCACTCTTAATTATTTGACCTTAATTGAAGGCTGTCTACCTGGTTTAGTCCCTATGGTGATTTCAGATCTTTAACAATATTTTAGAAGACTGGCCAGTAGGTGGAATAATTTCAATTTAGTGTAACCAGTGAGGATTTTGAATTGACTTTGTGACATTAACAGAGTAGATTTATTCTTGGCATACATCTTTAAACAATATTTTCTTGTATATTTAGGTTAGCTAATTAAAATTATTGTTTCCAAGATTTTGGGGGTCAAATGCACAATATTCAGTATTTATTTGAATATAGATTTTTCTTTCTATATATATATATATATATATATATATATGTGAAGAAAATTAATTTAACTATAAGATGTGAGAAAAAACAGATCTATGGTGTTTTCATCAAAATTCCTCACAAATAGATATACAAAATCAAATAATAGACATTCTAGGTTAGATCTACAAAATCAAATGATACAAATCCCACAGTCTAGTGACACACCTTGAAGAAAATTTTCAATTAGTGCCGTTGCCTGTTGGATCTAGCAATATTAGAAGATTTTATTGAAGCTGACTCTTTGTTGTAGTCTGTAGACTGTAGATGTGGACCATGTGTGGTCCTGCCGATGACTGTGTGGCGATGCGAGAGAAAGTGGGAAAGAGAGAATTTGTGCTGCGAGAGACAGAGTTTAGAAATTGAAGGGGGCCATAGTGTTGTTTTAATTTTTTTTTAGGGGGGGCCAGCTCTGATTTTTTATTAAAATATAAATATATACTACTAAAAAAAAAAAAGTCAGTGGGGGCATCCGCCCCCACTCGCCCCTACGTAAGTCCGTGCCTGTTCTCCGTTCGTCAGAATCTCGTGTTTTTACTTGTCTTCTCGAGTGGTCAGAATCTCGTGCTGATAACGTGTTGTAAAAGTATAATCTAATAACTATATAACTAAACAATAATAATAGTATAAATATATACTATTAGATAGTAAGTGAGAGAGATTGAGAAGAAAGAGATAAGAAGAGATTGAGAGAAAGAGAACAGAGAATGATAGAATTTGGTCTTCCAAAATATATATATCAGCCCCTGACTCTCTCATACATATGCCTCATATATATAGGCATCAAATGAGGTGCAAAATATCAGTATATGATATATATGCATTTATGTGGGATGAACCCACTTGACATACCCACTTGTAACAACATGTAAGTTTATGGGAGGTGACTAATTATTTTTTGAATAACAGTAATTCCAACTTCTTTTTTTGTTGTTGATTGTAACAGTAATTTTTTGTCGGTCTCAAAGTCAAAGCAAAGTTAAATTTGATAATTTATATATATTTTTTAATCCAATGAATTTAGATAGAATCAAAACCATTTATAGTTAACGTGTATATATTAAGAATCTTAAATGGGCAAAAAAAAATTGTGGGAGAAGTAACAAAAACCATCTCGTTATATGAGTCTAAAATGATCCACATAAAAATTGGAGAGAATATACATTAAATCAAAATTTTTAATGAGACTCACATTTAAAAAAATAAAAAATAGCAGCTTGAAAAGAAGAAGAAGAAAAAAAAAGAAAGCTAGAAATAATAAGAAGAAGAAGTTGTAGTTAGCGGGCCTTTTCTCCAAATGGGGCCTTAGGTGACGACTTAAGTTGTCTAAGGTTTGAGCTGCCCTTGTCGATGCATGTAACAAATTACTTCAAGATGCAACACTTGAGAAGCTTTATTTCGAGAACATCAAATTTTTAACGTGGAAAAACCCTCAAACGAGAGTTAAAAAAATCACGTAACCTAGTCCGTCAAATTAATTTACTATAAAGAAAAAGATGTACAACCTAGGTCACAACTTAGTATAGTACGTCGAACTCCTAGTTGATTTCAATATACAAAAAATACCAAACCTTCAGTATTGTCGAAGATCTCCGGGTTATCGACTGATTTGTCTACAACATTCGTTCTGTGATGTATGATGAATTTTGTAAACAAAAAAATAATGTATTTTTTATCTAACAGAAAAACATTCAAATATATATGATATATATGAAAACGTGATGCTTGATCTTGTGAATAAAAAGAAACAAAGTGTTTAAGCTTTTTAAAGAATATAAATGATCAATGGAAAAGCTCTAAAAGAAGTATTATTTGGATTTTCTGAGATCAAGCTATTTATAAACATCGTAGAAAAGTAATATAATCAACTTAAAGCTACGTAGTACGTTAACTTCAAATAGGATTCTGAGCTTCACTAGTCTCGATCGATCGATAACGTGGGTAGGTCACGCCTTTTATGGCATTCAACATCCAGGATCCAGTCGTGGATGGAGCGACATTGCTATATTCTCCAACAATCCCTCTCTCACATGATGACGCTTTTGAGACTCAAACCCATGACCTTTTGGCTCTGATATCAACCGTTACAACCCACCCATGTTGTGTAAATATTGTTCGCTTTGCACACTTTTTGTGTTCATGATTTTTAAAATGCATTAACTATGGAGGCATTCACACGTATAAGTGCCAACAAGTTCGATGTGGGACGTCACAATCACTCCCTCTTGGGACCTAGTGTCTTCGTTGGCTTGACCCTCATGGGCTTGTCCACACAGCTCATTTTTTGATTGTGGATTAGTTCTAATACCCCAAGATTGGGTTGTGCCATCTCATCTGAAAATCAATTAGTGTCCAGTGAAGATTGGTCATGCCTTTTATAACATTCGTTATCTAGGGCTCACCTATGGATGGAGTGGCATTGTTGTATTCCCCAACAATTATGATTTCCCGATTGATCCACATAGCACCGATGTACCTCGATCAATATGTCAATGATACTCCATTGATCCGTTCAAATATATTATTTTATTTTATATTTAACCTTTTTTATATCAACTTAGGATTCCTATGATTGGGGACTTACCATATATAGGATGCTTGTTCCCCACTCACCTACCTTTTTTCCTTCCCCTATATATATGCTCTCACTGTATATTATTTTACATACCATTCAATAATATAATTTAGAGATATTTCAGTCTTTTTTTCTTTTATTTAACATGGTATTAGAGATAGGGTTTTAAAACCCTCATTTTCTTCTTTCGCTTAACTATTCTCATCATCCAAAGAGAACTCTTTTCTATTTGGTGTCGAAAATCCATCTTCTGGAACTTTTTTTAATCTTCTGAATATATTAGAAGGAAGGCCTCGACAAGACCATCAAGAAGTCACAAAATTTAGCCTGAACAAAGCTTCCACGCTCCCCTATGCGCCGCCAGAGTCCTTTGTTCTTTTTCCCGGTGTCATCACGTACCGCCATACACCTTCAACAGCCGCCACGTGCCTCCACGCTTCCTCAAGCGATGCCACGCGTGCCAAGTCATTGTTGACTCAGCATCTAGTGACACGTCGACTGCCATGTCAGCATCAATCGTACAGAATACTTGTCGCGTCGGTTACATGTCATCTTTTTCTGTCACGTCAGTGACACATCATCTGTCGATCACGTCATCTTTTTCTACCACGTTGTACGCCACACCAGTGACACATAATCTGACACGTCATCTTTTTTTGCTGCGTCAACCGCCACGTCAGCCCTTTCCCCAGCCACGTCATCTATACTGCCATGTCAACAACAACACTTGAAAATTTTTTCCTGGGCCTACCTTGCTTGAAATTTCACGTTGATTCCAATTTTCTAGGTTATTTTGTCATTTGGAATTTATAAATGGCTAAAAATGAGATTTCTCACCCAATTTCTTTTACACTTGGTGGGGACAACTATATTTTTTTGGAGTCAATCTATGCGTAGCTTTCTGAAAGGACGCAAGCTATGGTCCTACATTACAGGGGATCAAAATTACCTGTTAAGGATACTAATGAGAAAGATGAAGCCTTTGCTACTCGTGTTAAGGACTGAAAAAGTAATAATCACAAGATTATCATATGGCTCCGCAACACATCGAGTTCTTCCATTAGTATGGAATTTGGGAGTTATGAAACTGCCAAATAGGTGTGGGACATGCTTGTTTTTTGATATTCTGGGTCTAATGGTGCTCGTCAGTATCAGTTAATGGTCTACTTTTGTCATCTTAAACAAGACTCCAATCAGAGGAATAATGAGTTTTTTGCTTGTATAAGAGTGTCTTTGGGATCAACAAGCTTTGTCAGAGCCATTATGCACAGTTACCTCAGAGAGCAAGAAATTTTATGAGTATCGTGATCAGATACGCCTTTGTCAATATTTGAAGAATCTTCATGGTGATTATGAGCCTATTCGTGGTCAGTTTCTTCATCACTCACCTCTCCCATCACTAGATGAAACTCTAAATGAGCTTGTTCAAGAAGAGACACGTCTGCAGACCCTTCGTTCTACGATTCAAACTCATCCCTTGTCTTGGCTACACTATCTGCTCCTTTTCAGTCTGCGCACCCATGGCCTTCGCAATCACAGCCTTTTTAGTCTGGGGTTTGGGCTTTCACTTAACAGATATTGTTGTTATTTTCGTCGCAATGGTGGTAACAAACAGTGAAATACCCCCCGAAAAATTTCGCACATGAGGTGGCCAGTCTTATACACAAAACTTGAGGAATGTTAACAACTGATAGCAACAAGCATAGATGACAGAAGACAGAGGACAGAAATAAATAACTTCTAAAAGCTGAACAGAAAATTTCACTTAATTGAAATAACTGGTAAATAAATAATTATATATCTGGTAATACAATTTGGAAGTTCCGTAACCCAATGACCCCTTAACCAGAATGAATAAAAGTTTAAGACTCTAATTAAACCAACAACCAAAATCTCCAAACGAGTTTATAGTTTGACTCCTGAATAATAAGATAGGTTCCTACCTTGTGACCGATGAGAGTAGATGCCTGCCACAACCAACCCTAGTACTCTATTATCGCGGGGGAACCTTCCTGGGACCTAAAATATCAACAAAGTGGGTTAAACCCACGAGCAAGTTCTATCTACTACATCCCAATCAGAGAACCATTATACATATCCTTAGTATAAGGGATACAAAAGAAATCCATAGATTAAACATACAAGTTAATCTTTTATCCAGTTTCATATTTTCAAAACAATAGTCATTATTTATAATGTTCCACCCAAATCTTTATTATGCAAAAGTGAACACATTTCTTAAGTTCAGCAGAAATAAACATAACATGAAATAATATCAAGCTTAAGCAATCCTAACATGCCACCATTTTATCTTTTGATACCTTAATAGGTATAGGTATATACATGTTGGTCATTCACTACCTAGTTCATGTTTTCATAAGTCAAAATTATCTTATACATTGTCCTAACAAACCCTTATCATTCAACAATGAACACATTCTTTAAGTTCAAAATAAAGAAACATATGTATGCATTTTATTAAATCTAGACAATTAATCCTGACATGCCAAATATAATGTATAGATACCTTATTAGGTATTAGCGATCCTAACACACCGGACAATCCTTACATGCCAAATATAATGTATAGATACCTTATTAGGTATGGGTGATCCTGACACGCTGGGCAATCCTAACATGCCAAATATAATGAATAGATACCTTATTAGGTATGTGCGATCCTGACACGCCGGATAATCCTGACATGCCAAAAATAATGTATAGATACCTTATTAGGTATGGGCGATCTTGACACGCCGGACAATCCTGACATGCCAAATATAATGCATAGATACCTTATTAGGTATGGGCGATCCTGACATACCTGGCAATCCTGACATGCCAAATATAATATATAGATACATTCCCAATATGAAACATAAAATAAATAAGGTGCATTATATTTTTTTAATTTGCACAAACAAAGTAATTCAAATTATCTGAAATGAAATTATCACCATAAGACAAATCGTTCATAAGTAAACTATAATCAAGTATTTCATGTACATTTATATCTTTAAAGGAAAATACATTTAAGTAAATCCAATAACACAATAATCCATTTTAGAAGTAATCACCCAATTAAACCTCCAGTTTATCAGAACCTTCAAGGGAGTTAAAACCTAACTCGAATTTAAGTTACTGGCCTATTATGTTCCTAAAACCATGTTTAAACATCCTAAATTTTTTTTGATATTCCCGAGAATTTAAAAGAAATATTTTCTAATAAGAGACAAATAAAGCATAGTTAGAGGCACAATTATACAACCGGTACAACCTCCAAGAAAACTCCTTTTCACTCAAAATTTAAAAGCCAGGTGCATTTTAATCCTATAAAGTTACCTGATTTTTTTTTAAAATTTTCTGAAATTTTAAAATATTTTCTAAAAATAAAAGGAGGTGAAAACCTAAATTTTAGACACTTTAAAAATCAAATGATCTCCAAGGGAAACTCATTTCGAGATGAAAATTTAAACCTAAGTGCATTTAACCTCCAAAAAGTTACAGTAAAAATTTAAAATTTTTTGAAACTTTTTAAGTATTTTCTAAAATTAAAGAAGGTGAAAAATCCAATTTTTAGATGCTTCAAAAATTAATTTAAAGACAAGAGGAAATCATTTCGACATGAAATTTAAAACCCAAGCTCCTTAAACCTCCAGGGAGTTGACATAAAATTTTAGAAATTATAAAAGTATTTTAAAAAAAAAGATTTTTCAATCGCCGGCGCTGGGGAAGTTGTTTTTGGCTCCACTCGCCGGGGCCCACCTAGGGGTCCAATACGGGCCCATTCCGATCTATTTTAATATTTTTTATATTGTTTTGAAATTTTTGAAAAGCTTGAAAATTTGAAAAATCTTTTTTTAAAATACTTTTTTAATTTCAAAAATTCCCAAAATTTTATGTAAACTCCCTAGGGGTTTAAGGAGCTTGAATTTTAAATTTCATGTTGAAATGATTTACCTTTTCTTTAAATTAATTTTTAAAGTGTCTAAAAAGTGGGTTTTTCACTTTCTTTTATTTTAGAAAATACTTAAAAATTTCCAAAAACTTTTCAAATTTTACTGTAACTTCCTGGATGTTAAATGAATTTGGGTTTAAATTTTCATCTCGAAATGAAATTCCCTTGGTGTTCAATTGATTTTTAAAGTGTTTAAAAATTGAGTTTTCACCTTCTTTTATTTTAGAAAAATATTTTAAAATTTCAAAAAATTCTAAAAAAATGCAGGTAACTTTATAGGATTAAAATGCACCTGGGTTTTAAATTTCAAGTGAAAAGGAGTTTCCTCGGAGGTTGTACCGATTGTATAAGTGTGCCTCTAATTATGCTTTATTTGTCTCTTATTAGAAAATATTTCTTTTAAATTTCCGGGAATATCAGAAAATTTCAGGATGTTTAAACGTGATTTTAGGAACATAATAGGCCAAGAACTTAAATTCGAGTTAGGTTTTAACTCCCTTGAAGGTTTTGATAAACTGGAGGTTTAATTGGGTGATTGCTTCTAAAATGGATTATTGTGTTATTGGATTTACTTAAATGTATTTTCCTTTAAAGATATAAATGCCCATGAAATACTTGATTATAGTTTACTTATGAACGATTTGTCTTATAGTGATAATTTCATATCGGATAATTTGAATTACTTTGTTTGTACAAATTAAAAAAACATAATGCACCTTATTTATTTTATATTTCATATTAGGAATGTATCTATATATTATATTTGGCATGTCAGGATTGCCAGGCGTGTCAAGATCGCCCATACGTAATAAGGTATCTATGCATTATATTTGGCATGTCAGGATTGTCCGGAGTGTCAGGATCGCTCATACCTAATAAGGTATTTATGCATTATATTTGGCATTGAAGGATTGTTCGGCGTGTCAGGATCGCCCATACCTAATAAGGTATTTATGCATTATATTTGGCATTGAAGGATTGTTCGGCGTGTCAGGATCGCCCATACCTAATAAAGTATTTATACATTCTATATGGCATGTAAGGATTACCCGACGTGTCAGGATCGCCCATACCTAATAAGGTGTCTATACATTATATTTGGCATGTCAGGATTGCCTAGATTTAATAAAATACATGCATATATTTTTTTATTTTGAACTTAAAGAATGTGTTCACTTTTGCATAATAAGGATTTAGGTGGAACATGATAAATAATGACTGTTGTTTTGGAACTATGAAACTGGATAAAAGAATAACTTGTATGTTTAATCTATGAATTTCTTTTGTGTCCCTTATACTGAGGGTATGTATAATGGTTCTCTGATTGGGATGTAGTAGATAGAACTTGCTCGTGGGTTTAACCCATTTTGTTGATATTTCAAGTCCCAGGCAGCTTCCCTCGCGAGGATAGAGTACTAGGGTTGGTTGTGCCAGACATCTACTCTCATCGGTCATAGGGTAAGAACCTATCTTATTATTCAGGAGTCAAACTATGAACTCGTTTAGAGATTTTGGTTGTTGGTTTAATTAGAGTCTTAAACTTTTGTTCATTCTGGTTAAGGGGTCATTGGGTTACGGGACTTTCAAATTGTATTATCAGACATATAATTATTTATTTATCAGTTATTTTTAATTTAGTAGGATTTTCTGTTCAGCTTTTAGAAGTTATTTATCTCTGTCTTTTGTCCTCTATGGTTGTTACTATCAGTTGTTAACATTCCTCAGGTTTTGTGTATGAGATTGGCCACTTTATGCGCGAAATTTTCTAGGGGGTATTTCATTTTTTGAATTTTCAAGTTTTTTAAAAGTTTCAAAAAAATCCAAAAAATATTAAATAGATCGGAATGGGTCCGTATTGGACCCCGAGGTGGGCCCCAGTGAGTGGGGCCCAAAAATAACTTCCCAGGCGTCGGCCAGCACCGGCACCGGCCAGACACGTGGGGAAGCGCCCAGCGCTGGGCTTTTTCCCCAGTCATGCCAACTCTAGTCACCGTTCGCCTCCATTTTTGTCACCGTTCTTCTCCTCTCTATGTCGACTACCTATTGGTGTAAAAAGCCCCTTCCAAAATGGCCCTAATCAAAAACTCCCAATTCACAAGTTCTAGGGGTCTTCGCAAAATTTCAAATATTAAAGTCAAATTCCTCAACAATCTGTTCTCCTAAAGATCAATGGTTGTTTAATAGACAATCACAACACAAAAAGTTTACAAATTAACATCTCTTTCCATCCCAAATTCATGCATGAATAAATTTTTATACAATATACATATACATGAATATATATGCACATATTCTTACATAAATAAATCTATACTCCTATATATAGTTAGCATAATCAATTCTCTTAAAATTTATCAACAGGAAGCAATAGAAAAATAAACATATAATTATATACAAATTTTTAATATAAACATAATCCTCAAACCTAGACTATTCATATGGATTCAAAGGGGAAGAGAAGAATCAAACTTGTCTCTTTGACGATTCAACAACTCGTTCACCTGATCGTTCCTTCACTTTCTCCCTTTCGTTTACTCTCTTGGTTTCTGTGTGTAAAGTAAAAGGCAGAAACCTTAGTTTCTTATTTTATTTTATTTATTTATTTTCTTAATTATTATTATTCTATTATTGTTTTTCTAAAAACTAACTAAACTAAAAATAAAAGAAAAAAGAATAATATAACTATAACCCTGGCTCATTAACTTAAGCATACCCTTAGCCCAATCATTCCAGCCTAGATTTCTCCCTAGCCCAATCCAAGACATTTAAAAGATTTAAATCAAACAATACATAATCAATAAACAAGTCACATAAAATGATAAAAATAAAAATAGAGAAATCCACATGAAATAATTGGAATCTATAAAAACCTAAACAGTCCACATAAAATGATAAAATATAGAGATAAGGCATTTCACACGAATTAATAATAAAAATAATAATAATATAAAGTAATTCAAATTCTTTAAAATAGTTGACGTCCAAATTTCTGAGGTATTACAAATAGCGAGCATAGTCATTTCAACCCAGACCTAGTGAACCTTCCTACAAATATTGTCTCAAATCAGGACATACAATTGAGGAGTGCTTTAAACTTATTAGACCTCGCAATGCTACAACTATAGCTACCACAGAGACATCTCATCCTTCTCATTCTACACCAGTTACTATTCATTCTAAAGAGTCTCCATCTACATTTTTTGCTGCTAATTTGGAGGCAATTTTCAACCAATTTTTATCCAAGTAATCTAGTTCAAGCTCATCTAACTCTGATTTCTCAACCACACCAGGTATAGTTAATTCATGGTTTTCTTACTCTACTTGCTACAATTATATGACACCTGACCATACTTTGCTCACTACTCAGACTCCTACATCTCATACATCTGTTATTTACACAACTAATGGCTCTACTATGGCCATTAGTCACATATGTACTGTCTCTCAGTCAAATTTGTCTGTCTCTAATGTTTATCTTGTTCCCAATCTTTCTCTTAATCTTTTGTCTATTGGTCAATTGACTGAGCTAGGTTTGAATATAACATTTTCCTCTAATAGCTGTGTTGTACAAGATCCTCAGATAGGTCAGATCATTGGGACATGTCGTAAGACATGATAACTATTTAATTTTTCTTCTTTACATTTACCTACATTTATTACAGCTGCATCTACACGAAATATTATACATACTCTTGAGTTATGACATTCTCGTTTGGGTTATACATCGGTATCTCGACTCAAAAGTCTAGTATCTAAGGGTTTGTTAGGATCAGTTAAAATCGAGTCTTTTGATTGTATTTCTTGTCAATTATGCAAATAACCTACTTTACCATTTAATAAAAATGAGTCATTTGTTTCTTCTCCTTTTGATCTTATTCATTTTAATGTTTGGGGACCTTCTCCTGTAGCCACCATGGGTGGGGCACGATATTTTGTTATATTTCTGGATGATTTTTCAAGTTTCACTTGGAAAGTTTTAATGAAAAACGTTTTGAATGACTCAACATCTTTCGTGATTTCACCAAAATGGTTTCAACTCAATTTTTCACAAATATCAAAATTTTTCATTATGATAATGCTACAAAATTCAGGCAAAACGATTTTCAAAATATCCTCAAACAATATGACACTATTTTTTACTCTTCTTGTCCTAGTACATCGCAACAAAATAGTCAAACTGAACAAAAAATTCGACATATTTTAGATTTGGCTCGATCACTTGTTATTTATTCTTCTGTGTCATCATTTTTGGGGTGAAACATCTCTCACTACTGTTTATACCATGAATCGTGTACCCACACCACATTTACAAAATCAAAAATCCTATGAGCGTCTCTATGGGCAGGTTCTTGACTATAGTAATCTTAGAGTTTTTGGGTATGCTTGTTTTATTCTTCTTTATCCTCATGAGCGAACAAAATTACAACCTCGTGTTCAGCTCTGTTGTTTTCTTGGTATGGATTTGAATAAAAGAGATATAGGTGTTATGATCTAGTTGGAAAATGCCTTAAAGTCTCTCATTATGTTATTTTTTTGGAACATAAAATGTTTCATATCTTATCCAAATTCACTGGTATTTTTGATCACCAATTTCCTATTTTTGCTTTAGATACATCTACAGATATTTTCTAGATTTTTCTCCTACTAGCTCATCAGATACAGTTGACCCTTTTGGCTCATCACATATGATTGACCCTCTTACAGTTGAGTTCTAATCATCTGTCCCGCCTGAGGCTCCTGATATTGCCACTGTTTTGGATCCTCATCGATCCACTCAGGTAGGAACCTCTCCTACACATCTTCATGACTATCATTATTATCATGCTCTTGCAACCCTTCATGAATCTCACACTTTTTGCGAGGCCTTCTCTAACCCTTTATGACAGCAAGTAATGAAAGAAGAGTTAGATGCACTTGCCTCCAAGGAAGTCTGCCATTGAATGTAAATGAGTCTACAAAATCAAGACTCGTTTTGATGGGTCTGTTGAGCGCTATAAAGCCTGACTTATAGCAAGGGGTTTCACATAAGAGTATGACACCGATTATGAGGAGACTTTTGCTTTTGTTGCTCGTCTTCTTTCTGTTCGTACTCTTATTGTTGTGGCTGTTTCCCGTCATTGAGAACTTTTTCAGATGGATGTCAAAAATGCCTTCCTCAATGGTGATTTGCTCGAGGAAGTTTATATGAAGCCTCCTCCAGGTTTTGATTATCCACCTCATCAGGTTTGTCGGCTTAGGTATGCTCTGTATGGTCTTAAACAAGCACCTCGAGCTTGGTTTGCCAAGTTCAGTTATACTATTTTTCGCTTTGACTATTCTACCAGTACATATGATTCAACTTTATTTATCCAGCGTACTGCAAATGATATTATTCTTCTCTTGCTTTATGTTGATGATATGATTATCATCGGGGATGATAGTCGGGGTATTTAGGAACTTAAGCAGTTTTTCAATCATCAGTTTGAAATGAAAGATCTTGGACCTCTCAGTTATATTCTTGGCCTGAAAATTACTAGAGCTACTAATGGCTACTACCTTACTCAAGCCAAGTATTATTCCAATCTTCTTTCCAAAGCTGGTATCACAGACAACAAGATTGCTGATACTCCACTTGAGCCTAATGTAAGACTTATTCCATATGATGGTGAACTTTTTTGTGATGGTACTCTGTATAGTCAATTGGTTGGTTGTTTGGTTTATCTTATTGTCACTCATCCATATATTTCTCATGTTGTTCATATCAGCAGTCAGTTCATGGCTTCACCGAAATCAGTTCACTTTGCTGTTGTTCTTCGTATTTTTTGCTATGTTAATGGTACTGTATTTCGTGGGCTCTTTTTCTCTCATCAGTCTTCCCTGGTGCTTCGTGCTTATTCTGATGCAGATTGGGCTGGCAACCCAACAGATCGTTGTTCCACTACATAATATTGCTTATTTCTTGGTAGCTCACTAATCTCTTGGCGTAGTAAGAAACAGTCTGCTATTGCTCGATCTGGCATTGAGGCCGAGTATAAAGCACTTGCTGATTTTACTTCTAAGCTTTTATGGTTATGATGGCTTCTTCATGATATGGGTGTTTCTTCGTCCACTGCTACTCACATCTTTTGTGATAACAAGAGTGCTATTCAGATTGCACACAATGATTTTTTCATGAGCGGACCAAACACATTGAGATATATTGTCATTTTGTTCGTCATCATCTACTTCAGAATATCTTGCAGTTATGGTCAGTCACTTCATATGATCAGATAGCATATATCTTCACCAAATCTTTCTAATAGGGCGCTTTCGAGAGCTTATTTCCAAACTCCAGATGACGTCGTATAACCCACCTTGAGTTTGAGGGGGAGTGTTGAAATATTTTAGTTTATTTTATATTTAACATTTTCTATATCAACTTAGGATTCCTATGACTGGGGACTTACCATATATATGATAACTTGCTCCCCACTCACCTACCTTTTTTCCTTCTCCTATATATATACTCTCACTGTATATTATTTTACATACCATTCAATAATATAATTCAGAGATATTTCAGTCACTTTTTCTCTTATTTTAACAGATCAACATAGCAACAATGTACCTCGATCAATATGTCAATGATCCTCGATGGATAGATATGTGCTTTTGACTTGTACTTAGGAAAAGATATAGTTTTATTTTGAGAATTAATGCAAGTTTAAAAATCATATTTGAATTCTAAATAGGGTAAAATACACTGACCTCCCTTGAGATTTAGTCAATATACACTGACCTCCCTTTTTATTTGTCAAATTACACTGACCTTCCTTGTCAGAGTTATTAGGTAGATGCCGTTAACGGAAGTAACAAAATTACTTTTTTGTCCTTATTTTTTTTAAATATTATTTTAGTTCATAAACAAAGCAAAGCAAAAAGACAAATTTATCCAATTGTATTCGACGTCTGCTCACCCTTCTCCTTTCGCTCCACCGCCATTGACGACACCGGTGAGCTCAACCGTTGATTTAGAAAATAAAATCTAAAATTGATGAAAATAAAATATTTTTGATAACTTAAACCCAATTGTAGTTTAAATAAATAAGTGAAGAGTATGTTAAGTGTAAATAGGTTGGTTGGCTGCTAGCTTTTATATATGGATTGACTACTTAGCTTTGTAATTTTGTATACTAGTGTGTGTGTATATATATTTATGTATGTAATCAAAACAATGAACTTTTGTATTGTGACTTTTAAAAATGTAAAGAAAGAATCAAAAAGAAAAAAATTTTTATTACATAAACTGAATCCAAAATTTTCAATTCAAATAATTTAACCCTAATTTTCAATTCGAAACCACATATATGTTCCATTAAAGCAAAACCACACAATTAAACTCTCTAATTTCAAGATCCTAACTTTTGATTGAATTAAGTGAAGAGAGAGAAAGTAGGGAGAGTGTGATAATGAAAAGAAAAAAGAAGAGAAAGAAATATCTTATCACTTCTCTCTCTTGCTATATAAATTATCGCCGGCAACCTTCGCTGGATATCAATTTTTGACTTTTTGAAATGATAAGAAGAAGAAGGGGATAATTTTGTCAACCTTATTTAGTTAAAAAAGGTACTTAAGTATTTCATGCGATTTCATAGGGATAATTACATCTTTACATGTTTTTCAAGGTTATAACTAAAATTTAAAATATCCAAATTGCTGACATCATATTTTTTTGTCATTGACTGTGTTAACCACTAACGGAAAAAAAGTTTGTGTTATCTCATATTCAAACCTCAAGGGAGGTTAGTGTAATATGACAAACAAGAGGGAATGTCAGTGTATATCGACTGAACTTCAGGGAAGGTCAGTGTAATCTACCCTTCTAAATAAGTTTAAAATTTTTTGAAACTTAAATACATCAATACGAATGCATGAACCTAATTTGTGAGAGTGTATTTTAGTGTGAATTTAACTTTTTATCCTTTGTTAACAAGGTTAACATTTAAACTCTTGTAGAAGTTCGTTCTTCATCATAGATGTAATTCTTACTTGATGAGGACAAAACTAACTAACAAAAAAAATTTAAAATTTGATCCACTGCCAGCCTAATCCTATGAACCTAACAAACGACATTGCATGTATATATATATATATATATATATATATATATATATATATATATATATATATATATATATATATATATATATATGTATATGTATGTATGTATGTTTTTTTTTAGAAATGATCTATTGCTCATTGGTGAGTAAAAAATTCTTTCATACCATGTATGGTAACCATTGGATATGATTGCAATGATTTTTGAAAGTTACATTTTTTACACTTAGATCTTATCTAACAGTTACTGTGCTTTGTGTGTAAAAATTTTCTTACTCACTGGTGAACAAGAGATCATTACTCATGTTTTCCTTTATTGCACATATAAACTACCATGTAAAATTTTGTACTAAGAGGATTAAGGTTCTATGTGAATAAAGTGGTGCAATTACCTTTCGAAGAAAAAATATAAAGTGCTGACTGTGGTGCTAACAGTAAGATTGGATAGAATATTAAAGGGCAATACTTGCCTCACGCCATATAAGTAGGAGTTCCTACTAACAGTTGATCTGAACCAATTAAAACTAAACACATCTTTAAAACTTTAAAAAAATTAAACACGAGTCATTTGTGCTTTTTATAGGTCATCCAAAAGAAACATTATTATTTTTTCTCTCTCCACGTCTAAACACCTTACGCAGAGATTTATTAGTTTATGCAAAATATGCATTCAAACTATATGTGGAGATCAAATCAAGTCTTGCTAAGCAGATTTTAAAGCATTTCTGAGATAGGTAACCCAATGTCAATTATGGCAACGTCAAAGTTTCTAATGTATTAAATTTTATAATCTATACTTTCTTAAAACTCCGACCACATCTTCAAAGATTTTTGCCATCATTTTTGAAGTGCCTTGCCGTCGATCGCATGGAAACTTAAAAATTGGTTTCATCTTATAAAAATGATATTTTTACTATCTATCCCTTAATTACAAACTGTTATAATTTGTCTCATTTATTTGAAGTATTTTATAATTTAGAAAGAAAAGATAAAAAGAAGAACTATAGAGCTGTTCAATGCATAATGTCTCTCTGAAAAAAATGATGTTTCTTTTGATGATTGGAAAAGCCCAAATGATCCAATTTTAATTTGTTTTTTAAGATTTGAAAATGGTCCACATCAACTGTTTATCAACTGTTTAGTAGCACTTGTGCTTATATGGTACGAGACAAACATTGTCCTTAAATTAAAGTCAGTGACGCAATAACAGCATTTTATACGTATTTACAAAGTGCTTTACGTTTCCCCTGTAAAAATTGTATCACACATCTCTTTCCTTTCTTTGATCAACGAGGGTTTGAAGTTCAGTTTCGATGGAGATACACGTTCTCCATCAAATCTTAGCCTTTTATGGTAAATCCGATCCGCCTTGAATCTAACAGGAAAAGATTTGGCTCGGGTAAGTAACTATACTCAAAATCCGTAGTAATATGGTAATGTTGAGATCAATTTGTTTTGTAGCTCAATTTGAATATTGAACATTTGGGTACTGGGTTTTCTTCAGCTATTGGAACTTCTACACTACCACACACACATGCCTGCACTTTGTTATCACTCTTGTGCATGCCCTCTGTGTGTGTGTGAAGGTACCCAGAATGTCAGTCTTGATTTCAGATTTAATGTCTCATTAGTTTTATGAGGTTAGGTTATGATGATCTATCTGTCTATGATATGCACTTGGTCAGCCTCCCTGTACAAATAATTGTATGAATCCTGAATGCTTTCTTTTTCTCTATTGTTTGAAAAATTGCATTTTTTTTATAACTTTCAGGGAGTAAATAGAAAGGTTTGGCAAACACAATTTTTCCAATTCTGGGGATCTAGTATATAGTTGGATGTGCTTAGTGAGTCACATGTAATTGAAAAGTGCTCTTGGTGTTTTCCCCTATCAACAGCAAAATCTGGGTTAATCCCTAGGGAGTGCAACTTAAGTCAGGCTCAGCCAACTCTGGCTTTCAAACGCACATTGGTTTATATGGCAATTGCCCAGCAGATCTATTAGGTGGAAACTTACACTTTCTGGGTTTTCTTAGTGACATTTTACTTAAAATTTTTTTTTTGTTGAAAAGTGACATTTTACTTTAAGTTTGAGGAATAAAGTATTTAAACCGGTTGTGTTCTGTCATCTGTAAGGTAATAACTGCCTATTGGTCTGGAATGAGAAAAAACGGTGGGAGTATAAAATCTGTTAGCTACAAGTTCTAATACAATCTCAGATTCGGTGCAGTCATAAAGAATACACTGAATCAGGGTGAACGGTCAATAGCTCAGCAATATAGTATCTCTGCAAAGTATAAAAACCAAAGTAATAATCTATACTTTGTACGCAAAAAAGAAAATGTAATTAATATATTTGATTAATAAATGAAGTTCGCAAATTTTGAATCTGTAAATTCACTACAATTAGATAATGAAAAAGTACATTTATATTCATCAATATACATTTGGTTTCAAGATGTAGTGGGTTTAAATATTTTCCTACAAGTCTCATTCAAATCAAGAGTTATCTGGTCCTATAAACTGGAGCACATCAGAGTATGTCGGTGGAGTGATGAATGAAGATACAGTTGATAAATAAAATAAAATAAAAAAGAAATTATACTGTAAATGTAATTTTCAAAAATATCTGTGTTCATTTGTGAATGTGTGCATGTGTTGTGTGCACAGTGCATGTGATGCTTGCTTGCTTTTAGCAACAAATTGAATCACAAGTTGCATCTTATGAAATTTGATATCTTTTTTGAGAAAACAAATGGACTAATTTCTGTTGTGGTCAGAAAAGAAATTTCTTCTATATATCTAGGGGCTGGTCTTTGAAAAAGTGCACTGGATCTACTTTCCTACTCTTAGTTAGAAGTCAAACACTGGTTAAGGCAAAACAACATTCCACTGCTATGACTTTATTTTGGTTTGGTTTAGATAGGTTTGATATGCATATCAGGTTTTCTGAGTTAATATATCTGCTATAAATACTCCTTATTATACATATATATGTATATGCCACATATGGTAATTGAGTCTTTTATTTTTTTGGGTATACGGGAAAAATTGTACATCAGGTGGTCAAGTTGTAGACTTTCTTGATAGCTTAAGCTTATAGTTGGCCGGTGTTCGGCTTTTTGTAGTCTCTTGGGAGTGCTCCCCTCTTGAGCGCCGTTTAATGAATTTTTATTTATAAAAAAAAATGCTAATTAGTCACTTATTATTTTGTAATTATATCAAAATAGAAATTATAATTTTGTGGAAGAAGCAAAAAATTTGGTGAAACATAGAAATTAGTTCTGTGCACTCATGTGTTTGTTAAAATGGCAGATTAGAATTATACAGTTGAGCCAATGTAGTTCACATAAGGCTTTGTTGGATTGAATTGTTTACATAAATTATGCAAACACTACGCGTATTATGCATTTTTCCAGCAGAATGCCTGCTTTGGCTTTGTAGCGTGGGTCATTATACTATGTTATTGCTTTTCAATAATGTGAAGTGAACAAAAGTAAAGAAAAGGAAGTCAATTATTTGGTTTTCAGACCACCCTGTCTCTATCAACTTGTCTTCAATCTGGGTTGGTTTTGCTCACTATTATGTGAACATTGAATTGGTTTTGCATTGGGTTAGTTCCAAGTTGGTTACAAGCTAGCGAAATCCAACCAAGTTGAGGACTTTTGCAGTTGTGCCTTAGTTTTTGGTATTATGGACCATTGCCTATACTTTTTCTTGAAGTGGAAGTTACTCTGTGACACATGAAATGAAGATTTTGTTATGTTCAACTATTAGATTTATGAGAATGAACCCAATAATGTTTTTAATCGTGAGAATGGGGGAGAAGTTTTAACTTCAAATGTGTGCGCAAACCTCTCGTGGATGGGTTATGGTGCAACTCAGGAACATATTTATGTTTTACAAAATTAACTTTAATTGTATTATTGTGCTTTATTGTGCACCGTGTTTGTGGCATTTGTTTTTTGTAATTCTCTCTAGGTTTCTAAGGCATATCTGCAGCTTCTTTGTATGTCTTGAAAAAAAAAATTCTTATATTTTTATAGTTAGCGAAGCCTCACAACTTCTATTCAATCATAACAAATAGTCTAATTGCTTCATGGAATTTGTCTTCATTTGTTGATATCTTGCATTGGTAGGGTTGCAGGTAATTATAGCAGAAAAGGAGTTATATGAGGAAGTTACTTGTTGAATAATAATTCTGTGAATCATTTTTTGTTTAAGTTATTCAATTTGCTGAACATCTGTATCTTATATAGTTGTACCATTAAAGGCTTAGCTTAGTACTATCTCTTCTACTTTCTAAAGTGGAAGGTCGAAGGTTCAAGTCTCTCTAGTGGCAAAAGAGGGTTTCTAAGTTACTTGCCAAGATTTTTTTTTTCAGAAAAAAGAAAAGAAAAGATCTTATATAGTATTGTTTGGGAGAATCCCTGCATACTGCAAATTTAGAAGACATCACTATCTTTTCTTATCTATCTTTTGGTTCTTCTTTGATAGGAAAGCTGGGATTGAAGATTTGTTTGGACAGATAAGATAATTTCACAAGCTCCTACTTGCATCCTCTGAGTTATACACACATTTTCCTTGCCAAGCCACTCCCAATTGGTGAAAATAAGTCTTGAGGTGAAAAAGGCATTCCTTGTCTTCCTCTGCTTAGGACCACAGAAGCATATTTTTCTTGAGATGTGAAATGCAATTGCAAGGTAGCACAAATTATTTCCTTGCCACTCTGATTATTCTCCTCATTTTAATTTCACTTTAATTTTATTTATATATATATATATATATTTTTTTTAATGTTTTAGATATTCTCCTGGTCCAGTGTATTCACTCTTTGGATGATTTGTGTAATTATCTGTTGTTTCTCTATAGAACCACTGCATCTAGTTTGCATGTGGCATAATCCAGTGATCCACCCATGAAAGCACTTTATATACACAAGGGTGCTTAAGAAAATGTTTGACATGTCTTGTCTTTTTACTTATCTTGAATTTCTCCCAAAGGAAAATAAATAAATAAGTAACAAAATCCAAAACAAAACAAAAAGAAGGATATGAACTTGAAGATAACTTAGTGCAAAAAGTTAACAAATTCATTTACCCAAAAAAAAGAAAAAAGAAATTAACTTCCTTTAAATTTTGACACCTTAATTACTTTATGCAATATTCTACTAACATCTAATCTATAAGAATTTATACAAAAATTTAGGGCAAAAAGGAGGAAAAGGCCATTAAAATATGCCAAATTATCATACTATATTTATTTTTCATTAATATGATTGTAAAAAGAGGCTGGCATTATGGTTAAATAATGTAATTGGGTTTATTTCTCATCGTAATACAAATATGAATAAATAGAACCCACAAATATATCAATGATATCTCTCCGGTTGTTGGATTAGAGTTCTCAAGATAACGAATTGATCAAGCAAGAGAAATCCCTGACTTCCTTTGCTTCTTCTCTTATTTTTTTATTTCCACTTGGTCTTATCAAATATCAATGTAGAAGAAGAGAGGGAAATGAATAGAAGTGAGCCTGTCCAATATTTCGGTGTACCTCCTTCATGCTAACATATTTGTAAGATGAGTTTAATGACACACGGACCACCCTCGTGCCAAGATGATGTAGGACCAGAATGAAAGAAGGGGATGAGAATGAGAAGATGACGAAGGGGGTGAGAATACATATTGAAAAGTTAGGTTGGATAGACTGAAAGGCTAAGAAACATGGACACGGACATGGGACACGAACATGGTACGACACAGATATGCTGACATGTCAAACTCTAAAAAAGTAGGACACAAACATGACGTGAACACGGCTAATATAAATATAAATTTTCATTTATATATCTATTGAATAAGACAATTATAGAACATTAATTAATTTATAATTTCTATGCTAAAGTTACATAAGTTAGAAATTGAAGGTATTCGAATATCATGAAGAATATATTATATTATATATGATATTACTATCCTATCTTATCATTATAGTTATGTTTTTTTCATTACATACTGTCACATGTGTTTAATGTCATTTTTATTAAGGAAAAGGAGGTTGGACACTTTGATGTATGTGCATAATGTTGTCTCTAAGACTATCATGTGTTTGTTTTATAAAGACAAAGTGTGTGAGATGTGTTGGTCATGTGTTGAAGTGTTTGAGATGTGTCAATCAAATGTTCGAAATAATAAAAATATTTTTAAATTATGGACATGACCATGAAGTGTCGGAGACGTGTCTAGGAGTATTCACGAAACATCGATGTCCGACACAATGTCAGACACGGACACGACACTTCATAGAAGTGTCCATACTTCTAAGTTGAAAGGTTGAGAAGAGCAAGAATGATGAGAAAGAAGAAGACATATAGATAATTCTCAAACCACAATAATATTTCACTAATCAAAGCTGATTATTTTGATTACATAGTAGTCTTTAGATAGGCAAGATCATAACAAAACCCTATGAACCTAAAAATAGGAAAAGATGAAAACAACCCTAAAAACTAAACATTACCAAAAATAACAATAAACATAATTATGTAACCTTAGTTTACAAAAATTCCCAATTCATTTATCTTTTCCTCTTCTTCAATAGTATGTGTGAATCATATGTGCTTCAAAGTTCTCGGGTCATGTCTTGGTCTCCACCACAAGAACTTAAAGACATTCGAGTTCTTCGTGAAAAGGGAACTTGACAAAATGATGTGTAACTCAACTTCGCAAAGCCTTTTCCTCAACTACTCACATCAGCTGCACAAATACTATTTTGCTGAATTCCCATTCAAAGAGATTTGGTTGACCAGAATACTTGGATTTAATGTTGGATGATATATTTGTCTAGATTCGAAAATTTGTAGCCATTACCTAGTGTTGGTCTCTGTAATATGTGTCATATGAAGGATAAAGTGGGCAAAACCTAAAATCTGACGATATTTGCATGGAGTGGCTGACCTTAGACCAGAATCTTCTATGAAGTTCTATCTCACGTTTGTCATCTGAGCTTTCTACCATTACACCAAGCAATCACCGAAGGATGGGTCTTGGCACAATGGTAAGGCTGCTCCATTATGACCTGGAGGTCACGGGTTTAAAATAGAAAACAGCCTCCCTGTATGCAAAGGTAAGCTTGTGTACATTTGACTCTCTTCGGACAACACAATGGCGAGAGCCTCGTGCATTGGGCTAGCCCTTTTGTTACGACAAGCACCCACAAACCAAGCAACAATCACAAAACATGACAGAAAATGAAACAATTACCACACACAGAACACAAGAATTTATGTGGTTCGGCGATGTGCCTACATCTACAATGAAGAATCGGCAAAAGTTTTCACTGTGCAAAGCACAGGAGATTACAAGTTTCAACCCCCAAACTCTAGCTCTCACTTTCTTTCTACGATTTTTAGTGTTTTCTCTTAATCGCACTCCAAACCCTAGATGCCCTTATATACCGGGCTACAAGAGAGTCCTAATTAGGGTCCAAGACCTGCTAGCAAAAAACGGTTGCAATCCAAGTCAAGACAAAATTTTGGCCACAACATAACACCTTTTACCAAGCAATGACCATGATTATACACTTGAATGCATCATGCTTGGAGCTTTAACCTTCCAAAGAGGACCTTTCAAACCTACAGATTTAGAGTCCTTGTGGATTCGAATCTCAACCTGTGAGATAGCTTAGGAATGGTTTGTTTGGAACAGGCATGAACTTCACTAACCAACCAATTGGCCATGATAAAGCTGCAACTGCAATACAAAATCCCCATTGCCATAAATTTAAATTCACTGTATCCGCAAATTTCTTTAAGAACTCCACCATCACAACCTGAAGAACAATAGTTATCCCGACTATCCCAATAAACAAATGGTTTTTATGAAGACCTCTGAACACATTCTTCTTCTCCAACTTCCTTGAATTGAATTCGTTGAAAACTTGGCAAAGTACAAAAGTGTTGAAGATTAGAGTATTCTTTACCTCCTCATTCACATTAAAGATTGACTTACCCCTGAATTGTAAGGTCAATAGAACGGCTATCTGGTATAGAGATTGTGCCAAAAGGTTTCTCCACATAATATTCATTATGAGGGGTTCAGTCCGACCCACTGGCGGCTTGTGCATTAGCTCATCAGTGGGCCGTTCTGTAGCAAGAGCCAGAGCGCCCAATGTATCCATTATTAGGTTTACCCACAACAATTGAACTGTTGTTAGGGGAACTTCGCCAGCAGAAACTGCTGCAATAAAGTTGATCACCAGAGCTGCAACATTCACTGTGAGTTGAAATTGAATAAATTTCTGAATATTGTTATAAACACAACGTCCCCACCTCAAAACTGTAGCCACAGAGGAAAAATCATCATCCAAGATGACAATATCTGAGCTCTCCTTGGCAACCTCAGTGCCTTGAATTCCCATGGAAAGTCCTATGTCTGCTTCTTTTAGTGCAGGTGCGTCGTTTGTTCCATCTCCAGTAACTGCAACCACGTGGCCTTTTTGTTTCAAACATTGTACCATCAAAAGCTTGTCGAAAGGTGAGGATCTTGCCATCACGCGGATCTCATCAACCTTCTTCATTCTCTCTTCGTGTGTGTAGTTCCGGAACTCAAATCCTTCGACCACTTCTCCGCTGTTTACTTGTTCATCAGGTCCAAGAATTCCGCATTCTGTGGCTATTGCTTTTGCTGTAAATACATTATCTCCAGTTATCATTTTGATGCTTACTCCTGCAGATCTGCAAACCTGAATGGCTTTCTTTGCCCCTGGTCTACATGGATCCTTGAGACCAACTATCCCTAGCAAGGTCAAAGCATCTTCTTTTAGGATTTGATGGGTTTTTCCATCTTCTCTGGATTCCATTTCTTCCTCTGGGATTTGCTTATGAGCGAAAGCAATGCAACGGAGGCTACTTGCTGCCATTCCTTGGATTATCTTCTCAAATTCTATCCTTTCATCTTCACTTATTGACTTGATACATCCAGTACTCTGAATATAACTCGAACACATTGCTAATACCATCTCAGCAGCTCCTTTCCAGTGCACGTGAATGGTGTCGTCAGCCTTCTTCCTCAAGGAAATCCCACTTCTTTTCTTCTCTGAGTTGAAGGTTTCAACATGAAGTATGGTATAACTTTGCTTCAATTTTTCCATATCCATACCCAATTCCTGGACAGCCCAAGAAAGTATTGCCTTTTCAGTTGGACTGCCAGAAAACTCGGGTACAGATCCTGGAACGGGTTGGTAAACACTGCCAGTGGTATTCAAGCCAACTCCTTGGTGGAACAATTCAAGGACTTTTGGGGCAACTATATCAGAATAATATTCTCCCACGTCTTCCTGGCCAAGCCAGAACTTAGTCACTTTCATTTGATTCATTGTCAGCGTTCCCGTTTTATCGGTGCAAATAACAGTGGCTGAGCCCATGGTCTCACAAGCTGAAAGATTTCTGACCATTGCGTGATCAGCCATCATTCTCTTCATGGAGTAAGCAAGTGTTAGTGTGACAGCCAACGGTAGACCTTCAGGAATTGCCACCACCACAATAGTAACTGCAGCAGCAACAATTCGCACGACAGAATTGAACACATCGTTTATATCTGTTCTGCTGCCATTATATTCCTGCTTTCCATTCTCATCTTCCGTGTTCCCCGTGAAATAACGAATTAACAGAACTAAAAGAACTAGAAAAGCAACAGCGAGGCCTACCTTTCCAATAGTTGAGGTCAACTTGTCAAGCCGAGCTTGTAATGGTGTTTGTTCATTCGAATCACGTGTTATTGAGCTCATCATCTCGCCCCATGCGGTGTTCATACCCACTGATGTCACGAGCATCTGAGCATACCCGTCTGCCACCTTTGAACCAGAGAACAAGAAAGGGTTCTGATCAGAGTTGACCTCCACATAGTCACTCTCTCCCGTCATGCTTGATTCATCCACTTGCAAAGAATGCCCACTTAAGAACAATCCGTCTGCAGGAATTTGATCGCCAATCACTAGAAACACGACATCTCCAACTACAACATTGAAGATAGAAATCTTTTGCCGCCTGCCTTCTCTGACAGCATCAATTTTAATATCAGTACTTATTTTTGATAACTTGTGGAATTGCCTTTCCTGTCTGAAGTTACTGAATGCAGATACAGTAACAACCAGAAAGACAGCAACAAATATGCTTCCACCTTCATACCAACCTTCTTGCGCTCCATGTTCTTTAATGCCAAAGCCGAGAGAGAGAGCAGCACAGCCCAGTAGGATGAGAATGGTGGTGTCTTTGAAAGCCTCCACCACAAAATAGAAGAGCCCTTTGGGAGGTGGTCTGTGGTAAGTGTTTGAACCGAACATGTCATGCCTCCGTTTGATATCATGATCACTCCCACAGATTCCTCTTTCAGGGTCAGTTTCCAGAGCAGTGACTAAGTATCCAATACCTCCAAAATTACGGAGCTCATACAAGTTTTTGCCCTTCACCATTTCTGTGAGTTTTATTGTGTCAATGGATGGGAAGCCAGAACTATGCAGATTTTCTGTTTTTGGCAAGTGAGAGGAACCAGGCGGGTCTTCTGTCTTGGGCATGTCAGCTTCATGCAGATTCTCACTGTTGGTCATGTGAGAACCATGCGGGTCTTCTCTATTGTGCATGTCAGTTTCATGCAGAATCTCACTGTTGGGCATGTGAGAACCATTCACATTTTCGATTCCAACATCATGGGGAGTTGTCTGTTTGATATTGAGAACAATGTGAGATGGGGAAGGTAATATCCCAGAGAGGTGGTGTTCCTTCTCGGATACAATTTCTCTGACAAGGGAGAGCATGGCCCGAGAAAAAAAGATCACTGTACAAGCCATGCGCCATCTCTTTTGAGCTTTGGTGAGGGTGGTGATGCTTATGTTAAGCAGCACTGTGCCATAGCTGCAGTGTGAATGGAGTTTGGTTGACATTATATCCTTCTAAGCTCACAGAAATTGATAAAGGACAATTTCTCAAGAGTCTACATGGATAAGTGGGGAGGAGGGACACTGCTGGGAAAGAACTTCATTCTAAACAACACAAGGTTAGTTTGTATATATAGACGTGTGTGTGTGTGAAATGAGCTGTTGTGGAAGTTTCATGTCAGCTTCCATGTAAACATGAATGATCAATAATCAGAAAAAGTATTAGACCCTCTAATCAAATACCTTGTAGTCTTGTACTAAATTAGTTTATAGAAAATATTAGCTTAGTCCAATGGGTTACAACCATTTGATCTTCTACAAGTTGATTACAACAATTGGTTAACATATAACTATGAAAATTATTTATAGTGTAGTTGACTTTGTTTGGATGCATTAAAGTGACAAGTGGGAGTTGGAATTGAGGACTAAGTAGCCCGAATGTTAAATTAATTTTTCTCGAATTCCAATTTTTAAGCACTAACCTTGTGCTACCAAACACATGCAGCATAGAGGCATTTGGATGTTGTAATATTGTCAGTTTTTGTACAAAATTTTGGTGTGATATTTTGCTAATTAGTTGCCGTACTGAGGAATTCATTTACTCCGTACATTGATCCAGATGAGAAAGGGCTTACGCTGCTAAAGTAGGTAAAGGAAATGGTCCATGGCCGGTGACTTTTCTTTACATAGTTTAATACTCCCAATCCCAATAAATCTGGAGAGAGAGCTTTCAGCCGACCTCCTTGAGGCGGATTGTTTGTGTGTGTGTGTGTATATATATATATATATAATTGTAAAGGTGAAGAAACAGATGGCGTTTGTTCTGAATTTTACATGAACTATGGATTAAAGCCTTGTTAGTTTGTTGAACCATTCAAGAGTTTTGTCATATTTTGAAAGGGTTTCAGGTTTAACAAAAGTGGACAATTAGTATATGTTTTCTTTTTTCTTTTCCCTAAGACCTGTCTTTTATCTTTTATAGTTGTACTGTTTTGTTCTTGAACAAGGTGTTCTTAATAGTGTTTATATAAAGCCCTCTGGGATAATCGAACTGGGGTTTGAAATGTTAAAAAATTGATGTCATTTTGTGAATAGGCAGGCATTCATTTGATTGAAAGATTCAAAGGCAGGCATTCATTTGATTGAAAGATTCAAAGCACAGTGTCGGGTTGAACTTTGCTTTGTCCTTGTCCATTTTGGCTCCGGCATATCAAGTGATGTTCAAATGAAAATGAAAGAGAAATAAAATCAATTTGAAATTTGTAATTTCCATCGTCGGGAACTTTCGGCGTCTTTACGAAAAGTTACAATGTGCCGCCGTAAAAGACACGACAGTATTCTTTTACTAGTGGCATGCCGTACACGCAGCCTATAAAGTATCAGTGTTCTTCCATTTTACAGTGGCATGCATTACACGCAGCTATAAAGTTAAGTGTTCTTCCAGTGGTGTGCCGCACGCGCAGCAACACAAAGGGATAAAATCGATTTTTTTAATTTTTATTTTTGAGTAGTGATAGGAGAACGAAGGTAGTTACGAACGAGCTATCGAACATAACGTGGCTTGAACACGTTGATTTTTAAAAATACAAGCGTCTCTCACAAGTGCTAAAAATAATGAAATAAAATAAAACCGTCGATTTTTAAAATTCCAAGCATCTCTCACAAGTGCTAAAAATAAAAAAATAAAAATAAATAAAAAATACTTGAAGATAAACACATCTTTCATCCGGCAGAGGAGGTGGAGGCATAGTGCGCCACCTCCAGGGAGTTTCGCAGTGACTAATTTCCTCTCCCAGAGCGGAATATGAAAACTATGACTAATTTTCTCTGCAAGAGCGAGAAATTTCTGCTCCAAGATGGACACCATAGTGTGTGGTAGTACTGTGTGGTTTGGATAGCTTCCATATAGGGGCGTATCTGTATACATATTTGTTGTACATTGAATTACAAAGATTACAACAAGATTGATGTTGTAGTGAGAACTTTTATTTATATATATATATATATATATATATGTATGAATGTGTACATCCAGCATCTTCACACTTTCTTTCCACGATTTTCAAGAACCTTCTTTCCATGATCTTCAAGTATTTTTTTTTTCATTTTATCACGTGATAGAGAGAGGATGTTTTATTCTTACACTTGTTTAAAGAATCTGACATGGCATGGCTACGTCAGGTTTGGTGATAATTTTGAGTATAAAGTTCTGGCGTTTCTATCATTATTATTGTATTTTTCTCCCGTGGACGATGATGCTTTCAGACCTTTTAGAGTATTCTATAATCTATCACCGGGCACATGTAATTTTTCGGATAATCACTAAAGACTAGTTAAATGATCCTTAATTTTCCAGAAGAAAGAAAGGAATATCTTCCTTTTTGTTTGTTTTCTTCTTCTATAAAAAGAGCGACTGTGTAGGGACAATCGCTCCTAACACTCCTCTGTAGATATATGGAGGGGATTTGATTCAATAATTCATCCGCCCTTTTATCTATATATATATATATATATATATATAATATTTTAATTATGGTATGTTATTATGGAATCAAATTTTTAAGACTTTAATTTGTAATTCTATCGGTTAACTATGAAATCTTATTTTATAAATTTATCACTAATCTGTTAGTTCGAAAATTGATTTGATTTTGAATTGATGGATGAACACACTCATGTTTCAAACCATAAATGAAGGTTTCAACACAAGTGGGGGAGGGGAGAAGAAAGACTCGTTAGCGTGTTTCACGATTTCAAAGGAAATATGTGAGATGGTCACTCTACGCGTGTTGGACAATAAATCAAAAGTGTCATTTTTTATACGTTGCATTTATTGACTCATTTTTTCTCGTTGCGTTTGGAACACACTAACCAATTTTTAGTGTTTCACTTCCGGTCCAAAACATGTGGCCAGAAGAATTCGGGACTTCACATTACATTGCGTGCTCAAAGAAAGAACAGACTCGTGTGTGCATGCCATTACTAAAAATATGTACTTTTCTACTTGCACGTTTACTTTGATGGTATGCGAAAATGAAATGAAATGAAATGAAATAAGTATTTTTATCGTATTGTTGAGTTGCAAATATGAAAGAAATTATGAATGAAATAAATTTTAAATCAAAATTTTCAAAATACTCCTCCTAGTAACAAATAAATTAAACCAACAAATGTCTGGTGGTAGAGGAAGGTGGGGATGTAGAGGTAGAGGTAGTGGTGGTGGTGGGGTGGCGGTAGAGGTGGTGGTGGTGGGGTGGAGGTGGTGGTGTGGAGGTGGTGACAATGTGGAGGATTTGGCGACGACAGTGGTGGTGGTGGAGGAAGGTGGCGATGTGGATGTGATAGTGGTGGTGGTAGTGGTAGAGCCGCTGTGGTGGAAGTGGTGGTGGTGGAGATGGAGGTGAAGAGTTTTTTAGTAATATGATTTTTTATTTTATTTTACTGGGAATGGAATGCTCATTCCATGAGTTTAATTATGGAATGGATTTTCATTCGTGGGAATGAATTTTCATTCCAAGAGAACGACTATTCTCATATTAAAATCCATACCAAATAAAGGAATAATTGGAATGGACATTCATTCTATTCCTGCGTACCAACGTAGCATATCAAAGGCTTGTTTGATAATACTTCCGATTTCAGTTTTCATTTTCATTTTTTGGAAGTTATAGTTTTCGGTTTTCATTTTTTTCAATTCAAGTTTTCATCTCTGATTTTTTATATAAAATATAATAAATAAAAATTTTGTTGGTCAAAAATATAAATATAATAAAATAAAGAACAATAAATTTAAATTTTATAAGGAACAAGAATAAAAATACAATAAATAAAAAATTGGTTGTTTAAAACATATAAATAATATGCAATAAAAAATTGGTTTATGAAAAAATAGAAATAAAATACAATAAATACAAAATTATAAGTAAATAAGAATAAAAAAACTTTAAAAAAATACAATATATATATAAAAGAAGAAAATACAAAAAAAATAAGAGTTATATATAAATACAAATATATAAAATATAAAAACTTGAAAGAAAATAAAAATAGTATATATAATAATATATGACAAATACCAAAAAATGCATTTATTAATTAAAATAAACTAAAATAAAGTCTTAACAAATATAATTTCAGAGGAAAGAATATATATAAAATATGTAATATCACATTTATGTTGGTTAAAATGAGTTGGAACCATATTATTCAAATACAAATTTTAGTCAAAGATGCTCCTATTCTTTTTTTTTTTAAATTAATTTTTCTGTTTTCAAAATTTTAATAACAGATGACATTATTAAACGTATTATGCTTTTGATAGAAATGGCAGCACAACAAGTTTTCAGCTTTCATTTTTTCAGATGTCATAAAATGAAATCCGATAGCGTTACCAAACAGTTCATAATTATTTCAATTGTTTGAAACTTTTCTATGTCCTTCATCGGTCTTGTCGACTAAAATGATCTTACATCGAATTCAATGCACAAAACTATCACTTGAGCTAGATATGAAAGAGGTGGATGTCGACGAGTCTTCTATTTCTAGAAAGGTTACTCTCAAAGCTCAAACTCATGAAACATTGCTTTAGACGAGGCAATTATTGACTAATAACAATACTAAAACAAAATAATATAATATATACACACATAATCTATATTGTTATATAAATATCAATGTCATTTATGTTTATACACATTTTTAGTAAATATAACATATACTATACACACATATATCTATCCTGTTATATAAATATCAACGTGATTTATGTTTATACACATTTTTAGTAAATATAACATATACTAATTAGTTTATATACAATTTTATTATTTAATTAATCCTTATGTGTCCAACTACATTTTAATTTTTTATAAATATTATTTAGTTAATAATAAATCACATACTGTATTTATGATAAAGGGTATACGCCTCAACTTGAGAGTTGCCTTGTGGAATTCTCTGTTAGTTAGAGTAAAAAACGTATTCTTTTTCACGCGTTTTTTGTATCTTCAAATAGTACACAACTGCGCAAGATTGCAGTACATATAACGGATTTTCTTTTAGTCGACATTCAAGTTTTCAATAACCCTGACACCAAGCGTGTCCTAATTAAGCAAAAGTGAATTTGGACAATGTGCCGACAAGAAAAGGTAGAGATATAAATTGATCGGCCGTATAATATAATGCTCCGTTTAGTAGGAAAGAAGAAAATTGGATGGAAGGGAGATAAGAAGGGATGAATGACACATCCCTAGAGAATAAATTGTGTTCTTTCCTCTTTTTGTTTGGTTGGATGGAAGAGAATGAGATAATATCTTATTTTGTTTGTTAGGAGAGAAGAAAAGAGAAATAAGAAAATTTTTATAATTTAAAACATTTATAATAACCTTGTCTTTCTTCCTTCTTATCTTCTGTCCAAATTTGGAGGGATGAAAATTTGAAAAAGAAGAAGAATGACTCATTCATTCTCTTTTCTCGTCTCTCTTTGCATTTTCTTTACCAAACGAAGGAAATTTGTTCATTCCATCTGCCACTCTTCCTTCCTACCAAACGAAGCATAAGATTACACTTGCAACTTTATTATTTATGTTAATTTATTATAGATTATATTATATATAAATATAAATAAACGGTTCGGTCCAATCCTTAAAAATATGAAATCAGAACCGAATTATTACCGGATCGTAAAAAAAGGGACTGAACTGTCCGGTTTGGTTCGATTCGTTTTGGATGAATTTTCATGCACCCTAACTCTCCGTGCTTACTTTTCAAAACACATTTACACAATTATATGTCATCCAAATATACAAGTGCCAACAATTTCTCTTTCCCAAGAGATGTGAGACACCACACTTAATTTTTGTCATGATTTCTTTTACTATTACACCAATCAAGGACTTAAAATATAATAACGGTCTTCGTAGAAAGAAGGATACAACTTCTCCAAATATTTTCATAAGTAGTTGGCAAGACTAGTGCAGATGGCGGCATTTATTTATGGTTTATTGGACAACGGCATGACTTAGAAATATTTTAGGAAAGTGCCTCCCAATTTCACTAAACAATCTTAGTCTATCAGAGAACATGTTATAAGAAGTAAAAAAAAATTGTTGTAGTCATAAATGGGGGGAAAGGAATTGCAACTTCTTACCATCCACCTCCACCATGTGTCCCTCACAATGAATTTGTCAAAGAATAGATGGAGTAACACATTACATAAATGATTTGTCTAGAATTTAATTTGCATTGATGTTTCCTTCATTTAACAGTCGAGGTCTGACCTTGACAAACACAACAAACATGATAACAACAATGAAAATTAATTTTAATAGGACAAATGACTAAGGACTGAGGTTGCCGTGGGAATGACACTGAAATTCTTACCTTTTACCTCTTCATTTTTCTTATATCGTGGGCTGAAAATCTCTTAAAAACCAAAAAGAAAGTAAGTACATAAACGTGGAAACTAATCTTATCATGACATATGGAGGGAGACGGAGAGAAAATGAAATAGATTTTTATTTTTCCTAGTTGAAAATGAACCCCCCACAGTTTATTATATAATTTACAACTTAACCTTTGGGCAAGACAATCAGGCAGCAGCCATCAATATAGGTCGTACAAAGGCTAAGTTCTATGTATTCGGTTTTGATAGCTCTCCCTGCAACTTGTGGTTAGTCAAATTGTTCAATTACATGTGCTTCCACTTGACTATGCATTCTTGAAGTTAAGAACAACAAGTACCCCCACCACAATCACAATTCTATCTTAATCATGTCCCAGCTTGTCAATTGGGGCAAAACAAAGAAAGTTAAAATCCAATAACATGTGTACACACAAATTTCGTGTCCGAAAATATAGGAACGAAAATGAGTAACAAACAATCGATTTTATTAATTTTAGGAAATGGGTACAATTATCTGTGGTCGATTCTTTTATAACAAAGAATCTTCCTCTGATTCAATCTCCTTGATGTTCGGTACAAGGGCTTCGAAAGCTTGTTCTTGAACCGATTGTCACGAGCTTTCTTCAAAACTTCAGGATTGAGAAAGGCTTGACTGGATTTTCGATCGAGGGCCGATAGAGCTTGATCTCGAACGGTGGATTGAAGGTCTTCGACGAAGAATGGCACTTGTGTGGCGTGCTGGATGTTCTTCGTCTTCAGAACTTCGAGGGTTGAAGGTCTTTGAAGTAGAACGACACTTGTGTGGCGTGCTTGATGTTCTTCGTCTTCAGAACTTCGAGTGCTAGTTGAGGCAGAGGTTCAGCAGAGCTTTTGTATTCTCTTGAACTCTCTATCTGTGTGTGTATGAATGTGTAGGGTGGCCTTGTATTTATAGGCCAAAGGGTGGGAGTTTAATTTGGTAACTCCCCATTAGTTGTGCCAACTTCCATAAATAAAGAGATTTTGTCTCATTTTATATGGAAATAAATTCAAATTTAAATTTGAATTGTGACACATTTGTTTGAAGGCCTGAACCTTCAGGATTTTGACACATGTCCGTTAATGGGACCCGCAATCATGTGATTTAATTGACCGAGAATATTTGACTTCTTGACCGATCAAACGGTGATTAGACCATCACAAAATTTACATGTCTACAAATTACCCCTACTTCAAGGCTTGCATTACATGCATGCTTGTCGTGCATGAGAGAGGAGCTTTGAAGTATTTTGCTTAGTTTGAAAAAATTTTTTTTTTTGGCCAATGACTCACCATGACCTAGAGGCCATTGCTGAAGCTGTTGGAAATTTAATTTGTTGATCCATTGGTGTCACACAAGTGAGGTGGCGTCAAGTATGTTGCATGCTCCATCCGAATGAGGCCTTGTAGAACACGTCTAATACTTCAACACACTTGATGTGTATAACTCAAGTCATGCATGGAGTTGCAAAGTTGACTTTCATATATGTTGACCATATGTAGGCAGAACATGCATTTGTAAGGAAAAATATTTACTGCCATAATGGTGTCCCTTGTCATCTTCTAATATAAACCATTGTTTGCCTGACTTGGAAAAGATGCTTTATTTACATGATTTGTTATATATAGTCAAGGAAGAAAGATCTCGTGGGTCTTCTCTTTTCACAATATATATCATGTGTGGTTTATATTTTTGGAATAAAAAAAAAGAAAAAAAAAGGCAAGCATGATCTTCACAACAGGTTGTAGGTGGAACACGTTTCGGTTTAATTTATTTATAGTATGTTACATAATACATATACAAGTATATGCGTAATGTATTACTAAAACAAATTCAAATCAGTACCCAGCTAATGCCTGCTATTTTTTTTTTATTTTTATTTTTTATTTTTATTTTTATTTTTTAAAGGAGACCCACTTCATTCGGTTTCACCAGTTGAGCTTTGCATTACTCCTTCACTCAAACATGGAAGGTATCTTTACCTCTCACACAATCTTTCATTTTTTCAAAATGGTTGCAAATTCTCTTAATTATATATATATATATATATATATATATATATATATATATATATATATATATATATATATATATAACCCAAACGTGAGAAAGGCCAATCCATTTTTACATTTGCCTTTGACTTGATTAGAGTCACATGTGTTAATTTCCAACAAGGGAAATAAAACTTGATCCGTGCCTTCAATTTGGGGAGAGATATATTTTCCTTTCCTATGCTTTTCATCTCTTGCACAGCCATGATTGAGGAATTGAGGAATCAAATATTGATTTTCCATATGAGTTGTAAGTCAGTGCATCTATATATATTACATATAAAGAGCGAGAACTACAGCCCTAGACAACCCACTTCCTCTTCTTCTACTTTGTGGCTTGGGTATACAAAGTCATCTTTAGCCGCCATTAACAGAAGGTGAGAACTAAATATGTGAATTGATTTGCCCTTCTTCTTTGTATTCACAATGCTTCTTACTCCTTCCATGCATTTAATATATATTTTATTCACTGCATAGGTGGGCAAATATCATATAAGCACATTCTTGGAGGGACATATTCAGCAAATGTTGGCATTGGACGAGTAGCAGCACCAGCACATGTTGGCACTGGACAAGTACTAGCATCAGTAAGTAAGTGATCCCTTACCTTGTTACATGCATGTACACATGTAGCATGTACACATATATTCCAACCCACATATACTTTGCTGTATGCTTCATTTTTTTTATTTTTTATTATTATTATTTTTTTAGATGTAATGTTCAAACAGAATCTGATAAATAGCATGGCTGGAAAATTGAAATTATCACTAAACAGACCCCACAATTTCCTCCTACAATTAATGTGTAAACAACCATTAACTTTTTCCACATAGAACTTGCATTTTGGATATCTCCTCCATTTCTTAATCATGGCAAGCTCTAACAACATGATTGTTGTTTCTGAACAATATCTTTCCTTATGTTTTGTATCCATGAGAATCAAACAGAAGCGAGGTTGAGGTTGAGAAGATTCACCATTTTCTCTTCTCTCAGTTACCCCTTCTTTTTTTTTTATCCATTGATTTTCCATTTCAAGTGTTTTGACTCTCATGCTGTGAGAGATTGCAAAGGACATTAGAGCTTCTTGTTACTGCAACTCTTCTAAATATTTTTCATTTGAAATTGGGAAGATGTCTTCTTCATCACAGAGGACTAAAAAGTAAACATCCTCAATATACATAAGGAATTTAATTTGGGTCTTGATGATCCTTGCTCCATGTTGGGTCAATAGACCAATAATAAGTCCACCTAATCTTTATACATACAAAGACATGCATGAATTTAAAGAACTGACTTTTTTCATTCATTCTTTGCATGAGATACTGGAACCCATCAATTTGCTACTTGCCATCTTTGCACAAGTCCAACAAAGGAATTAATCCCCTATTATTCTTCCTCCGTAGCTTATGAATCTTTTTTTTTTTTTTTTTTAATCATTCCTTCTATAAAATTTATTTTTGCACCTTCCATTTTAACACAACGTGATTATTTATTTAAATTACATGAGAATACAAGAAAACCCAAAGCAACCACATCACACCTTCCTAGAAGGGCTGATTTTTTTTTTTTTTTTTGGAATCATATCTTGACTTTAGCGCCTTGAGGATCACTTTTATACTTAGTAAATCTTCATCATGTACATATTGCTATTCTTGAATTGACTTCATGACATGATTTAGATTCGATTAATCTCAGGTTCCTTCAATTCCGGACTTGACAAATAAGAGCTCCTCTTGAACGCACCTACACTTCCGATATGTAAGTACAATACTAAAACCCTATCTTTTCCTTATGACTCAATTTAGCGGTTCTCTTATCTTTATGCCTTTCACTTCATGAGATGTAATCTATTTCACCAACCTCGCCCGGTGTTCCTGATCACTTGCGAAAGCTTTACTGCAATCTGACACGGTTTTCTGTATATGACTTGGTCTGGTACTACGGGTCACCCGCGGAGGCTTGACTGCTATTGACACGGTTTTTTGTGCATTGACATTGTCATGTACTACGGGTCACTTGCGGAGCCTTGACTGCAATCTGACACGGTTTTCTGTACCTAGACTTTGTCATATACTACGGGTCACTCGCGGAGTCTCAACAATTGAACCGGTTCTTTGTGCATTGACATTGTCATGTACTACAGGTTCTCGGTCGCTTGCGCAGTTTTACTACAATCTGACACGGTTTTCTGTTTATGACTTGGTCTGGTACTACGGGTCACCCGCGGAGGCTCGACTGCTATTGACACGGTTTTTTGTGCATTGACATTGTCATGTACTACGGGTCATTCGCGGAGCCTTGACTGCAATCTGACACGGTTTTCTGTATCTAGACTTTGTCATATACTACGGGTCACCTGCGAAGCCTCGACTGCAATCTGGTCAATTTTTTTTTTTTTTTACACTAGGTTTATTTGGTGTTGAGGCTGTATTATAGGCTCATGCATTTGAACATCATAATCAAATTGACGTATGATTACTTATGAACCCAACATTTCCTTTTGTAGAGATCGCATTGCACTATGGCTTACTTCCGACGCTTCAAAGAAGGGACCGTGACTATCACCGAAAAAAAGAAGTGACCCAATTGAGAAAGGGACAACTTTTGACGTCCACAAACCTCTTATAGGGCCATATGCTTTAGAAGTTCCCCGCCCAGATAATTCTCTCCATCTAACTTGGTGGTCAAGTGAATTTCCTTACGAGCTTTCAAACATGGGCTCCATGGAGGATCTAGAAATGACATCAACTCCTCAGGCATTGACATTGCAGTCTTCTCATCATGATAGATCAGTGAATGCAGTAGACCAATTTCAACTACTAGGACACAAAATGCAGTCCCAAGAAGCGAAGTGGAACGCGTCATTCAAGCTTGTGGGAGATTTATCCTTTGTGAATGGTTATTGGGAATGGTCAGAGGATATCTTGGGCCGCCATCAAGATTTCCTTAAGAAGATGAGGCTGTATGATGCTATTTATGCCTCGCTTTTCTCATACGATCGTCATGGAAACATTCTCAAAGCATTTTTGGAGTCTTGGTGCCCTTCGACTAACACACTTCATACTTCCATTGGAGAATTATCTATTTCCCTTTGGGATTTGTACAAGATAGGTGGCCTTCCATTTGATGGAAAGTTCTACGATGAAGTTGTTCCCAATGCAGAGGAGTTTTCTAAAATTGGAGGTGATGGCAAGCCACTTCTTCCACCGAGCTGTCGGTATTTGTTTATAGCATTTCATCGCCTTTGCAAGAGGGACAAGGGAGAGGCTTTTGTGAGAATCCGTGACTGGGTGACCTTTTGGTTTAAGGGTCCCACAAAATATAGGAAGCCTCCTGTAAAGAAGACAAGGAACAAGACTCAACGACCTAGAGAGACGCACAACCCTATTGGAATCATTGGTCCTGTCCAAAAAAGATCATCCCAAGGAGAAGGGGTTTTTGCTTATCTCGGAGTTGGAAAAGAAGCTCAAGAAAAGACATATTTGGCTGCTTTCTTAGCTTGCTGGTTAAACCGATTCATCCTACCAACTGCACCTGGTGGTATGATTCGTCCAGGGGTCTTCAAAATTGCAAGTATGATGGCACATGGGGATAAATTTTGCCTTTCTGTGCCTGTTTTGGCAAGTATATACCAAGGTTTGAATGAGATTGCTTCATCTTCCGAACCTGGGAGCGTCACTGTGATATTCCCTATCCACTATGTCTATGGATGGTTAGGTGAATATTTTAAAATGCATTTTCATTCGGATATTCAACTCTCACCTTATATGGTTAAATATTCTGGGGAAGCATCAGCAAAAAACTTTGACGAGTCTGAGGCACAATCCTTGATTAAATCATGTGGGGGTGTAATTATGCATCATTTAGCCATGGAACTTCAACAAAGGAAACTCCTAGTTGATGATGATAAGATTTCTATTCCAGATTTTGAGTATTTTGCTAGCCTTCGCTCTGGTTATTTGACCTTACGAAGAGGAGGCACCCATGTTATAGAACCTTACAATCCCCACAGATTCAGTAGACATTTTGGATTTCATCAAGACCTCCCTGGAAAATTGAAACTGGATATACGAACCGGTAGTTTGGCTGATGTTTTGAAGTTTTGGATATCATTTACTCGGTATGAGACTCGATCGTCAATATTAATTCCTGAATGCACAAATCTCAAATATTTTTCAGTTACCAAAGACTATATCGCTTGGTGGTCTAAGGTGCACAAAGATTCATACGTTGAGAAATCAAAAACTTTAGGACGCAATAAACGTCATGCATCTCCCAATGGCAAGCCAAGCAAGTGTAAGAGAGGTATGATTGATGAGCACACAATAGATGAGTCTGTTAAGCAAATCTCAGATGCTGCCTCTGAATCTCGTACTGGTGAAAATGTTCCTCATAACTTACCGCAGCGTCCCCGAACCATGGTGAGTAGGATTGAAGGAATGAGAGGTGATGATGATCGCAATTGGAAGCATGCAGTGGATAATGCAGATCACACTTCCTCAGCAGAGAACATCCTCCCTGATTTTGCGGATTACTTTGATGGGGTTCCTAGTGGTTTAACGCCATTTCAGATTGCAAACCAACAGGTTTCTTTTTTTTTTATTATTTATTTTTTTTGTTGCTCTTTTAACTTATGACATTTTTTTTTTTTTGAAGGTTAATGATGATGAAATGATGTTAAAGGAGGCTAATCTTGCTGTAAAGTATTTTGCTTGCGAGGAGTCTGTCCAAGGCCCTTCCTCTTTGGAGTTGGCAATCAGAAAAGGAAGCACTCCATATTCTTTAGCCGATGTCACATCTTCCCTTCATGGTTCTGGAAAAGCATTGATAGACCATCATCCTCACAATTCTTCTACTGGACATGGGATTCAAGGTCAGGCACATGAGAAGACAGTAGTAGAGAATGTGATACCCCAAGTGAACATTCAAGAATCACACCAAGTCACCTTTTCTGAGGCACCTACCTACGATGTGACAAGTGTGATTTCTGGAATTAGACGTCAATCGGCCTTAGCGTTGGGAAACAACCTCAAAAGGATGCTGAAGAGGACGGAGTTTTCTAAAGCTCCATTACTTAAATCAAGAGTTAAAGAACTTTTTGATGAGATTTCCTCACTTTCCGTGGACTGTTCTACGTTTCAGGAGAGGGTCAACTTATATTTACAGAGTGCAGAAGAATACAATGATGTTAAGTCGAGGTATGCCCAGGCCTTGACTGAAGAAGTACACTCCCAACGCTTGGCTCACATCGACTCACGCCTTAACGAGGCCCTTTCTTTAGATAGCGCAGATGTGGCACGTGTTCAGAAACTCCAAGCAGATCTTCTCAACGATACGAAGGAGTTAGAGATTTTACTTGCTCGAATTAAGAAGCATGAGGCTTTAATTTTGGAGGCTAATTCACGAATCTCTCAGAGGAAAGATGTTATTGCTAGCATAAAAAATGAAAAGAATGCAATTGAAGAGATTCCGATCATCCCTGCTCGTGATCATGGTGTTGTAAGCACTTTAGAGAAGTTGTTGAAGAAAGAGCAAGAGGAGATCCTGGAGTTACATTGGCTGTCTTAATTTCTCTCTTTTATATATTATTTTGTTATGAATGATGATTTTATGTTATGCATTCAACAAACTATTGCAGAATTGTCATGTTTTCTTTTTTTTTAATAAAAGAACTATTTTTTTTTTTTTTTACAAGACAAATAATTTTATTTATTTAGTCGTTCACCTTTTATACTCTTGCGGGCCAGGAGTAATATTAGCACAGTTTTTTTTTTTTTTTGGATGACTGAACTTGGAACGAACTTCCAAGCTGCCTACGTACCCCTTAACAGGGATCAAGTCACTTGCGTAGTTCGAAAAAGGAAATAATTTTTTTTTTTTTTTTTTTTGGGCCGTACACAATTTTAGCTCATGCGGGCCAGGAGCTTTCATTTTCATTGTTTATGGGTAATATCGCTTTAGGAATTTGGCATTGATAGGCCCAACTCTAACCCCTTCTTCATCAACAATTTTGTAAGCGCCATTGGTGTAGACTTCTCGCACCACATATGGTCCATCCCATTTGGATGTAAATTTGTTACCCATTCGATGGCTGGTGATAATAGGTCTTCGCACAGCAAGCACCAAGTCACCAACTTGAAAGGATCGAGGGCGAACTCTTTTATTGAAGGCACTTGAGAGTCGAGCTTGGTAACACTCCAACCGCTGTTGAGCCTCAAGTCTTCTTTCATCCAATGCTTCCAACTCTTGAAGACGCAATTTGGCATTTTCTTCATTTGTCAGTCCTTCTTGTATGGCAATCCTCAAAGAGGGAATTTGTTGCTCAAGTGGGAGAACTGCTTCAACACCATAAACTAGAGAATATGGTGTTGCTTAGGTTGGAGTACGATATGTTGTTCGATATGCCCAAAGAGCCTCTCCCATTCTTTCATGCCAGTCCTTTTTAGATTGAGAGACTACCTTTTTCAACAAATCGCAAAGAGTTTTATTGAAAGCTTCTGCTTGTCCATTTGCTGGCGCATTGTACATTGAAGACTTATGTTGTTTAAAACCAAATCTTTCACATAAATTGGTCACCAGACTATTTTTGAAGGGTAATCCATTATCAGTTATGATGTGACGAGGAACACCATATCGAAAGATAATGTTTCCTTTTATGAAGTCCACCACTGTCTCTTTTTTCACTTCCTTGACTGGGATTGCTTCAGCCCACTTTGAAAAATAATTGGTTGCTGCAAGGATATATAAATGACCTTTAGAAGATTTCAGGAAAGGTCCAACTACGTCTAGTCCCCATGCATCAAATGGCCAGGACACAATTGTAGGGTGCAACACTTCAGGTGGCTGGTGTATGAAATTGGCATGGAATTGACAAGCTTGACATCTTTTAGCATAATCCATACAATCTTTAACCATGGTTGGCCAATAGTACCCCATCCTTTTTACTCGAAAGTGAAGCTTAGGACCTGACTGATGAGCTCCACAGACCCCTGAATGTGCTTCTTCCATTGCGTGAGTTGCTTCTTCTTCTCCGAGACAACGAAGGAAAAGACCTTCGTATGAACGTCGAAATAATGTATCTTTGTAAAAGATGAATCGGGGAGCTCTTCGACGTATCTCAGTTCTGTGACGAGGGTCTTCAGGAAGCTTCCCATGTTCCAAGTAATTGATGATGGGTCGTCTCCAGTCCTCAGTCTCAACAATTGAAACAGAGATTGTATTTATTTCTTCTAATTGTCCTTCGAGTAATTGTGGTAGTACCCATCGTTGACATACTGGAACGGTAATTGCCTCATCCTCCCCTAATGCCATTGTGGTTGCCAAGTTAGCTAGTGCGTCTGCCAAGCGATTTTCTTCCCTTGGAACATGTTCCAAAATAACGCTATCAAATCTACTAAGTAGATTAGAAGCATACTGGGAATATGCGATCAAGTTATCTTTCTTGACTTCGTAATCCTTGAGAAGTTGGTTAATCACTAACTTAGAATCCCCATAGATTTCAATGTCTGAAATTTTCATTTCATTTGCCATTTGGAGACCAATTATCAGAGCTTGATATTCGGCAACATTATTCGAACAATTTTTAGGAAATGAACATGCGTATGGAAGAATTTGCCTTTGTGGAGAGACAAATACCACACCCGCCCCAGCTCCTTCAGAACGTGCTGCACCATCAAAAAACATCATCCACGGGGGAAGGATATCAATAAGGAACACCTCCTCATCAGGAAAGTCCTCTGAAATTTCCCAATCAGCTGGTATGGGATGGTCAGCTAAGAAATTAGCAAGGGCTTGTCCTTTGACTGCTTTACGCGGAACATACAAGATTTCGAATTCATTGAACAAAATTGACCACCTTGCAAGTCGCCCAGAAAGAACAGGTCTTGACATGACATATTTGAGAGGGTCCACTTTTGCAACCACATGGACTGTGTGAGCCAAAAAATAATGTCTCAATTTTTGGGAAGCAAAAACTAACGCAAGAGAAGTCTTCTCAATCGAAGGGTACTTGAACTCTGTCGCGGTTAGTCTTCTACTTAAATAATATAGAGCTTTTTCTTTGTTCTCCTCATTATTTTGTGCCAGAAGAGCCCCAAGCGATTCTTCTTGAGCAGCAATGTATAATATAAGTGCTTTTCCAGGGATAGGAGCTCCCAGCACCGGGGGGTTAAGCAAGTATTTCTTGATGCTGTCCAAAGCATTTTGGCAGGTCTGGTCCCATATGAACTGGGCATCCTTCTTCATAAGTCGGCTAAATGGTTGACATCGTCCAGCCAAATTTGAAATGAACCGACGAATGAAAGCAAGTTGTCCTTGAAGACTTCGCAATTCACGTAGATTTTTAGGTGGTGCCATTTTTTGAATGGCATCAATCTTTGATGGGTCGACTTCAATGCCACGATGTCGAACAATATATTCAAGGAACTTTCCTGACGTGACGCCAAATGCACATTTGAGAGGATTAATCTTCAGTTGGAATTTTCTTAATCGTTCAAAAACTATGCGAAGATCTCCGAGATGAGTCATTCTTTCCTTGGATTTGACAACCAAGTCATCAACATAGCATTCTACGATTTTATGAAGTATGTCATCAAAAATCTTTTGCATGGCCCGTTGGTAAGTAGCACCAGCATTCTTAAGTCCAGAAGGCATAACCTTGTAGCAATAAATCCCCTTTGGAGTGCGGAACGCAGTTAACTCTTCATCTTTTGGCGACATTCTTATTTGATTATAGCCAGAGAAGCAATCCATGAATGAAAGAGCCTCATGTCCCGTTGTTGCATCCACTGTGAGTTCAGCCACAGGAATAAGGAAGTCATCTTTTGGGCATGCAGAGTTTAGGTCACGGAATTCCACACAAACCCGTATTTGTCCATTTTTCTTTTTAACAGGGACAATACTTGAAATCCACGTTGGATATTTAACTTCTCGGATGAAGCCTGCATCGATAAGTTTGTTAATTTCTTCCTCAATCTTTGGGATAAGATCAGGCCTGAAGAAACGTTGAGATTGTTTGATTGGACGTGTGCTATGCTTAACCGCGAGGTTATGGACTGCAATCTTTGGCTCAAGACCTGGCATTTCTTTGTAAGTCCAGGCAAAGATGTCTTTATATTCAGATAATAATTTGACATATTCTTTTTCCTCTGGAGGGCTTAAGAGTGCACTGACGAAAATTGGTTTAGGCTCTTCAGACGAACCCAAGTTTATTTCCTTAAGTTGATCAACAGTGGATTGCCCCCCGTCTTCAAGTGTTGGAGGTGCTTCCTTGACTTCTTCATCTTGTGAATCAGAATTTAAATCTTCTTCCTCCACTGTGATATGGTGTGAAGTAGCATAAATCGTTTCCTCTATAACCTTTGTTTGGTCTTCTTGGTTAGAATGCCTCATGCATATGATGGTTCGTCTTTTGACTTTTAGTACTTCATCAATGTTAATTTCTAAATCCACTTTACGCTTCATTCGTGATGGAATTAGGCTTCGAATATCATCATCCTTCTCTGATTTGAGCTCAATCTTTTCTTGACTTACCTCACTACTTCTTTCCTCAGGTGTGGAGCTTGTGCCTTTAATCCGAGAAAATACAGAGTTTCGTGGCTGAGAATTCAGAACTTCTCCATTCTGAGTAGGGGTATCTACCCTGCTAAATACTGAAGCCCGAGGAGAATGGTTGGTATGAGGAGATGATCTATTTGTTTGACCAGGCATATTCAACCTTTCAAATACCGAAGTATGGGGACTTGGGGCTCCGATTCGATCAAAGACTGAAGTCCGTGAAGCAGGTACTTGGTCCTCATTCTCTTCAACTTCTTCAACACTAATGTATTGTGTAATTTCTCGCTTTTCCTTTCTTCTTATAGAGACTCGGACGGGCTCAGTTGGCGTGAATCCTAGGCCAGTTTTAGGCAAACTGATTTTATACCCTTGTTGGCGCAACTTCTTTTGTGTTTCATTAAGGCCATGCACCTTCTCACCCGTGACTTCGGGACTGAGTTGCCCAAGTGCTGTTGGATTTTCAAAGTCATATCCTGAATTAGCCAAGAGCTTGTATGCATTTGGATCGAATCCTTCAGTTCTTTGACGAGGGAGTGATTTTTGTTTCGTTGAGTCATGAGAGCCAAAGACAAATCCCTTCAGTGGTGGTTTGGTAATTCTAGACTTCTCCAGCTTCACGACAGGAACTATAGAATCCTCATTAAGTACATGCATAGCATTTTCTACCATAGCATAAGTGGGTTTCGCCTTCACTTCCTTTGTTTTGTCAAGCTCAACAAATGGTGATTGCCCCTCTTTTCTCTGAGACTTTGGCACATACTTGAAAACTGATTTGCCTTTAGAAGTTTTTGAAGATGACCCAAACTCTTGTGTAACAGCCATAGACTTCTTACTATCATAATCAAGAGTTCTTTTAGAATGAACTCGAACTTCTTCACCTTTAGGTTTTCCTGTCAAAGGAATTTCTGATGGAAGAACTTCTATCGGTGTATCAGCGTTCAAGTAAAACTTGGCATCTGCAAAATGTGATTCCACCTCAGCGAATGACTTATCATCTGCAAACACCACCTTCACACCATTCCTGTAAAATTTGAAACATTGATGCAATGTAGAGGGGACTATACCATTTCCATGGACCCAAGGTCTCCCTAGCAACAGGTTGTAGGAGGTCTTTGCGTCAATGACATGGAATAGAGTTTCAGCATTTAACTCCCCGATGGTGAGGTGGACCCGAATCATTCCAATTGCTCTCTGCCCTCCTTGATTAAAGCCTTGAATAATTAGACGACTTTGAGCTAACTCATCAACCGTGATGCCAAGATTCTTCATAATAGATTTTGGCATGATGTTCACTACAGACCCTCCATCAATGAGGATTCGAGTGACTTTTTGTTCCCTAATATATCCAGAAACGAAGAGTGGTCGATTATGTGGCTTTGACCCTAGTTGAAGATCCTCATCAGTGAAAGTGATTGCTGCACAACAAGAGGCACAAGTCACAGTAGGGGCTTGTTCATCATTACCTTCCAAGGCTTGAGTTTCCTCTTCAGAATCTTCTTCTCCATTCTGCAAGTCAGTTTCGGCAATAGTTACTGTGTAAACAGTCTGAATTTGATCATCGCTAAAATATCCAGTTGGGAAGAAATCTCGTAAAGTAGCGAGCTTGCGAGAACCGTTGTATGAAAATTCATCTACTTGGTCATTTTCAATGATTGTCTGTCTCTTCTGAGCTGGTTTTTGAGGGTAACGATGTTGACGCTTCTCTCTTCTTTGCCCCTTGTTGAAATGAGCAGGTTGTATTGAAGAAGTATATTGCTTTCGTTGCTTCTTCCTGGTCACAAGAGTCCATCCTTCTTCTTCTTGTCTAGATAGCTCTGTATGTGGCACTGGGACAATCATTGGCTCTAACGAACCAAACTGGATAATCTTGGTACCGGTCAAGTTAAGAAATTCAGACGTAACGGTAGCGTGATTTGATTCAGCCACTTCATCACCGTCCAAAAGAATCTTCCCTTGTTTTGCCAAGGTCATAACCAATTCTTTGAATATGAAGCACTTCTCAATTGGATGACTGACAATACGGTGATACTTGCAGTATTTTGGGTCATGCACTCGTCCCATCTCCTCCGGGCGTTTGCATTCTGGCAGTTCAATTATTTTCTTTTCGAGTAAAAATTCCAATATACCAAGTACATCAGAGTCTGGGAAAGGGTACTCCTTTCTCTCCAACTCCTTGAGTGTGGGACGAGGTTTTTCTTTCTCTTGAAATTTGCTTTGCCTGCCCTCCTCTTTACTCTTTTCTTTCGCAAAGCTCTTCAATGGTACAGTTGTGACGGCCATAGTCTCCTTGGACACCTTTTTTGATAGCTTATCGTCTTTCTTTCCTTCCTTCTTGTCCTTATGTTGCTCCAAGACAGAAGGGTTCTTTCCACCATGAGCGTTGATGCTGATTTCCATGTCATGTGCACGTGTAGGCAGCTCTTCAAATGAACGAGGTTTGATGCCTTGAAGGATGTAGAGGAGTCCCCAATGCATACCCTGCATGCACATCTCGACACCAGAAATTTCTGAGAGTCGATCCTTGCAATCTAAACTGAGTGCACGCCACCTGTTAATATAATCTGTAACAGGTTCATCCTTCCATTGTTTAGTGTTGAAGAGTTCCATCATGCTCACGGTACGACGAGTACTGTAAAAGCGATTTAAGAACTCTCGCTCCATCTGCTCCCAACTATCGATTGACTCAGCTTGCAAGTCAGTGTACCAATCGAAGGCATTTCCTTTCAGGGAACGGACAAACTGTTTTACTAGAAGATCACCCTCAGTTCCAGCATTATTGCAAGTTTCGACAAAATGAGCGATGTGTTGTTTAGGGTTGCCCTTTCCATCGAATTGTTGAAGCTTGGGAGGTTGATACCCAGCTGGCATCCTCATGTTGTCAATTCGTCTTGTGTAAGGCTTCGAATACATGAGCGAGCTTTGAGAAACACCGCCATACTGTGACCTGATCGTATTAGCAATCATGTCTTGAAGTTGTTGAACAGACAACGAAACGATAGAGGGAGCAAAACTGGGATGATTTGCCCTTTGCTCGGATGCGCTTGCATGGTGAGTCTTGTTTGCCATGGCCCCTTGTGGTGTGAAACCGGGAGGGTGTGAGAGTTCTTCACTTGACTCTTTAGATTTCTGAGCTTCCAACCTATTCATGAGGGAAGCAATCTGCAAGTCTTTTTCTTCGACGGTTTTAGTGAGCTTTTCAATGGCACGAGCCATGGTCGCAAGTTGTTCCTCTACCGATGCTGTATCGGTCATCATAACTTGCATATTGGTTGATTGTGATTGCGTCTGGGAGTCTAAGTACCTTGGAGAAATCAACTCTCTCGGAGATCCAGGGGAGGAAATTGAGCGCGATCCCGTACTCGAATGAGAATCCGATATAGAGCGAGATGAGCGTGGTGACATGTCTTTCGAAAAAGAGCCTTCAGAAATTGGAGGAACTTCTTCAAGACTTGTGGTGTTGAAGTTCATCATCCTCAAGGACTCGAGAGTGATAAATGGCTGGGGGGCTTTTGCACTTGCAGGCTTGGTCGAGTCGACATCCACCCGACTTTGTTTCTGTGCTAGAGAAGTAGTTGCCTTTGTTTTGCTGCGAGTCGTTGGTCCAGTAGCGGTGCTACTACCATTTGATGGAGCCATAACATTTTTGGTGTCCTTCTTAACGAGAGGGTTGTTGATTGTTGCAACGGCAACGTTCTTAACAACACTCTTTGAGCCTTGACCGAGTTGAACCTTCTTGGGGGCCATCGATGCAAGCGAGAAAAATCGTTGACAAATTGATTAAGGAGATAGAGATGAGAGGCAGAGAGGTCCCACCGGGTGTGCCAGAAATTTGTACACACAAATTTCGTGTCCGAAAATATAGGAACGAAAATGAGTAACAAACAATCGATTTTATTAATTTTAGGAAATGGGTACAATTATCTGTGGTCGATTCTTTTATAACAAAGAATCTTCCTCTGATTCAATCTCCTTGATGTTCGGTACAAGGGCTTCGAAAGCTTGTTCTTGAACCGATTGTCACGAGCTTTCTTCAAAACTTCAGGATTGAGAAAGGCTTGACTGGATTTTCGATCGAGGGCCGATAGAGCTTGATCTCGAACGGTGGATTGAAGGTCTTCGACGAAGAATGGCACTTGTGTGGCGTGCTGGATGTTCTTCGTCTTCAGAACTTCGAGGGTTGAAGGTCTTTGAAGTAGAACGACACTTGTGTGGCGTGCTTGATGTTCTTCGTCTTCAGAACTTCGAGTGCTAGTTGAGGCAGAGGTTCAGCAGAGCTTTTGTATTCTCTTGAACTCTCTATCTGTGTGTGTATGAATGTGTAGGGTGGCCTTGTATTTATAGGCCAAAGGGTGGGAATTTAATTTGGTAACTCCCCATTAGTTGTGCCAACTTCCATAAATAAAGAGATTTTGTCTCATTTTATATGGAAATAAATTCAAATTTAAATTTGAATTGTGACACATTTGTTTGAAGGCCTGAACCTTCAGGATTTTGACACGTGTCCGTTAATGGGACCCGCAATCATGTGATTTAATTGACCGAGAATATTTGACTTCTTGACCGATCAAACGGTGATTAGACCATCACAAAATTTACATGTCTACAACATGATCTGAAAAAAATTCTACAAACACAATTGACCCAGCACAGTCCATAGTCCATAACCTAAAATCCAAGTTAGAATTTGCGAGCTTTAGAAACAATATTCGCAAACCCAATCCTAGCATGAGCACGGTAGGTATCACTGCTGAAACCATGCTTTCTTTCATCCATTGAAGGCTAAAACAAAAATTGTATTTTATTTATTTATTTTTTTATCCTAAAGAGAAACTCACCTACCCGCATGTCCTACGGAGACTTGAATTATCAACCTTTTACTTTTGAAGGAGAGAAAGTAAAATATGACTGAGACTTGAATCTTAACACTCTTTTCTGTAATTTACAAATAATAATTAATAACAATAATAATGATAACAACAACAATAAGTGTAATTTATTATGTGTATCAAGCGCACAACTAATTTTCTACCTGTATTTCAAATATATGATATGTATTGTTTCTCAAAAAAAATGAACACACCTTTTACAGCATGGTTGGGTTTGGGCCTGTCACCTTGGGTAAGTATTTGTTGGGCCTATAATGGATCCTAATAATAAAAACAAATTGGGTTTGGGCTCAATTATAGTTGGAGATAGAAAGTACTAGTGTAGGAGGCCCGTCTGCCAACTCAAGATTTGACTCATGACACGTGGGTCAACGCATGCCACATGGGAATTCAACTTGCTGACTCAAGGTACATATGCTAGCAAACTAAAGCTTTATGAGGATTTCCATTTTCCAATGCTATGAAAAATAGGAGGATGACAAAGGCAGTGATGTGAGCACTGAGGCTGCCATGGGATTGACAGTGAAATTCTTACAAAGAAAGTTCTGAAACAGATTTGGAGAAGATCCATGTAAATTCAACTCCAGATCCTATTGTAATGTTAGGGTCCATATCTTGGAGTTGGATCCCAATAATCCAAATATGGCCTGTATAATATATGAAATCTAAATCTAATTCTCTAACAAGAAAAGAACTCAAATATATATGAAGTATCTGAAAACATGAGGTTTGATCTTGTGTATAAAAAAAAAAAAAAAACAATTTTCAAAAAATATTATTGATCAATGAAAAAACTCTTAAATAAAAATAATATTTTTAGGGTTTTCTGAAATAAAGTTATTTATAAACATCCTAACAAAGTAAAATATAAACTCTCTAGTTAAATTCAAATATGATTATGAGGTTCAGGAGTCTCGATTGATCGATACAGAATTATTGTGATTCAATCGATATATTATGATTCCTCGATCGATCGACATAGCACCAGTGTACCTTGATCACTTGTTTGTGATCTTCGATCGATATATGCTTTTCACTGATACTTAGGAAAAGATATATTTGTGTTTTTAAATTACATGCAAGTTTAAAAACTATATTTTGAATTCTAAATAAGTTAAATTTTTTTTTTTTTGAAACTCAGAACATGAATATGACTGCATGACCCTAATTGGTTAGAGTGTATCATAGTGTGAATTCACTCTTTTATCCTTTGTTGATAAAGTTGAAATTTAAACTCTTGGAGAGGCCTGATCTTTTCTCACTCAACTCACTATTAGCACAAAATTAATAACTTAAAATTACACTGAACTTGTTTTAATCTATGAAATTTGTCAACCTAGTTTTATAGACCTAACAAACTATATATATTTCTTATCAATTTTTTTCCTTATTGCATATATAAATTACCATATAAAATTTTGCACCAAGAGGATGAAGATTCTATGAGTGAGTTGTGTGGCGCAGAAGTGGTTGTGGAAGGTTGATAAAAACACACCTAGAGGGGGTGAATAGGTGTTTGAACTCATTTGTTCGATTATTCAATTTATATTGATTTAACTCAATTAAAATAAAAACAATCGCACAAAGTAAGTAAATAAAGTCGGATGAGGCTGTAGCCCTAGAGAAACAAATCCAATCACTATTTCGAAGCAAAGTACAACAGACTCTCCCTCAATCTCACATCCGCTTAGATCATATTTAACGGTTACTATGTTTTGTGTATAGAAAATTTCTTACTCGCTGGTGAGCAAGAGATCATTACTTATGTTTTCCTTCTTGCATATACAAATTACCATGTAAAATTTTGTACTAAGAGGATTAAGGTTCTATGTGAATAAAGTGGTGCAATTACCTACCGAAGAAAAAATATAAAGTGCTGACTGTGGTGCTAGCAGTAAGATTGGATATAAATATTAAAGGACAATGATTGTCTCATGTCATATAAGTAGGAGTTCCTATTAACAATTGATATGAACCAATTAAAACTAAACATATCTTTAAAACTTAAAAAAAAAAATTAAACATGAGTCATTTGCGCTTTTTACGGATTATTCAAAAGAAACATTATTATTATTTTTCTCTCCACGTCTAAAGACCTTATGCAGAGATTTTATTAGTTTGTGCAAAATATGCATTGAAACTTGTGGAGATCAAATCAAACCTTGCTAAGCGGATTTTGAAGCATTTCTGAGATGGGTAACCTAATGTCAATTATGACGTCAAACTTTCTAATGTCATTTGAGGGTTCATCAAATTTTTGTATTAATTTATACTTTCTTAAAACACCATCCACATCTTCAAAAAATTTTGTCATCATTTTCGAAGTGTCTTGCCGGGATCGTATGGAACTATGGAAGCTTGAAAATTGGTTTCTAAGAAAAATGATGCTGTTTGTTTTGGATGAATAGTAAAAGCCCAAATGACTCAATTTTAATATTTTTTTTAAGTTTTGAAAATGTGTTTAGTTTTGATCGGTAGGACTCGTGCTTGTATGGTACGAGAAAAACATTATCCTTAAATTAAAGTCAGTGACGCAATAACAGCATTTTATACGTATTTACAAAGTGCTTTACGTTTCCCCTGTAAAAATTGTATCACACATCTCTTTCCTTTCTTTGATCAACGAGGGTTTGAAGTTCAGTTTCGATGGAGATACACTTTGTTCTCCATCAAATCTTGGCCTTTTATGGTAAATCCGATCCGCCTTGAATCTAACAGGAAAAGATTTGGCTCGGGTAAGTAACTATACTCAAAATCTGTAGTAATATGGTAATGTTGAGATCAATTTGTTTTGTAGCTCAATTTGAATATTGAACATTTGGGTACTAGGTTTTCTTCAGCTATTGGAACTTCTACACTACCATACACACATGCCTGCACTTTGTTATCACTCTTGTGCATGCCCTCTGTGTGTGTGTGAAGGTACCCAGAATGTCAGTCTTGATTTCAGATTTAATGTCTCATTAGTTTTATGAGGTTAGGTTATGATGATCTATCTGTCTATGATATGCACTTGGTCAGCCTCCCTGTACAAATAATTGTACACAAAAAAGAAAATGTAATTAACATATTTGATTAATAAATGAAGTTCACAAATTTTGAATCTGTAAATTCACTACAATTAGATAATGAAAAAGTGCATTTATATTCATCAATATACATTTGGTTTCAAGATGTAGTGGGTTTAAATATTTTCCTATAAGTCTCATTCAAATCAAGAGTTAGCTGGTCCTATAAACTGAGCACATCAGAGTATGTCTGTGGAGTGATGAATGAAGATACAGTTGATAAATACCAAAAAAAAAAGAAATTATACTGTAAATGTAATTTTCAAAAATATCTGTGTTCATTTGTGAATGTGTGCATGTGTTGTGTGCACAGTGCACGTGATGCTTGCTTGCTTTTAGCGACAAATTGAATCACAAGTTGCATCTTATGAAATTTAATTTCTTTTTTGAGAAAACAAATGGACTAATTTCTGTTGTGGTCAGAAAAGAAATTTCTTCTATATATCTAGGGGCTGGTCTTTGAAAAAGTGCACTGGATCTACTTTCCCACTCTTAGTTAGAAGTCGAACACTGGTTAAGGCAAAACAACATTCCACTGCTATGACTTTATTTTGGTTTGGTTTGGATAGGTTTGATATGTATATCAGGATTTCTGAGTTAATATATCTGCTATAAATACTCCTTATTATACATATATATGTATATGCCACATATGGTAATTGAGTCTTTTATTTTTTTGGGTATACGGAAAAAATTGTACATCGAGTGGTCAAGTTGTAGACTTTCTTGATAGATTAAGCTTATAGTTGGCCGGTGTTCGGCTTTTTGTAGTCTCTTGGGAGCGCTCCCCTCTTGAGCTCCGTTTAATGAATTTTTATTTATAAAAAAAATGGTAATTAGTCACTTATTATTATGTAATTATATCAAAATAGAAAATTATAATTTTGTGGAAGAAGCAAAAAATTTGGTGAAACATAGAAATTAGTTCTGTGCACTCATGTGTTTGTTAAAATGGCAGATTAGAATCATACAGTTGAGCCAATGTATTTCACATAAGGCTTTGTTGGATTGAATTGTTTATAGAAATTATGCAAACACTACGCATATTATGCATTTTTCCAGCGGAATGCCTGCTTTGGCTTTGTGCTTTATTGCGCACCGTGTTTGTGGCCTTTGTTTTTTATAATTCTCTCTAGGTTTCTAAGACATATCTGCAGCTTCTTTGTATGTCTTGAAAAAAAAATTCTTATATTTTTATAGTTAGCGAAGCCTTACAACTTCTATTCAATCATAACAAATAGTCTAATTGCTTCATGGAATTTGTCTTCATTTGTTCATATCTTGCATTGGTAGGGTTGCAGGTAATTATAGCAGAAAGGAGTTATATGAGGAAGTTACTTGTTGAATAATAATTCTGTGAATCATTTTTGTTTAAGTTATTCAATTTGCTGAACATCTGTATCTTATATAGTTGTACCATTAAAGGCTTAGCTTAGTACTATCTCTTCTACTTTCTAAAGTGGAAGGTCGAAGGTTCAAGTCTCTCTAGTGGCAAAAGAGGGTTTCTAAGTTACTTGCCAAGATTTTTTTTTTCAGAAAAAAGAAAAGAAAAGAAAAGAAAAGATCTTATATAGTAGTGTTTGGGAGAATCCCTGCATATTGCAAATTTAGAAGACATCACTATCTTTTCTTATCTATCTTTTGGTTCTTCTTTGAAAGGAAAGCTGGGATTGAAGATTTGTTTGGACAGATAAGATAATTTCACAAGCTCCTGCTTGCATCCTCTGAGTTATACACACATTTTCCTTGCCATGCCACTCCCAATTGGTGAACATAAGTCTTGAGGTGAAAAAGGCATTCCTTGTCTTCCTCTACTTAGGACCACAGAAGCATATTTTTCTTGAGATGTGAAATGCAATTGCAAGGTAGCACAAATTATTTCCTTGCCACTCTGATTATTCTCCTCATTTTAATTTCACTTTAATTTTATTTATATATATATATATATATATATTTTTTAATGTTTTAGATATTCTCCTGGTCCAGTGTATTCACTCTTTGGATGATTTGTGTAATTATCTGTTGTTTCTCTATAGAACCACTGCATCATTTTTGCATGTGGCATAATCCAGTGATCCACCCATGAAAGCACTTTATATACACAAGGGTGCTTAAGAAAATGTTTGACATGTCTTGTCTTTTTACTTATCTTGAATTTCTCCCAAAGGAAAATAAATAAATAAGTAACAAAATCCAAAACAAAACAAAAAGAAGGATATGAACTTGAAGATAACTTAGTGCAAAAAGTTAACAACTTCATTTACCCAAAAAAAAGAAAAAAGAAATTAACTTCCTTTAAACTTTGACACCTTAATTACTTTATGCAATATTCTACTAACATCTAATCTATAAGAATTTATACAAAAATTTAGGGGAAAAAGGAGGAAAAGGCCATTAAAATATGCCAAATTATCATACTATTTTTATTTTTCATTAATATGATTGTAAAAAGAGGCTGGCATTATGGTTAAATAATGTAATTGGGTTTATTTCTCATCGTAATACAAATATGAAAATATGAATAAATAGAACCCACAAAGATATCAATGATATCTCTCCGGTTGTTGGATTAGAGTTCTCAAGATAACGAATTGATCAAGCAAGAGAAATCCCTGACTTCCTTTGCTTCTTCTCTTATTTTTTATTTCCACTTGGTCTTATCAAATATCAATGTAGAAGAAGAGAGGGAAATGAATAGAAGTGAGCCTGTCCAATATTTCGGTGTACCTCCTTCATGCTAACATATTTGTAAGATGAGTTTAATGACACACGGACCACCCTCGTGCCAAGATGATGTAGGACCAGAATGAAAGAAGGGGACGAGAATGAGAAGATGACGAAGGGGATGAGAATACATATTGAAAAGTTAGGTTGGATAGACTGAAAGGCTAAGAAACATGGACACGGACATGGGACACGAACACGGTACGACACGAATATGCTAACATGTCAAACTCTAAAAAAGTAAGACACAAACACGACGTGGACACAACTAATATAAATATAAATTTTCATTTATATATCTATTGAATAAGACAATTATAGAACATTAATTAATTTATAATTTCTATGCTAAAGTTACATAAGTTAGAAATTGAAGCTATTCGAATATCAGGAAGAATATATTATATTATATATGATATTACTATCCTATCTTATCATTATAGTTATGTTTTTTTCATTACATACTGTCACATGTGTTTAATGTCATTTTTATTAAGGAAAAGGAGGTTGGACACTTTGATGTATGTGCATAATGTTGTCTCTAAGACTATTATGTGCTTGTTTAAAGACAAAGTGTGTGAGATGTGTTGGTCATGTGTTGAAGTTTCTGAGATGTGTCGGTCAAATGTTCGAAATAATAAAAAATATTTTTAAATTATGGACATGACCATGAAGTGTCGGAGACGTGTCTGGGAGTGTCCACGAAGCATCGATGTCCGACACAATGTCAGACACGGACACGACACTTCATAGAAGTGTCCATACTTCTAAGTTGAAAGGTTGAGAAAAGCAAGAATGATGAGAAAGAAGAAGACACATAGATAATTCTCAAACCACAATAATATTTCACTAATCAAAGCTGATTATTTTGATTACATAGTAGTCTTTAGATAGGCAAGATCATAACAAAACCCTAAGAACCTAAAAATAGGAAAAGATGAAAACAACCCTAAAAACTAAAACATTACCAAAAATAACAATAAACATAATTATGTAACCTTAGTTTACAAAAATTCCCAATTCATTTATCTTTTCCTCTTCTTCAATAGTATGTGTGAATCATATGTGCTTCAAAGTTCTCGAGTCATGTCTTGGTCTCCACCACAAGAACTTAAAGACATTCGAGTTCTTCGTGAAAAGGGAACTTGACAAAATGATGTGTAACTCAACTCTCCTTCGCAAAGCCTTTTCCTCAACTACTCACATCAGCTGCACAAATACTATTTTGTTGAATTCCCATTCAAAGAGATTTGGCTAACCAGAATACTTGGATTTAATGTTGGATGATATATCTGTCTAGATTCGAAACTTTGTAGCCATTACCTAGTGTTGGTCTCTGTAATATGTGTCATATGAAGGATATAGTGGGCAAAATCTAAAATCTTACGATATTTGCATGAAGTGGCTGCCCTTAGACCCAAATCTTCTATGAAGTTCTATCTCACGTTTGTCATCTGAGCTTTTTACCATTACACCAAGCAATGACTGAAGGATGGGTCTTGGCATAACGGTAAGGTTGCTCTATTATAACATGGAGGTCACGAGTTTAAAATAGAAAAACAGCCTCCCTGTATGCAAAGGTATGCTTGTGTACATTTGACTCTCTCTGGACACCGCAATGGAGAGAGTCTCGTGCACTGGGCTAGCCCTTTTGTTACGACAAACACCCACAAACCAAGCAACAATCACAAAACGCGATAGAAAATGAAACAAGTACCACACACAGAATACAAGAATTTATGTGGTTCGGCGATGTGCCTACATCCATAGTGAAGAATCGGCAAAAGTTTTCACTGTGTAAAGCACAGGAGATTACAAGTTTCAGCCCCCAAACTCTAGCTCTCACTTTCTTTCTACGATTTTCAGTGTTTTCTCTTAATCGCACTCCAAACCCTAGATGCCCTTATATACCGGGCTACAAGAGAGTTCTAATTAGGATCCAAGACTTGCTAGCAAAAAACGGTTGTAATCCAAGCCGAGACAAAATTTTGGCCACAACATAACACCTTTTACCATGCAACTACCATGATATATACACTTGAATGCATCATGCTTGGAGCTTTAACCTTCCAAAGAGGACCTTTCAAATCTAGAGATTTAGAGTCTTTGTGGATTCGAATCTCGACCTGTGAGATAGCTTAGGAATGGTTTGTTTGGAATAGGCATGAACTTCACTAACCAACCAATTGGCCATGATAAAGCTGCGATTGCAATACAAAATCCCCATTGCCATAAATTTAAATTCACTTTATCGGCAAATTTCTTTAAGAACTCCACCATTACAACCTGAAGAACAATAGTTATCCCGACGATCCCAATAAACAAATGGTTTTGATGAAGACCTCTGAACACATTCTTCTTCTCCAACTTCCTTGAATTGAATTCGTTGAAAACTTGGCAAAGTACAAAAGTGTTGAAGATTACAGTATTCTTTACCTCCTCATTCACATTAAAGATTGACTTACCCCTGAATTGTAAGGTCAATAGAACGGCTATCTGGTATAGAGATTGTGCCAAAAGGTTTCTCCACATAATATTCGTTATGAGGGGTTCAGTCCGACCCACTGGCGGCTTGTGCATTAGCTCATCAGTGGGCCGTTCTGTAGCAAGGGCCAGAGCGCCCAATGTATCCATTATTAGGTTTACCCACAACAATTGAACTGTTGTTAGGGGAACTTCGCCAGCAGAAACTACTGCAATAAAGTTGATCACCAGAGCTGCAACATTCACTGTGAGTTGAAATTGAATAAATTTCTGAATATTGTTATAAACACAACGTCCCCACCTCAAAACTGTAGCCACAGAGGAAAAATCATCATCCAAGATGACAATATCTGAGCTCTCCTTGGCAACCTCAGTGCCTTGAATTCCCATGGAAAGTCCTATGTCTGCTTCTTTTAGTGCAGGTGCGTCGTTTGTTCCATCTCCAGTTACTGCAACCACGTGGCCTTTTTGTTTCGAACATTGTACCATCAAAAGCTTGTCGAAGGGTGAGGATCTTGCCATCACGCGGATCTCATCAACCTTCTTCATTCTCTCTTCGTGTGTGTAGTTCCGGAACTCAAATCCTTCAACCACTTCTCCGCTGTTTACTTGTTCATCAGGTCCAAGAATTCCGCATTCTGTGGCTATTGCTTTCGCTGTAAATACATTATCTCCAGTTATCATTTTGATGCTTACTCCTGCAGATCTGCAAACCTGAATGGCTTTCTTTGCCCCTGGTCTACATGGATCCTTGAGACCAACGATCCCTAGCAAGGTCAAAGCATCTTCTTTTAGGATTTGATGGGTTTTTCCATCTTCTCTGGATTCCATTTCTTCCTCTGGGATTTGCTTATGAGCGAAAGCAATGCAACGGAGGCTACTTGCTGCCATTCCTTGGATTATCTTCTCAAATTCTATCCTTTCATCTTCACTTATTGACTTGATACATCCAGTACTCTGAATATAACTCGAACACATTGCTAATACCATCTCAGCAGCTCCTTTCCAGTGCACGTGAATGGTGTCGTCAGCCTTCTTCCTCAAGGAAATCCCACTTCTTTTCTTCTCTGAGTTGAAGGTTTCAACATGAAGTATGGTATAACTTTGCTTCAATTTTTCCATATCCATACCCAATTCCTGGACAGCCCAAGAAAGTATTGCCTTTTCAGTTGGACTGCCAGAAAACTCGGGTACAGATCCTGGAACGGGTTGGTAAACACTGCCATGGTATTCAAGCCAACTCCTTGGTGGAACAATTCAAGGACTTTTGGGGCAACTATATCGGAATAATATTCTCCCACGTCTTCCTGGCCAAGCCAGAACTTAGTCACTTTCATTTGATTCATTGTCAGCGTTCCCGTTTTATCGGTGCAAATAACAGTGGCTGCGCCCATGGTCTCACAAGCTGAAAGCTTTCTGACCATTGCGTGATCAGCCATCATTCTCTTCATGGAGTAAGCAAGTGTTAGTGTGACGGCCAGCGGTAGACCTTCAGGAATTGCCACCACCACAATAGTAACTGCAGCAGCAACAATACGGACGACAGAATTGAACACGTCGTTTATATCTGTTCTGCTGCCATTATATTCCTGATTTCCATTCTCAATATAGTTGAGGTCAACTTGTCAAGCCGAGCTTGTAATGTTGTTTGTTCGTTCGAATCACGTGTTATTGAGCTCATCATCTCGCCCCATGCGGTGTTCATACCCACTGATGTCACAAGCATCTTAGCATACCCGTCTGCCACCTTTGAACCAGAGAACAAGAAAGGGTTCTGATCAGAGTCGACCTCCACATAGTCACTCTCTCCCGTCATGCTTGATTCATCCACTTGCAAAGAATTCCCACTTAAGAACAATCCGTCTGCAGGAATTTGATCGCCAATCACTAGAAACACGACATCTCCAACTACAACATTGAAGATAGAAATCTTTTGCCGCCTGCCTTCTCTGACAGCATCAATTTTAATATCAGTACTTATTTTTGATAACTTGTGGAATTGCCTTTCCTGTCTGAAGTTACTGAATGCAGATACAGTAACAACCAGAAAGACAGCAACGAATATGCTTCCACCTTCATACCAACCTTCTTGCGCTCCATGTTCTTTAATGCCAAAGCCGAGAGAGAGAGCAGCACAGCCCAGTAGGATGAGAATGATGGTGTCTTTGAAAGCCTCCACCACAAAATAGAAGAGCCCTTTGGGTGGTGGTCTGTGGTAAGTGTTTGAACCGAACATGTCATGTCTCCGTTTGATATCATGATCACTCCCACAGATTCCTCTTTCAGGGTCAGTTTCCAGAGCAGTGGCTAAGCGTTCAATACCTCCAAAATTAGGGAGCTCATACAAGTTTTTGTCCTTCACCATTTCTCTGAGTTTTATTCTGTCGATGGATGGGAAGCCAGAACTGTGCAGATTTTCGGTTTTTGGCAGGTGAGAGTAACCAGGCGGGTCTTCTGTCTTGGGCATGTCTGCTTGGTGCAGATTCTCACTGTTGGTCATGTGAGAATATAACCATTTGATTGGTTAACATATAACTATGGAAATTATTTATATTGAGGACTAAGTAGTCTAAATTTTAAATTAAATTTTCTCCAATTCCAATTTTTAAGCACTAACCTTGTTCTACCAAACACATGCAGCATAGAGGCATAAAGCCGACTTCCTTGAGGTGGATTGTTTGTGTGCGTGTATATATATATAGTGACTTTTCTTTACATCGTTTAATACTCCCAATCCCATTAAATCTGGAGAGAGAGCTTTCAGCCGACCTCCTTGAGGTGGATTGTTTGTGTGTGTGTATATATATATATAATTGTAAAGGTGAAGAAACAGATGGTGGTTGTTCTGAATTTTAGATGAAATATGGATTAAAGCCTTGTTAGTTTGTTGAACGGTACAAGAGTTTTGTCATATTTTGAAAGGGTTTCATAATTGGTTTAACAAAAGTGGACAATGACTACATGTTTTTTGTTCTTGAACAAGGTTTTCTTAATAGTGTTTATATAAAGCCCTCTGGGATAATCGAAGTGGTGTTTGGAATGTTAAAAAATTGATGTCATTTTTTGAAGAGGCAGGCATTCATTTGATTGAAAGATTCAAAGCACAGTGTGGGGTTCAACTTTGCTTTGTCATTGTCAGCACAGTGTCGGGTTCAACTTTGCTTTGTCCTTGTCCATTTTTGCGGCTCCGTCATATCAAGTGATGCTCAAATGAAAATGTGGCATGCCGTAAAAGTAAGCCTATAAAATCTCAGTATTCTTCTAGTGGATTTTATTTTTTATTTTTGAGTAGGGATAGGGAACGAATTCCGAACGAGGAGCAACTGAATATCACATCGCTTAAACACGTCAATTTTTAAAATTGCAAGCGTCTCTCACAAGTGCTAAAAATAAAAAATTAAAATAAATTAAAAATTGCATAGGGGAGAAGGTGGAGGGCATAGGACGCCGTCTCCAGGGAGTTTTGTGCTGTCAAAACTAAGACTAATTTCCTACAAAATATGAAAAAAAAATAAAATTTCTGCTACAAGATGGCGGTCGTAGTTTGTGGTTTGGAGAGCTTTCATATAATCTGTATACATATTTGTTGTACATTGATTCACTCAGTATCTCTCTTTCATTACCATCACAAATCACTCTGTTTCATTACCATCACAAATTACAAAAATTGCAACAAAATTGATTCTGTAGTGACAACTTTCATTTATATATATATATATATATATATATATATATATATATATATATGAGCGAATGTGTACATCCAGCATCTTCACACCTTCTTTCCAAGATCTTTAAGAACCTTCTTTCTAAGTTATTCAAGTATTTTTTTTTTCTAAAATTTCGGGTATAAAGTTTTGACGTTTCTATCATTATTTTTTATTTTTTTCTCTGGTAGACGATGGTGCTTTTGGACCTTTTAGAGTATTCTATAATCTATCACGGGACATGTAATTTTTCGGATAATCACTAAAGACTAGTTTAATGATACTTAATTTTTCGAAAGAAAGAAAAGAATATCTTCCTTTTTGTTTGTTTTCTTCTTATATAAAAAAAGCGACTGTGCAGAGACAATGACTCCTAACACTCCTCTATGGAGGGGATTCGATTCAATAATTCATTCGCTTATATATATATACATATATATATATTAATTATGGTATGTTATTATCGAATCGAATTTCTGAAACTTTAATTCATAATTCGATCGGTTAACTACAAAATCTTATTTTATAAATTTATCACTAATTTGTTAGTTCGAAAATTGATTTGATTTTGAATTGACGGATTAAATAAACACACTCCTGTTTCAAACCATAAATCAAGGTTTCAACACAACGACTCGTTAGCGTGTTTCATGATTTCAAAGGAAATATGTGAAATACTTACTCTACGCGTTTTGGACAATAAATCAAAAGTGGCATTTTTTATCGGATACGTTGCATTTATTGAATCATTTTTTTCTCGTTGCGTTTGGAACACACCAACCAATTTTAAGTGTTCACGTCGAAAACATGTGGTCACAAACTTCGGGACCAATTTTGAGTGTTTCAGTGCAGTCCAAAACATGTTGCCACAAGACTTCGGCACTTCACATTAAATTGCGTGCATAAAAAATCAATTTGACATACGTACAAAGAGAGAAGAGGCTAGCGTGTAGATGTCATTACTAAAAATATGTACTTTTTTACTTCCACGTTTAGTTTGATTTATGCGGAAATGAAATGAAATGAAATGAAATGGAATAAGAATGGAAATAAAATAGAATAGTCATTTTTATCCTATTGTTGGGTTGTAAATATGAAAGGAATTCTGAATGAAATAAATCTCAAATCAAAAATTTTTAAATATTCTTCCTAGTAACAAATAAATTAAACCAATAAATGTCTGGTGGTGGAATAAGGTGACAATGCAGAGGTAGTAGTGGTGATGGTGGTGGGGGTGGCGATAGAGGTGGAGGTGGTGCGGTGGTGGTGGAGGTGGTGTGGTGGGGGTAGCAGTGGAGGTGGTGGCAATGTGATTTGGCGGCGGCAGTGGTGGTGGTGGAGGAAGGTGACAATGTGGATGTGGTGGGGTGGTAGTGGTAGAGCCGCTGTGGTGGAAGTGGTGGTGGAGGTGAAGAGTTTTTTTAGTATTATGAATTTTTTTTTAATCTTACTGGGAATGGAATGCCTATTTCATTAGTTTAACTATGGAATGAATTTTCATTCCAAGGGAACAACTATTCTCATATTAAAATCCATAACAAATAAAGGAATAATTAGAATGAGCATTTCATTCTATTCTTGCATAGCATTTTAAAGGCTTGTTTGGCAACACTTTCGATTCCAGTTTTCAGTTTTCATTTTCATTTTTTGGAAGTTATAGTTTTCGGTTTTCATTTTTTTCAATTCAAGATTTCATCTCTGATTTTTTATATAAAATATAATAAATAAAAACTTTGTTGGTCAAAAATATAAATATAATAAAATAAAGAACAATAAATTTAAATTTTATAAGAACAAGAATAAAAATACAATAAATAAAAAATTGGTTGTTGAAAACATATAAATATTACAAAATAATATGCAATAAAAAAATTGGTTTATGAAAAAATAGAAATAAAATACAATAAATACAAAATTATAAGTAAATAAGAATAAAAAACTTTTAAAAAATACAATATATATATATATATATATATATAAGAAGAAAATACAAAAAAAATAAGAGTTATATATAATAAAATATAAAAACATGAAAGAAAATAAAAATAGTATATATAACAATATATGACAATTACCAAAAAATGCATTTATTAATTAAAATAAACTAAAATAAAGTCTTAACAAATATAATTTCAGAGGAAAGAATATACATAAAATATGTAATATTACATTTATGTTGGTTAAAATGAGTTGGAATCATATTATTCAAATACAAATTTTAGTCAAAGATACTCCTATTCTTTTTTTTTTTTAAATTAATTTTTTTATTTTCAAAATTTTAACAGCAGATGACATTACCAAACATATTATGCTTTTAACAGAAATGACAGCATAACAGGTTTTCAAGTTTCATTTTTCAGATGTCATAAAATGAAATCCGACAGCGTTACGAAACAGTTCCTAATTAGTTCAATTGTTTGAAACTTTTCTATGTCCTTCATCAGTTTTGTCGACTAAAACGATCTTACATCGAATTTAGTGCACAAAGCTATCACTTGAGCGAGATATGAAAGAGGTGGATGTCGACGAGTCTTACTTCTATTTCTAGAAAGGTTACTCTCAAAGCTCAAACTCATGAAACATCGCTTTAGACGAGGCACTTATTGACCGATGAGTAACAATACTAAAACAAAATAATATAATATATACACACATAATCTATATTGTTATATAAATATCAATGTCATTTATGTTTATACACATTTTTAGTAAATATAACATATACTATACACATATATCTATACTGTTATATAAATATCAATGTCATTTATGTTTATACACATTTTTAGTAAATATAACATATACTATACACATATATCTATACTGTTATATAAATATCAATGTCACTTATGTTTATACACATTTTTAGTAAATATAACATATACTAATTTGTCGGCACATTTTTCTTGTCGACATTCAAGTCTTCAATAACCCTGACACCAAGCGCGTCCTAATTAAGCAAAAGTGGATTTGGACAATGTGCCGACAAGAAAAAGTAGAGATATAAATTGATCGACCGCTCTCCCATGGTCATTTTGCACACTCTCCGTATTTACGGTGTCATAATCACCCCTCTTGATACACATTGTCACTTTACATACTCTTGGTATCCACAAAAGGCTTCTTTAGACTTGGGATACATTCACATGCATCTTCACACTTCACACTTAGGAGACATTCACACATGTCTTTACACTTAGGAGCTATTCACACATATAAGTGTCAACCTTTTATTCATGCGATGTGTGACGTCACAATCACTTTCTCTTGAAACCTAGTGTCCTCATTGACTTGACCCGCATGGACTTGTGCACGCTCCCCTCATTTTCGAACACATTCTCCGTAGGAGTGCACACGGTCTAATTTTGTTATTTTTGGGAACCAAACTGTATAGTTCGGTTCCATTTAAAAATGGAACCGAACCATGAAGAATCGGTTTGGTTTGGTTTGGTTCGGTTCCACAATTCACCTTAAACATATTATATTATATATATAAAGTATAATATAATGCTCCGTTTGGTAGGAAAGAAGAAAATTGGATGGAAGAGAGATAAGAAGGGATGAATGACACATCCATAGAGAATAAATTGTGTTCTTCCCTCTTTTTGTTTGGTTGGATGGAAGAGAATGAGATAATATCTTACTTTGTTTGTCATGAAAGAAGAAAAGAGAAATAAAGAAAATTTTATAATTTAAAACATTTATAATAACCTTGTCTTTCTTCCTTCTTATTTTCCGTCCAAATTTGGAGGGATGAAAATTTGTAAAAGAGGAAGAATGATTCATCCATCATTTTTTCTCTTCTCTCCTTGCATCTTCTCTATCAAACAAAGGAAATTTATTCATTCCGTCCACCACTCTTCCTTCCTACCAAATGAAGCATAAGATTACACTTGCAACTTTATTATTTATGTTAATTTATAATATTAGAAATTATATTATATATAAATATAAATAAACGGTTCGGTCCAATCCTCAAGAATATGAAATCAGAACCGAATCATTACCGGATCGTAAAAAAAGGACCGAACTGTCTGGTTTGGTTCGATTCGTTTTGGACGAATTTTCATGCACCCTAACTCTCCGTGCTTAATTTTCAAAACACATCTACACAATTATGTGTCATTCAAATATACAAGTGCCAACAATTTCTCTTCCCCAAGAGATGTGAGACATCACACTTAATTTTTGTCATGATTTCTTTTACTATTACACCAATCAATGACTTAAAATAGGATAAAGAAGAAAAAGATAAAGGTCTTCGTAGAAAGAAGGATGCAACTTCTCCAATGAATTTGTCGAAGAATAGATAGAGTAACACATTATATAAATGATTTGTCTAGAATTTAATTTGCATTGATGTTTCCTTCATCGAGGTCTGACCTTGACAAACACAACAAACATGATAACAGCGATAAAAATTAATAGGATAAATGACTAAGGACTGAGGTTGCCGTGGGAATGACACTGAAATTCTTACCTTTACCTCTTCATTTTTCTTATATTGTGGGCTGAAAATCTCTTAAAAACCAAAAAGAAAGTATCTAAACTTGGAAACTAATCTTATCATGACATACGGGGGGAGAGAAAATGAAATAGATTTTTATTTTTCCTAGTTGAAAATGAACCCCACAGTTTATTATATAATTTACAACTTACCCTTTGGGCAAGACAATCGGGCAGCAGCCATCAGTATATTTGGGTCGTACAAAGGCTAAGTTCTATGTATTCGGTTTTGATAGCTCTCCCTGCAACTTGTGGTTAGTCAATTGTTCAATTACATGTGCTTCCACTTGACTATGCATTCTTGAAGTTAAGAACAAGAAGTACCCCACACCACATACACAATTCAATCTTAATCATGTCCCAGCTTGTCAAGTGGGGCAAAACAAAGAAAGTGGCAACCCATACTCACCTGTCAAAATAATAACATGATCTGAAAAAAATTCTACAAACACAATTGACCCAGCAGTCCATAACCTAAAATCCAAGTTAGAATTTGCGAGCTTTAGAAACAATATTCGCAAACCCAATCCTAACATGAGCACGGTAGGTATCACTGCTGAAACCATGCTTTCTTTCATCTATGGAAGGCTAAAACAAAAATTGTATTTTATTTATTTATTATTTTATCCTAACAAAAAACTCACATACCCGCATGTCTCTACTGAGACTTGAATTATCAATCTTTGACTTTTGAAAGGGAGAAAGTAAAGTATTACTAAAAGAAAATAAATTATGATTCAAATAGAAAAGCTGAGAGATGTATATTTGACAGTTCTGAACAAAATCTAGCAAACATGGAGAAATGCCTCAACTGTGAAAATACAATAATCGAAACTACAAGTATAATTGTCAAAAGGATGAGTAGTATGAGGCTTTGACTTACAGATTACTTGGGTTTTCTACATAGTTTCAATCTTAACCGTCTTTTCTTTAATTTACAAATAATAATAGTAATAACAATAATAATGATAACAACAACAGTAAGTGGAATGGCTCTGGTTTCATAATATGTACCTTTTGAAGTAAGAGTTTATTTATTATGTGTATCAAGCGCACAACTAATTGTCTACCGGTATTTCAAATATATGATATGTACAACAACAATCAACCCTTTTTTCAATTATTTGGGCCGGCTACATAAATTCGATATTTTCATTCCGCTCTGTTTAATGTCATTTCCTTAGTTAATCTACATGCTATCATATCTTTTTTTACTACCTCGACCCATGTTAGCTTTGGTCATTCTCTTCTCTTAGCATTACCCTCAAATTGGACTATGTCACTTTTCCTGACCGACGCAGTTAAAGGTTTTCTTTTCATATGTCCAAACCATCTTAACCGATTTTTTCTCATTTTATCTCTAATTGGTGTTACACCAACCATCTTCCGAATACGTTCATTTCTAATTATATCCTTTCTAATCTTTCTCACTAGGGGTGCACAAAGAACTGTGGGAACCGGAACCGGGACCGAGTGGAACCATACCGAACCGTTGGCTACGGTTCCGGTTCCTAAAATTAGGAACTGTTGCCAACGGCTCCGGCTCCGGTTCCGGTTCCGGTTCTAGGGCTAGTAGAACATTACCGAACCAGAACCGTTGGGGGTAACGGTTCCAGGGAACCGTTAACCGGAACTGTTCTATATTAAATATATGTGTATATATATATATATTATAATAATTATATATATATATATAGGGTACCATTTTCAGATTGTAGGTCTCACATTTATTCAATGAATAGGGTGCCATTTTAAAGATTCATTGAATCATTTAAAAAAGTTTTAAAAAATTTTTTTTTTTAAAAAAATAAAAAAAATAAAATTGAAGAACCGCGGTTTGGAACCGGAACCGGAACCGAACCGAGAACCGCGGTTCGGTTCCTCACGGTTCCAACCCTTAACGGTTCTGGTTCCAATTCCAAAAATTAGGAACCGTTGGTAACGGTTCCGGTTCCGGTTCCACCAAGAACCGTGAGGAACTGTACCGTGTGCACCCCTATTCCTCACATCCATCTCAACATTCGCATTTCTGCGACACTCACTTTATGCAAATGTTGTTGCCTAGTTGCCCAACATTCGGTACCATAAAGTATGGCTGGTTTAATAGCTGTTCGATAAAACTCTCATTTCAATCGTAAGGTGATATGCTTATCACACAATATACTAGATGCACCCCTCTATTTAACCCATCCTGCTTTGATTTTGTGATTAACGTCATTTCCAATTTCTCCCTCATTTTGAATAATTGAGCCTAAACAACGAAAATGTTAACTTTTTTGTACCTCTTGATTCTCAATACTCACTACATCCTCATTTGTCCTTCTAGATTAACTAAAGTTACACTTCATGTATTCAGTTTTATTTCGACTTATCTTAAACATTTTTAGTTCTAAAGCTTCTCTCCAAATAAATATATGATATGTATTGTTTCTAAAAAAAATGAACACACCTTTTACAACATGGTTGGGTTTGGGCCTGTCACCTTGGGTAAGTATTAGTTAGGCCTATAATGGATCCTAATAATAGAAACAAATTGGGTTTGGGCTCAATTATAGTTGAAGATAGAGTACTAGTGTAGGAGGTCGGTCTGCTGACCCAAGATTTGACTCATGACATGTGGGTCAACGCATGCCATGTGGGAATTCAACTTGCTGACTTAAGGTGCAAATGCTAGTAGGACTGAAGCTCTATGAGGATTTCCAATGCCTTACAGAGGGTATACTACTTACTGAGGAGTTCCTCTCTACGGATAATTCTCGATAACTCCGAGTAGTTCCTCCCTATGGATAAAACTCAGTGCTTCCGAGGAGTTCTTCTCTACTAATAAACCTTGACGATTCTGAGTTCATCTCTACTGATAAACCTCGATAATTCGGAGTTCCTCTCTATGGATAAACTTTGTTTCAAGTAGTTCCTCTTTACAGATAAACATTGAAGATTTTGAGGAGTTCCTTTTTACGAATAAACTTTGCTCCGAGTAGTTCCTCTTTATAGATAAAACTCGCTGACTTCGAGGAGTTCCTCTCTACGAATAAAACTCGATGACTCTGAGGAGTTCCTCTTTGCGGATAAACCTTGTTCCAAGGAGTTTCTCTCTACGGATAAAACTCGGTGACTCCAAGGAGTTACTCTCTACAGATAAATCTCGTTCCAAGTAGTTCCTCTCTATGGATAAAACTCGATGACTCTGAAGAGTTCCTCTCTACGGATAAACCTCGACAACTCTAAAGAGCTCGTCTCTACGAATAAACCTCAAGGATGGCTCGAAGAACTGATGTTGTTTTAAAAGTGTAAAATAACTCGCAAGTGTACGAATCTATTGAAGTATAGATCGGCAAGAACGAGGTCGAACCTAAGGGAATGCTTTGAGAAGAAAAACTAACACAAATTCAAATTAATTTAAAACTAATCTAGTTTAAACACAAGTTGGTTGATTTGAGATAAATTAAATTAACATGCAAATAAAATATTACTATTGAAATCAAACAGAGAAAATAACTAAGGTTTCGGATTCCACCACCATTAAATCCATGAAGCTTCTAATATTCATTTATTAATTCCCAAATTTGGAGTAGCAATCAAGAAATCAATCTATTGCTTACTCAAGATTTAATAATAAAGTACTATGAAAAATATATTAAAAAGGTAGATTTTTCTTCGCTTTACTAGTGTAAAATTCTAAGCATCCTATGTATCCAATTTAATGAAAAACATAAGATCAAAGACTATCACTTTTAAGAAATACAAACCCAAGCTTAGATTAATTATAATACTTTCTAACTACCACATATACATGATATAGATGGTGAAAGAATTATAAAATAATTAATCACAAGAAGCAAAAATTATAAGCAATTAAATCACACACATGAGAATCAATTAATGAACAAAAGAATTTCACTTCATTAATGGAGGTTTCCTCCTCAACCTTAGTTGAGGAGTTTAGTTACACATAATAGAAGAAGAAGATAACAAAATAATAAAAGACATAATGAATAAATAAAACTCGGATTGTCTCTGTCTTCTCTGCATTGGCCTTCACTTGTTTTCCTCTCTCAAAACAGCTTCCAATTCACCTCTTTATACCCCCAAGAGAATACATAAAGTCCTAATCCAATTAGGAGATAAAGTCCCAATCCAATTAGGAGATAATTAGGGTTTTTCCGCAGCCCTAAATAGGTATATTTTTCTGCTAACATTCGGCCCAAGTTTTGACCTAGTAGAAGTCCGATTCACGAAATTTACGTGAAATACAAAAGTGTCCAGAATCGAATTTCGTTCAACCTACGCGAGAATTAAGTCAAATTGATACTCGAAAATAAGCTTTTAAGTCCATTTTCTAAAACGGGATTAAAACTAGATTAAGTGTAAAATTGGGCTTCAGGCCCGTAATCTTCTTAAGCAGTTGTAATTCTCTTGAATCTCTTCCTTGGGCTGATTTGAGTTGAAATATGGAGTTGAATGGACCCATTAGATATAGGCTTCATATAACCTTCTTGGATATCATCTTTAAAAGTCCAAAATTATGGTTTTATCTGAAATAATCATTAAGGCCCTGAAAAAGACAGAAAATACAAAAATAGAGTAAAATCACATATAACCTATCACTAAGAGAATAAAATATGCAAATTAAGAGGCTAAAATGCGTAACATTTAATGCCGATCAAGAACCATCTATGATCCAAGGAATGAGGTAACGTCCCATGGTCTGGGGGGCCTGATTGTAGAGCAATTGGTTTGGCGGCTGAGGTTTAAGGAACGTCAAAGGGACGTCATCGTCGCTCGATGGAGCATAATGTCGCTCATTGGCATGGCACCAAGGAAGGAAGAGAGGTGATCTCATTCAGAGTGAAGCAACCCCCAAAATCTTCATATCCTAACCCACCTATCTCATTAAATGCTTTGTCTCCTAAATTACCAAAAAGAAGGGGTGTCCAGTCTTGAGCCTCCAAATGGTCATATTTCACACTGAATATAGATTGACGGACCGATGAACAATTTTTTGAACCTTCGGTTTTTACCTGGGAATGAACTAGTATAAATAGTCAAGTTCATTTCTCATTTACGGACAACACAACAACCACTTGAAAGAGCATTCAATACTAACAACCGTTATCCTCTTCACTTTAAAGGAGATCACAAGAGTTGTCCACAATCTCTTCCTCGAGTCCTCAAAGGGTCCCTTTGAGTGACAACTTAGACTTCCACCTAGGCCTCTACTCACTAGTGGTTCTCTTATAGTTAAAATGTTTTCCTCGTTCTCAAGAACCTACATCAACATTTTTGGCAACTCCACTGGGGAGGAGCACTTTAGTCCTGACGAGTTTAAGAGTTATATGCTCCCCGGTTTGCCCCACGCTTCCTAAGAATGACGGTCGTTTGGAACATAGTGCTAGTAACAACCCTCAAGGCCGCTCGAAGAGCCATGGTTTTACTATGAAGAACTCCTCAACAGAGGCACAAGTCCAACTCTCACAGTGAATGGATCATATTGAGGAGACCCAAATGAAAATTTTGAAGGTCTTGTGTAACTTCATAGGAAGAAGGCCATGTCCCCACCACGATGGAAGAAGGAATGACGATAGCTATGTCTCAGATTCCTCTCCTGCTCCAATAGCAAGATATGATGGGTAAATAGAATATGAAGAAGGCAATCTCACCATCAATCCAAACACCTCGGAAGGTCATACAACAACAGCCCCAAACATCCGTCGAGCTCTCTTTAACACCCTTGTCGCTGCTCCTTTCACGATGCCTACAGATCGATTGCCTGAGCAACCAAGGAACCAACTTCTTTAAAGTACCCCAAACCCTTTTTCCTCGATTGGACAAAGGGAAGAAGGGAAACCTTTTGTGACCATGGCTGATGCAAAACCCTTCTACGCACAGCACACTCGGAGTGCCCCCACTTGTTAGAAATCGAAGCGGAACCTCCCTATCCGCGAGCCATTGCTGCTTTACCTTACCCGGAAGGTTTTGCGATCCCCAAGAGAAGGAAAGGAAATCCAAGAGAACATGTAATGAGGTTTATCGAGTCATCGAGGCACTTTGGCCATGATGATCTCTTACCATTAGGCTTCGTTTGGTTAGCTGAAATCAGCTAGAAAAGAAAGGAAACATAAAATGTTAATTTTTTTTGGGAGTTTGGATAGTGCAAAAAGGAAACACTCTAGAAAAATCGGATTCCTACCTCCCTATCTGCGAGCCATTGCTGCTTTACCTTACCCAGAAGGTTTTGCGATCCCCAAGTTCGAGAAGTTCTATAAAAGGAAAGGAAATCCAAGAGAACATATGATGAGGTTCATTGAGTCACCGAGGCACTTTGGCCATGATGATCTCTTACCATTAGGCTTCGTTTGGTTAGCTGAAATCAGCTAGAAAAGAAAGGAAACATAAAATGTTAATTTTTTTTTGGGAGTTTGGATAGTGCAAAAAGGAAACACTCTAGAAAAATTGGATTCTTGTAATTGTATATTTTCTTTCAAAATGTTTCTCGTACAAAACACGCGAAAAGAAATCCTTTTTATTTGACATTTCTATTTTATCCAACATATTCGTACTATTTAAGTTGTTTATCCTAATGTACAAATTTCTCCTTCTAGATACACATATCTTTCACCTGATATATTTTTTTGAAAGATGTATCTAGATTTTTCTAGTACTTATATTGTATTAAAAAGAAAATTTATTCTTCTTCAATTTTCTAAAATCGTGCATCAATTCTTAACAAGTTGCATTAGAAACTCAACGTTTTAAAATTTGGCCTAAACCTAAATTCTTACAAGTTTCTAGTTAGTTTTTGTTGAGAAACAAGCCTCCAATCACGTACCACCAAATTTTACAACGTGATGATAAGTAAACAAGCACGAAGAAATTTGCAAGAACACACTAAGAATTATACGTGGTTCGGTTAAACAAGCCTACATCCACGGAGAGCCCGATTTCACTATATAGATTGTAACAGTATAAGTAGAAAGATTGTATCAAGAATACGCTCAACTTTCAATCCTTAACCCTTATACACTCAATCTCACTCAAAAGGAAATCACAAATTATGAACAAGAAATCTCTCTCTAAGTGTCCTCTCAATAACAATGAGAGTATGGATTTTTTCCTTCTCATTCATCTCAACCAATAACATAGGTAACTATTTATAGAGCCATAGACTTACCTAACAAGAACTTTCCTTCCTTGAGACCAAGACATTCTACTAAGAAATTATCTAATATGATACAATTCTATAATAGAAACCTAATCACAATATGACGGAGCGGAAGCTATGAACGTTCACGCACGAACAAGATAAACAACTTTGAATCCACAAAGTTAAGATAAATGCAAACAAAAGTTGTAGAAAAATATGATATTTTATTGATAATTGAATGTGTGATATGCTTTCTACAATACATGTATTTATAATAGAAAAATTCTAATCCTAATCCTATTAGTATAAGGAAACCTAAAAATAAAAGAAAAACTAACAGCATAAGAAAAATGCCAAAAAATAATAAATTTTCTCTATAAATAAGGTAAGAAACTTAGTTACTAAAAATTACTAATTACCAAAAATCAAAGCAATCCAAATCTGTCTTAACACTTCATAAAATTTTCCAAACGGGTCCCACACTCATCAGCTATCTGTCCTGCATCAATTCCCTTCACTTTAGAAGAACTCGTCCTCGAGTTTAACCGCATATATTCATCATGTAGACACATAAATTTTATGATGGTTTAATCACCGTTCGATTAGTCAATAAGTCAAACACTTTTGATCAATTTAATTCTACGATTGCGGGTCCCATCAACAGACACGTGTCAAAATCGTGAAGGTTCAGGCCTTCAAAAACATGTGTAATAATTCAAATTTAAATTTAATTTATTTTCATATAAAAGGAGGCAAAATCTCTTTTTTATGAAAGTTGGCACAATTAATGGGGAGTTACCAAATTAAACATCCACCCTTTTTGCCTATAAATACAAGGTCACCCTACACATTCAGGGGGGACAGGAGGACATAGGAGGAGACAGAGACAAAGAGATCAAGGGAACACAAAAGCTCTGTCGAACCTCTGCCTCGACCAACACTCGAAATTCTGAAGGCGAAAAATATCAAGCACGCCACGCAAGTGTCGTTCAACCTCAAAGACTTTAAATTCTCGAAGAATCTGAAGACGAAGAACAACAAGCACGCCACTTTTTCTTCTAAGACCTTCAACCAACGAAGAATCTAAAGACGAAGAACAACAAGCACACCACACAAGTGCCGTTCTTCTTCTAAGACTTTCAACCATCGAAGAATCTGAAAACGAAGAATATCAAGCACGCTACATAAGTGTCGTTCTTCTTCTAAGACCTTCAACCATCGAAGAATCTGAAGACGAAGAACAACAAGCACGTCACATAAGTGTCATTCTTCTTTGAAGACTTTCAATCCATCGTTCGAGATCAAGCTCTATCAGCCCTCGATCAAAAATTCCGTCAAACCTTTCCTCAATCTTGAAGATTTGAAGAAAGTTCATCAATACTGGTTCAAGAACAAACTTTTGAAGCACTTGCACCAAACATCAAGGAGATTAAATCAGAGAAAGATTCTTTGATATAAAAGAATCGACCACAGAGAATTGTACGCCTTTTTTTTTCTTAAATTAATAAAATTGATTGTTTGTTACTCATTTTCGTTCCTAGATTTTCGGACACGAAATTTGTGTGTACAAATTTCTGGCACGCCCAGTGGGGCCTCTCTGCCTCTCATCTCTATCTCCTTAATCAATTAATCAAATATTTTTCTCACTTGCATCGATGGCCCCCAAAAAGATTCAACTCGGTCAAGGCTTAAAGAATGTTGCCGCTGCAACAATCAACAATTCTCTCGTTAAGGACACTAAGAATGTTATGGCTCCATCAAGTGGTAGCAATACCTTTACTGGACCAACAACTCGCAGCAAAATAAAGCCACCTGCTTCTCTAGAACAGAAACAAAGCATGACGGATGTCAACTCGACCAAGCCTGCAAGTGCAAAAGCTCATCATTCATTTATCACTCTCGAGTCCTTGAGGATGATGAACTTTAACAACACAAGTCTTGAAAAAGTTTCTCCAATTTTTGAAGGCTCTTTTCCAAAAGACATGTCACCGAGCTCATCTCGCTCTATGTCGGATTCTAATTCGAATACAAGATCGCACTCAGTTTCTTCCCCTGGATCCTCGAGAGAGTTGATTTCTCCAAGACACTTATATTCCCAAACGCAATCACAATCAACCAACATGCAAGTTATGATAACCGATACAGCATCGATAGAGGAACAACTTGCGATCATGGCTCACGCTATTGAAAAGCTCACCAAAACTGTTGAAGAAAAAGACTTGTAGATTGTTTCCCTCATGAATAGGCTAGAAGCTCAGAAATCTAAGGAGTTAAGTCAAGAACTCTCACACCCTCCCGGTTTCACACCACAAGGGGCCACAACAAACAAGGCTCACCATGCAAGTACATCTGAGTAAAAGGCAAATCATCCTAGTCTGGCTCCCTCTATCACTTCGTTGTCTGTTCAACAACTTCAAGACATAATCACCAACACGATCAGGTCATAGTATGGCGGTATTTCTCAAAGCTTGCTCATGTATTCGAAGCCTTACACAAGACGAATTGACAACATGAGGATGCCAACTGGGTATTAACCTCCCAAGCTTCAACAATTCGATGGAAAGGGCAATCCTAAACAATATGTCGCTCATTTTGTCGAGACTTGCAATAACGCTGGCACTAATGGGGACCTTTTAGTCAAGCAATTTGTTCATTCCCTTAAAAGAAATGCATTTGATTGGTACACCGGCCTCAAAACTGGGAGTATTGACAGTTGGGAGCAAATGGAGCAAGAGTTTCTCAACCGCTTCTACAGTACTCGCAGAATAGTAAGCATGCTAGAACTTACTAATACTAAACAAATGAAGGATGAGTTTGTGGTTGACTATATCAACCACTGGCGAGCGCTAAGTTTTGATTGCAAATATCGTCTTTCTGAAGTCTCAGCAATCGAAATGTGTATGCAAGGCATGCACTGGGAGCTTCTCTACATTCTACAAGGAATCAGGCCTCATACATTTGAAGAACTGGCACTCGTGCCCATGATGTGGAGCTCAACATAATAAGTAGTGGAGCAAAGGCTCTTGCCTTTCCCAATATGTCTGATAACTGTCTTAAAGATGAAGGGGTTGAGTCCGAAGAGTAAGACAAAAAACTTATTAACTCGAATGAAGAAATAGATACGTCTTATGTCACAAACATCGTCTCTAAAGAATTGTATCAAGAAACACATCATGTTTCAGTGACTTCATCTGAAGGTTCGCAGTTATATAGCACATTGAGTCAAGAAAACTTTGGTAGAAGACTGGACAGGCAGGGGGCAAACCCTCCATACAAAGTTCATTCTCAACTCTCTCATATGAAATACTCTTGGCAAGGGAGCAAGATTGACACATATCCTTTAAAAAGACCTACACATTTTCTCAAACCTCAAAATAAGAAAGATGTTTCAAAAAAGGAACAAGAAAAATCAAGGCATAATAAAAGTGACAAATTGCAAAGATTTGCATCAAAGAAGCATTATGAAGGTAATTCTTCAAGTTCTCCTCAAACAACTTCCAATGGAAAGGAAAAAAAAATTGTGCTTACTTGGAGGCCAAAGAAGAACGCTCAAGAAGGGGATGGTTCTAAAAAGATCTCACAGGAATCAGTGGCCGAAAATATACAAATGACAGCTCAAGTAATTCTTTCCCAACATGTCAACGACAAGTACCAAAGTAAGAGTCTGAAACTGCAAAATGAGAAACAAGAACAAAATCATCTACAATCCCAGATGGAATGAGAGACTCGAGAAATCAAAAGATTAGAGGAAAGGAAAGAGTGGGGACCGAAGCTCGAAGATGCTGTTTGGATCAAATCTTGCAGCAGAATGAAAGCATAATGGGTGAGGTTCAATCCGCCTACATGGACTTGACAAATGAAATACCTCTATCTTTTGGGTGGGGAGACGAGTTCGAAGGAGATGTTTATTCTCAAGTACAAGAAGAGTATAATGAAGAAACAAAGCCAGAAAGAAATCTTCAAATTGACGCCGAGCTGGTTCACACTTTTCAACGCAAGTTTGGACTGTCTTCTGAATATTGTAGAGTGGAAGAATAATTAAAGACGGAGTACTCCCTGACACGAGTATAAACTGTCTGCAAAAAAAAAAAATTACTCCTTAACACGAGTATAAACTATCTGCAAAAAAAAAAAAAATTACTCCTTGACACGAGTATAAACTGTCTGGCAAAAAAAAAGGGATGGGGGTAACATGTGTAAAATTAAAAGTGTAATTTTACTTCCATGCTCAAACTTACATGAAATATGATTTTAAGATAATGGTGGTGATTTTTGCTAAACATTGTTTCTAAACTGGTGCACAAAAGCACAATTATACACACAGTTGGAGTCTTCCAAATCACGCCTTTCAGACTGGTGCACAAGAGCACAATTGTACACACAGTTGGAGTCTTCCAAATCACGTCTTCCAGACTAGTGCACAAGAGTGCAATTATACACACAGTCGGAGTCTTCCAAATTATGTCTTCCAGACTGGTGCACAAGAGCGTAATTGTACACACAGTTGAAGTCTTCCAAATCACACCTTTTAGATTGATGCACAAGAGCGCAATTGTACACACAGTCGAAGTCTTCCAAATCACGCCTTCCAAACTGGTGCATAAGAACACAATTGTACACCCAGTTGGAGCCTTTCAAATCACGTCTTCCAGACTGATGCACAAGAACGCAACTATACACATAGTCGGAGTATTTCAAATAACGCATTCTAGACTGGTGCACAAGAGCACAATTGTACACACAGTTGGAGTCTTCCAAATCACGCCTTCCAGACTGGTGCACAAGAGCGCAATTATACACACAGTTGGAGTCTTCCAAATCACGCATTCCAAACTAGTGCACAGGAGCACAATTGTACACACAACTGGAGTCTTCCAAATCACGCATTCCAGACTAGTGCACAAGAGCGTAATTGTACACACAGCCGGAGTCTTCCAAATCCCGCCTTCCAGACTGGTGCATAAGAGTGCAATTATACATACAGTCAGAGACTTCAAAGATAGTCACAGAAATACACTTGTGCAAACCGCAGTCACATCTTCTTCGAGATTGTTACACAAGTGCACATTTTAGTCTGCAAGTTTATGTTACAGAGGCATACTACAAGAGAAATTTTTACTTATTTATTTTTATTTTAAAAAATAAAAATAAACAAAAAAAGGGCATTGGGCATACCTATGTGGCTGAGAGTTTCTTCTCTTAAGTCAGTTGGTTTCCAAACTTCTGCAAAAATATATATATATATATATTTTCAGCATGAAAAAAAAACTTTTTGAAGTTGCATGTTATATTATATTCCAAGGGTTTATAAATACATGGAGTGGTGTAGGAGAGATGGTGTGGTGTTGGAAGAGCTTTTCATGAGGTCTCAAGTTTGAAACCTTTAAACAACAAGAAAATTCTTATTATTTTTTTAGGCAATTACACAAAAAAAAAAAAAAAGAAGTGGCGTTGAGAAAAAAAGAAGAAGAAGAAGAAAGTGGTGAAGAGAAGAGAAGAAAAGAAAAAGAAAAAGAAAAGGGAAGAAGAAGAGAAAGAAAGAAAGAAGAAAAAAAAAGAAGAAGAAGAAAGTGGCGTAGAGAAGAGAAGAAAAAAAAAAGAAAAAGAAAAGGGAAGAAGAAGAAAAAAAGAGAAAGAAGAAAAGAAAAAAAAAAGAAGAAGAAAGTGGCGTAGAGAAGAGAAGAAAAAAAAATAAAAAGAAAAGGGAAGAAGAAGAGAAAGAAAGAAAGAAGAAAAAAAGAAGAAGAAAGTGGCGTAGAGAAGATGAGAAAAAAAAAAAAAAGAAAGAAGAAAAAAAAGGAAAAAAGAAGAGGCGGTTGGAAGAAGAGAAAAAAAAAAAAAGAGGAAGAAGAAGAGGCGGCTGGAAAAAAAAAAAAAAAAAAAAGAACTTACGATTGTTAGGTGTGAGTTTCTTCCAAGTTTCTTTCGGTAGCAGCTTAAAGGACTTCTCTCCAGTATTCTCAGTTGGTGGGACTTCTCTCCATTATTCTTTGATGTGAAGGGTCTGAAGCGTAAGCTACGTATATATAATGGTGGATTAATCCTATTTAACATAGGACTCTCAAGTCTCCAATTCTGTTTGGAAAAAGAAAAGAAAAACATCCTATTTGTAATACAATTCTCAAGTCTTCAATTCTGTTTGGAAAAGGAAAAGAACATCCTATTTGTAATAGAATTCTCAACTTTCCAATTTTGTTTGGAAAAGGAAAAAAACATCTTATTTGTAATAGGATTCTCAACTTTTCAATTCTGTTTGGAAAAGAAAAAAAATATCCTATTTGTAATAGGATTCTCAAGACCCCAATTCTGTTTGGACAAGAAAAAAAAAGTTCTATTTGTAATAGGGTTCTCAAGTTTTCAATTCTGTTTGGACAAAAAAAAAAGTCCTGTTAAAGACTCCAGTTCAACTTGACAAAGAAGACAACCTCTTTGCAATTGGATTTTTACAAAAAAAAAAGAAAAAGAAACAACTTTGCAAAAATTAAATACTTCAAGTCTCGCTTTAAATACGTGACAAGCTCGATATAGTGCGAGACTTGAAGTGGGGGCAATTTGTAGACACATAAATTAATCACCGTTCGATTGGTTAATAAGTCAAACACTTTTGATCAATTTAATTCTACGATTGCGAGTCCCATCAACAAACACATGTCAAAATCGTGAAAGTTCAGGTCTTTAAAAACATATGTGATAATTCAAATTTAAATTTAATTTATTTTCATATAAAATGAGACAAAATTTCTTTTTTATGGAAGTTGGCACAATTAATGGGAAGTTACCAAATTAAACCTCTACCATTTTTGCCTATAAATACAAGGTCACCTTACACATTCAGGGGGGACAAGAGGACAGAGGAGGAGACAGAGACAAAGAGATCAAGGGAACACAAAAGCTCTGCCGAACCTCTGCCTCGACCAACACTCGAAGTTTTGAAGACGAAGAACATCAAGCACGCCACTCAAGTGCCGTTCAACCTCAAAGACTTTAAATTCTCGAAGAATCTGAAGACGAAGAACAACAAGCACGCCACTTTTTCTTCTAAGACCTTCAACCAACGAAGAATCTAAAGACGAAGAACAACAAGCACGCCACACAAGTGTCGTTCTTCTTCTAAGACTTTCAACCATTTTAGAATCTGAAGACGAATAATATCAAGCACGCTATATAAGTGTCGTTCTTCTTCTAAGACCTTCAACCATCGAAGAATCTAAAGACGAAGAACAACAAGCACGTCACATAAGTGCCGTTCTTCTTCGAAGACTTTCAATCCATCGTTTGAGATCAAGCTCTATCGGCCCTCGATCGAAAATTCCGTCAAGCCTTTCCTCAATCTTGAAGATTTGAAGAAAGTTCATCAATACTGGTTCAAGAACAAACTTTTGAAGTACTTGCACCAAACATCAAGGAGATTAAATCAGAGGAAGATTTTTTGTTATAAAAGAATCGACCACAGAGAATTGTACGCCTTTTTTTTCTTAAATTAATAAAATTAATTGTTTGTTACTCATTTTCGTTCCTAAATTTGTGTGTACACATCATATACAAGTATAAACAATATTTCAATCCATTGAGGACATAATCTTGATATTTCATAAATTTCTCTAACAAAAAATTCAAACTTTGAAAATAGCATAGTCTGTTCCAGATTTACCTCGCTAATGTTCCGATTTGCAACATCATCCAAATCTAAAGATATAGAATAGCCAATTTGTTAAACAAAGGCCTGGAAGGCAATGAGCCAATAAGGTCATTACATGAGAACATCACCCAATTTGAGATCCAAAAGGCCAATTACTTGTAATAAAGCTTTCATTATATGATAACTTGCATCCCACTGCTGTGATGGGTGATGAAAGTTACTGGACAAGAGGAATTGAAGCCAAACACTTGCTTTTGGAAAAATTCCAATCACTTGAGTTTGGATTCCTAACGAGGACCACCATGAAGGAAGTACAAGGCTCACCAAAATCAAATTTCCTTGTACTGATAGCAACAATTGCAATATCTCCATGTGCCTCCTCACCAACTTGACGCTGGATTTCTTGTACGACAACTTGGACATTTAATTTATGGGATGACAACTCCATTGTAACTATCTCATCATTTTTTCTTCCAATATGCTCAATGGAAGTTAGTATTTTTGCTTTTACCAAATCAAATTTAGCACTGCTGCTTTGTAACCCAACAATAACACTGAGTATGGAATTTTGATTCTCTATTGTGACATAATTTTTGGTCCTCACCTTTGTAGTAATATTGCCAACTTTCTCTTTACAATCAGTTATCTCCTCTAACTTGGACTCCAAAATTAAATTATTAGAAGTCTTTTCAGGTGCATTGGTTGTGGCTAAAACATGAGCAACTTCATCTTCTTCAACTACAAGAACAGATAACTTCATCATCTTGCTGGGTAGTATCATTGTCATCTTCAACTATTAGAGGCGAAGCAATAGAATTTTGCTCACAATCAATCTCTAGAGAATTATCGGTTGCTTTAACAAAATTATTATCAAACTCCTTCTTGTACTCGTGACAGAAGTACCCTCTTAATACCAATTATGATATTTGTTATACATGATCTCCTCATAATTTGGTGGTAGAAATTTGGCTTTTATCAACCTTTTGATCTTATACCATGATCGCACACATTGTTTTCCTTGCCTCATTCAGTTAGTTTGTAGTACATCCTTTAAACTTGAATGCTACAAGTGAAACTTGCTTGTTTTCGGATACATCAAAATACTCAAAAAAAAAATATTCAACTCCTCAAGCCAATCCAAGACTTCCTCAATAATAAAACTTCCACGAAAAGTAAGTAGATCAAGTTTTCTTTGAAACTCACGATTGTCTGGAGATCTACAGATTCTGTCGTGTCTACCTCGATCACGTCGATTCACCGCAACCCTTTTAAATCCAAGCTCCTCATCATCAAAATAATCCTCATAGGCTGGAGGCCTACGCGAATATACAGGAACATAACCCATGTTCGGTTGGCCGCGAGGAACATCGTCAGCGCGAACCCGAACTGGTTCACAAGCCTGGTTGCCACCAAGCCCAAGTCAAGCGATAGCTTGTTGGAGATCCTGCCACATGCGTTCCATCCATCCAAACTGATGTTCCTGAGCTTGCATGGCTGCAAGGGGCCTTCACTCTGTGATCATCATCAACAAAGTGGGTGCTACCAAAACAGCCAATTGTCATTAGACAAGGGTAAATTAAGGCTTTGATACAAACTGACGGAGTGGAAGCTATGACCGTTCATGCATGAACAAAATAAATACTTTGAATCCACAAAGTTAAGATAAACACAAATAAAAGTTACAGAGAAATTTGATATTTTATTGATAATTGAATGTGTGATCTGCTCTCTGTAGTACACATATTTATAATAGAGAAATCCTAATCATAATATTACAAAATGAAGTTCAAAAAATAAAATCATCTACAATCCCAAATGGAACGAGAGGCTCGAAAAACCAAAAGACCGAGGAAGAAAAAGTGTGGGGACCAAAGCCCGAAGATGTTGTCTAGATCGAATCTCGCAGTGGAATGAAAACATATTGGGTGATGTTCTATCCTCCTCCATAGATTATGAAATACCTCTTCATTCTGAGTGGGGAGATGAGTTCGAAGGAGATGTTTCTTCTCAAGTACAAGAAGAGTACAATGAAGAAACAAAGTAAGAAGAAGATCTCCAAATTGACGCCAAGCCGGTTCACACCTTTCAACATAAACTTGGACTGTCTTCTAAATCTTGCAGAGTTGAAGAGAGGGATTCCTCACATACATAACACTTATCATATTTCATGCTCTCTCAATTCAATCATCTCCCATTAACATACATACATAATTGGACATTAATGAAAATACAAATCATCATTTGCATCATCTAAGCATTTACCATGGTCAAAACATACATATAAAGTGTGAAATTACAATCATGCCTCAAAACCGTATTTAAACATATGCAATCATAAAGCATAAACAAAACATGTTCTCAAAATGTAAATGATCTTTACATGTTCATCATATACATATAGTCCACAATCCTGACATATATTCAAATAAGATAAATTAAGTCTTTAAATGAAATCCACTTTTCTATTTCACGCAAATGTGCTATTGGGGAGACTCCACTACCTCCTTTTCATTTCTTGAAAATAGTTAATTCTCATGGGATGAACAACCACAAGCTCAATAGGAATATCTAAAACATAATTTCGCGAGTTCCGTGAATACCAGATAAACATACATTTGCATTTAATCATGTTAAGCAAATATTTATGTATCACAACCATATCATAAGCAAAGTGTAAAGTAACAAGATATGCGCATCTCCCTCATCCTCTCTTTGCATCCATTGATCTCTAATTCCTTTGGACGACCAATCCCACCTAATCGAAACTCCTTTACCGAATCACTTCATGAGGGTTACCTTTACCGAAATACTTCACAAGGGTTACCTTTACCGGAATACCTCGCCGTTCACCAAGTGGACATTACCGCTCCAATTGAACTCACCACCATCACCATGCATTTCCCAATGAATGAAGATGGATTCAAATACTCATGATAAATGCACGCATGTGGTTCAAGTCCATATAACATTTAATCATCATGCTTGCACAATTCTCAAATAAGTCCCACATGCCATCACATTACACATGTTTAACATTTTTCACATTTCACATTATTGACATAGGCAAATAAGCATGCTTTGTACATAAACATGCTTTCAAGATATTTTCACAAATACATAAGTGTCACTTTCTCACACATACATGAATACACAATTCCTTCACATTTCAATTCCAACATGCTTCATAATTAACTAAAGCAATTATAAACATGTAAATACATCAATTAACATATAAGATTCATTAAGTGGCATAATTTAACACACTTCAATATTTAAAGACATCTAATTATACTCACATAACCAATTGGTTGCCAAGACAACTAATATACACACAAAAATTCCGGATTCTATGGGTTAGGTATCTCTACCTCAATTTGGAAGAACTTTCAAATGATTTCTCAAATTCTCACTAAAAACTCAACTTTCTTCAAAATTAATTCCGAACGGATCAAACTCGAGCCCTCGATGCGTAGACTATTTCTCTCTTCTTCGACGTCTTCAAATTCCCAGCCTAAGCTTCTCAAATTCGATGAAGAATGAAAAATGAGGGTTGGATCATTCTCTTACTATTTATAGAATTTAACTTCCACTTATTTACAAAAATACAACTACATTTTCACTAAACCTTCACGCACTAGATTTTTAAATTCTGTAACTCCGATTGATACAAAATCAACTTCGTAACTCGTAAATATTTTATTTAAGCTACCCTCCGAATTTGGTGTCATTTCGACACTTTCAGATTTTCTAAGTCTGCGCCCAAGGTGAACTAGACCCGAAAAAGTTAACTTTTGCCAAACACTCCGAAAACTTCTCCAGACCTCTATTCAAGTTTTCAAACATGTATTTTACATTTAAAACACATATATAATCATTTTAAGTATTAATATGACAACAAATAAAAATAATGAAAAATCAGTCTAAAATGGTCACAGTTCTTACATTATAGTTGTGTTTTTTTCATTACATACTGTCACATGTGTTTAATTTCATTTTTATTGAGGAAAAGGAGGTTAGACACTTTGATGTATGTGCATAATGTTGTCTCTAAGACTATCATGTGTTTGTTTTATAAAGACAAAGTTTGTGAGATATGTTGGTCATGTGTTGAAGTGTCTGAGATGTGTCGATCAAATATTCGAAATAATAAAAAATATTTTTAAATTATGAACATGACCATGAAGTGTCGGAGACATGTCTAGGAGTATCCACGAAGCATTGGTGTTTGACACAATGTCAGACACAAACATGACATTTCATAAAATGTACGTGTCCGTGTTTCTAAGTTAAAAGTTTGAGAAGAGCAAGAATGATGAGAAAGAAGAAGACACATAGATAATTCTCAAACCACAATAATATTTCACTAATCAAAGCTGATATTTTGATTACATAGTAGTCTTTAGATAGGCAAGATCATTGCATGGTAAAAGGTGTTATGTTGAGGCCAGAATTTTGTCTCGACTTGGATTGCAACCGTTTTTTGCTTGTAGGTCTTGGACTCTAATCAGGACTCTCTTGTAACCCGGTATATAAGGGCATTTAGGGTTTGGAGTGGGATTAAGAGAAAACACTAAAAATCGTAAAAAAAAAAGTGAGAAAGAGAGAGCTAGAGTTTGGGGGTTGAAACTTGTAATCTCCTGTTCTTCGCCGATTCTTCACTGTGGACGTAGGCACATCGTCGAAGTACAGGAGATTACAAGTTTCAACCCTCAAACTCTAACTCTCACTCTCTCACTTTCTTTTTACGATTTTTAGTGTTTTCTCTTAATCTCATTCTAAACCCTAGATGCACTTATATACCGGGCTACAAGAGAGTCCTAATCAGGGTCCAAGATTAGCAAGCAAAAAATGATTGCAATCCAAGTCGAGACAAAATTCTGGCCACAACATAACATCTTTTTCCATGCAATAACCATGATATATACACTTGAATGCATCATGCTTGGAGCTTTAACCTTCAATTGAGGACCTTTCAAACATAGAGTTGTAGAATCCTTGTGGATTCGAATCTCGACCTGTGAGATAACTTAGGAATGGTTTGTTTGGAACATGCATGAACTTCACTAACCAACCAATTGGCCATGATAAAGCTGCAACTCCAATACAAAATCCCCATTGCCATAAATTTAAATTCACTGTATCGGCAAATTTCTTTAAGAACTCCACCATCACAACCTGAAGAACAATAGTTATCCCAACGATCCCAAGAAACAAATGGTTTTTATGAAGACCTGTGAACACATTCTTCTTCTCCAACTTCCTTGAATTGAATTCGTTGAAAACTTGGCAAAGTACAAAAGTGTTGAAAATTAGAGTATTCTTTACCTCCTCATTCACATTAAAGATTGACTTACCCCTGAATTGTAAAGTCAATAGAACGGCTATCTGATATAGAGATTGTGCCAAAAGGTTTCTCCACATAATATTCGTTATAAGGGGTTCAGTCCGACCCACTGGCGGCTTGTGCATTAGCTCATCAGTGGGTCGTTCTGTAGCAAGAGCCAGAGCGCCCAACGTATCCATTATTAGGTTTACCCACAACAATTGAACTGTTGTTAGGGGAACTTCGCCAGCAGAAACCGCTGCAATAAAGTTGATCACCAGAGCTGCAACATTCACTGTAAGTTGAAATTGAATAAATTTTTGAATATTGTTATAAACACAACGTCCCCACCTCAAAACTGTAGCCACAGAGGAAAAATCATCATCCAAGATGACAATATCTGAGCTCTCCTTAGCAACCTCTGTGCCTTGAATTCCCATAGAAAGTCCTATGTCTGCTTCTTTTAGTGCAGGTGCGTCGTTTGTTCCATCTCCAGTAACTGCAACCACGTGGCCTTTTTGTTTCAAACATTGTACCATCAAAAGCTTGTCGAAGGGTGAGGATCTTGCCATCACGCGGATATCATCAACCTTCTTCATTCTCTCTTCGTGTGTGTAGTTCCGAAACTCAAGTCCTTCGACCACTTCTCCGCTGTTTACTTGTTCATCAAGTCCAAGAATTCCACATTCTGTGGCTATTGCTTTCGCGGTAAAAACATTATCTCCAGTTATCATTTTGATTCTTACTCCTGCAGATCTGCAAACCTGAATGGCTTTCTTTGCCCCTGGTCTACATGGATCCTTGAGACCAACGATCCCTAGCAAGGTCAAAGCATCTTCTTTTAGGATTTGATGGGTTTTTCCATCTTCTCTGAATTCCATTTCTTCCTCCGGGATTTGCTTATGAGCGAAAGCAATGCAACGGAGGCTACTTGCTGCCATTCCTTGGATTATCTTCTCAAATTCCATCCTTTCATCTTCACTTATTGACTTGATATATCCAGTACTCTGAATATAACTCGAACACATTGCTAATACCATCTCAGCAGCTCCTTTCCAATGCACGTGAATGGTGTCGTCAGCCTTCTTCCTCAAGGAAACCCCACTTCTTTTCTTCTCTGAGTTGAAGGTTTCAACATGAAGTATGGTATAACTTTGCTTCAATTTCTCCATATCCATACCCAATTCCTGGACAGCCCAAGAAAGTATTGCCTTCTCAGTTGGGCTGCCAGAAAACTCGGGTTCAGATCCTGGAACGGGTTGGTAAACACTGCCAGTGGTATTCAAACCAACTCCTTGGTGGAACAATTCAAGGACTTTTGGGGCAATTATATCGGAATAATATTCTCCCACGTCTTCCTGGCCAAGCCAGAGCTTAGTCACTTTCATTTGATTCATTGTCAGCGTTCCCGTTTTATCGGTGCAAATAACAGTGGCTGCGCCCATGGTCTCACAAGCTGAAAGCTTTCTGACCATTGCGTGATCAGCCATCATTCTCTTCATGGAGTAAGCAAGTGTTAGTGTGACAGCCAACGGTAGACCTTCAGGAATTGCCACCACCACAATAGTAACTGCAGCAGCAACAATACGCACGACAGAATTGAACACGTCGTTTATATGTGTTCTGCTGCCATTATATTCCTGATTTCCATTCTCATCTTCCGTGTTCCCTGTGAAATAACGGATTAACAGAACTAAAAGAACTAGAAAAGCAACAGCGAGGCCTACCTTTCCAATAGTTGAGGTCAACTTGTCAAGTCGAGCTTGTAATGGTGTTTGTTCGTTCGAATCACGTGTTATTGAGCTCATCATCTCGCCCCATGCGGTGTTCATACCCACTGATGTCACGAGCATCTGAGCATACCCGTCTGCCACCTTTGAACCAGAGAACAAGAAAGGGTTCTGATTAGAGTCGACCTCCACATAGTCACTCTCTCCCGTCATGCTTGATTCATCCACTTGCAAAGAATGCCCATTTAAGAACAATCCATCTGCAGGAATTTGATCGCCAATCACTAGAAACACGACATCTCCAACTACAACATTGAAGATAGAAATCTTTTGCCGCCTGCCTTCTCTGACAGCATCAATTTTAATATCATTACTTATTTTTGATAACTTGTGGAATTGCCTTTCCTGTCTGAAGTTACTGAATGCAGATACAGTAACAACCAGAAAGACAGCAACGAATATGCTTCCACCTTCATACCAACCTTCTTGCGCTCCATGTTCTTTAATGCCAAAGCCGAGAGAGAGAGCAGCACAGCCCAGTAGGATGAGAATGGTGGTGTCTTTGAAAGCCTCCACCACAAAATAGAAGAGCCCTTTGGGAGGTGGTCTGTGGTAAGTGTTTGAACCGAAGATGTCATGCCTCCGTTTGATATCATGATCACTCCCACAGATTCCTCTTTCAGGGTCAGTTTCCAGAGCAGTGGCTAAGCCTTCAATACCTCCAAAATTACGGAGCTCATACGAGTTTTTGTCCTTCACCATTTCTGTGAGTTTTATTCTGTCAATGGATGGGAAGCCAGAACTGTGCAGATATTCTGTTTTGGGCAGGTGAGAGGAACCAGCCGGGTCTTCTGTCTTGAGAATGTGAGCTTCATGCAGATTCTCACTGTTGGTCATATGAGAACCATGCGGGTCTTCTCTCTTGTGCACGTCAGGTTCATTCATAATCTCACTGTTGGGCATGTGATAACCATTCACATTTTCGAATCCAACATCATGGGGAGTTGTCTGTTCGATATTGAGAACAGTGTGAGATGGGGAAGGTAATATCCCGGAGAGGTGGTGTTGGTGGTTCTTCTCGGATACAATTTCTCTGACAAGGGAGAGCATGGCCCGAGAAATATAGATCACTGTACAAGCAATACGCCATCTCTTTTGAGCTTTGGTGAGGGTGGTGATGCTTATGTTAAGCAGCACCGTGCCATAGCCGCAGTGTGAATGGAGTTTGGTTGACATTATAGCCTTCTAAGCTCACAGAAATTGATAGAGGACAATTTCTCCAAGTGTCTACAGGGATAAGTGGGGAGGTGGGACACTGGTAGGAAAGAACTTCATTCTAAACAACATAAAGTTAGTTTGTATATATAGACGTGTGTGTGTGAAATGAGCTGTTGTGGAAGTTTCATGGCAACTTCCATGTAAACATGAATGATCAATAATCAGAAAAAGTATCAGACCCTCCAATCAAATACCTTGTACTAAATTAGTTTACAGAAAATATTAGCTTAGTCAAATGGATTACAACCATTTGATCTTGTACAAGTTGATTACAACAATTGGTTAACATATAAGTATGAAAATTATTCATAGTGTAATTGACTATGTTTGGATGCATTGAAGTGACAAATGGGAGTTGGAATTGAGGACTAAATTAATTTTTCTCGAATTCCAATTTTTAAGCACTAACCTTGTGCTACCAAACACATGCAGCGCCAGAATAGAGGCATTTGGATGTTGTAATATTGTCAGTTTTTGTAGAATTCATTTACTCCATACATTGATCCAGATGTGAAAGGGCTTACCCTGTTTAAGTAGGTAAAGGAAATGGTCTATGGCCGGTGACTTTTCTTTACATAATTTAATACGCAATCCCAATAAATCTGGAGAGAGATCTTTCAGCCGACCTCCTTGAGGTGGATTCTTTATAACTTTTTCTTTTCCTTTCTCCTTGTCGCAAACAAGAAGGAAAACCTAGTTTGAAAGCTGTGTGTGTGTGTGTGTCTATATATATATAATTATACAGGTGAACATACAGATGGCGTTTGTTCTGAATTTTACATGAACTATGGATTAAAAGCCTTGTTAGTTTGTTGAACCATTCAAGAATTTTGTCATTTTGAATACTTATTTTGATAACTGGTTTAACATAAGTGGATATTACTATATGTTTTCTTGTTTCTGTTCCAAAGACCTGTGTGAAGAAACTAGTATTATACTAGTTTGTTCTTCAACAAGGTCTTAGTAGTGTTTATATAAACTACTGGTATAATCGAAGTGGTGTTTGGAATATTACTGTGAAGAGACGGCATTCATTTTATTGAAAGCGCAATGTGGGGTTAGACTTTGCTTTGTCCTTGTACATTTTGGATCAGGCCTATGTCGGCCTCCGGTGATTCGGCGTCTTTTCCAACAAAAGTTGCAATTGGCAACAAAGTACAAAACAGTATTCAATAGCGTGCCACACGGCCAGTCTAACCCAATCTTTATCTTTATATGAGTTTGGGTCAGGCACCGACCTACCAAGGGCCCAATAAAGGTCGATACCTCCAATAGAATTATTTTGAATAAATTATATTCACCTCTTCTGTAGTTTGATTTAATTACACCTGACATTAAACTAATAGATTTTGTTACAATGACTTTTATTGAAGTTTGTTCCGTTACGACAAAGAACCCCTCCGTTTAAATTCCGTTAGTTTTTGTTAAAATTTAAAAAATGTCACCCAAATTTTGAAAATACTCTCATTGATTTATTTATTTTTTGTTCTCTTTCTTTTCTTCACTTTACCGCACCAACATTTATGATAATCGTCTCTCTCTCTCTCTCACTTTCTCATTTTTTCACAAAAATAGTCTACTATATATTCTTGCCCCATATTTTGAGGTCTCAAATAAAGTAATCACCTAGTTCTCTCTCTCTCACTTTCTTCATTTATGGTAATCGTGTCTCTCTCTCTCTCACTTTCTCATTTTTTTCACAAAAATAGTCTACTAAATATTCTTGCCCCATATTTTGAGGTCTCAAATAAAGTAATCACCTAGCTCTCTCTCTCTCTCTATTAATAATAATTTAAAATTAATCGAACTTCAACTATATCTGACCAAATTGAACCTAATTTAATCAACTTAAATCCAACCCAACCAACTTGAATTTATCTAAAGTTTGGAAAAATGAGTTCGGGTCGGAGGTCAGTTTGGCTTGGCTTAAGTTAGGGTTTCGTGCACATGGTGATTTCGAGTTTATGAATACATGTCTCATGAAATTTTTTTTTCTAAAATATAATATTAGATCTTTTTTTTCTTAAAAGAAAAAAAAAAGTGATCCTATCTGTCTGGCTATGTTATTATGACTTGGATCTTAACTTTCAAAGTTCTAGGTTAAAGTTTCATCACATAGAGAGAAAAAAAAAAACTCACAAACCGTGTGCATGTTTCAAAGGAAAACAGCTTTGTTTCGCTGTGATGGTCTTTGTTACTCGTTTTTGACAAGAAATAAGAGAAGGCATTTTTTTTTTGTTATTGACTCAATTTTTTTCTATGTGCGTTTGGAACGCTCAAACCAATTTCTTCTGTGTTTCAGTTTTGGTCCAGACCAAAACACGTGGCCATGTTGAAATAAATGAGATTTATTTAGTGGACCAGCCAATAAAATACTTACAAAGAGACAACAGACTCGCGTGTACATAATGCAATTACCAATCAATTACGATAGTACTAAAAAAAAAGGTACTCCACTTTTGTAGTTGCACGTTTACTCTGTTCGTATGAACATAGTTCAATTGTTCGAATAGTCGAAAATTAGAATATGGATAGGTAGCTAAACAAATTATAATCCATCCGGTCGATAATAATCTAATCAAATATAATATAATATAATATATAATATTTATATATTATTAAAATATTTTTTTATCATTATTTCATTATTCTTCTTCTTCTTCTTCCCTCCTCTCTATTTTATCTCTCTCTGTAAGCAAAAGTCAAATATCTTATTTTCTATTTTTTTTTTCTTCTCTAGCTTCTTTATTTTTTCCCATTGTTTGCTAATCTATTCTCTCATTAATTATTTTTTTTATTTTAAAATATCCTTTTCGAATCAAGTTATGGGATCGAATATCCGATTACACTAACAAATCGAATATGGATTCAATAATAAATAATCATAAATAATACGTGAAAATAACTCTTATCGAATTCGGATCGGATTAAGCCTAATAGAGAATGAATCCGGTCTACTAACAATACTTGTGAAATATAAAAATGACTAATTTCATATAACTATAAAATATAGTTTTATGAAAATATTTTTATGTTTCTTGAATTTTCCGAAAACTATTTTCAAAAAATAACTATGTAAAATATCAAAAATCGTTAAAACGTTATAAATTATTATAATAGTTGCTCTTCATGTAATAACTACTCAAAGTCTCTGTCACGATCTACCCACCTCATGTAGATATTGTCCATTTTGCACATTCTCCTCTCGATACTCACGATTAGATATTGTCTATTTTGCACATTCTCCTCTCGATACTTACAATTTTTCTCAACGCAATCACACGTATAAATTTCAAAAACTCCCTGTGATGTCGGCAACATGGGATGTCACAATAATTTCTGATAGCTCAGTTTTTTTTTTCAGAAGAAGAAAAAATGGTGGGTGGGGTCTTAAAAGAAAGTAGGGTGCAAGTTCTCATAATGTTTTCTTAGTAGTTGTCAGAACCAGTTCTGGTGGGAGCATTTATTTAGACATGGGGGGTTGTTGAACAAGGGCAATGACTTAGAACTCCTAAGAATACTAAGAAATATTTTCAGAAACTGCCTCGCAATTTCACTAAACAACCTTATAGTCTAAACACACAACAAGATATAAAGAAAAAAAAAAATGTTGTTGTCATAAATGGTGGAAAGCAAATGCAATTTCCATGTGAACCTGACAGTGACTTTGTCAAAGAATAGATAGATTAACGAATTATATAAAATGATTTGTCTAGAATTTAATTCGCAATGAAGTGAAGTTTCTTTCATTGAACACTTCAAGGTCTGACCGTGACAAACACAACAAATTAACATGATAACATTTATGAAAATTAACAAGTATGAAAATTAACATGATAACTACTTATTAACAAGATGTGATAAATAAGCGCCATTTTTTGTTCTACTCACATTCTAGAGTGCCAGCAAATGCACTTGTTAAACCAGTTTTTTCGACTCACTCAAAGTTTCCTTGTTTCATAAGATACATGGTTTCTAAACTAATTTTGGTGGCAGTGGTGGTGATCAGATCGCAGTGGTTGTGCCTTAGTTCTCTAAAAGTTGTACCCACATGAAGAATTTTCATATTTTTACATTGTACTCAAATATGGTTGCTAAACTAATTTTAGAGATTTATAATACTATCAAACCCTTATGAAAGTCCAACATAAGTAGGAATACCCATACGAAAGTCCAACATAATTAGGAAGGGTATTCGATCAACTACACACACAAAAATCTAACTTTTCAGATTTGTTTGATTGAACACAAGAAGACATCTCTATCATGTTGAAGTAAGACGAATGGAATTCTATTGTTTCTTGTAGCAGAAGTACGTAATACTAATTTTAATAGTACTAATTAGATACAGATTTTAAGTGGTGTAATTTGTTAATTATTCTGAAGAATCAGAAAACTGTCAGTACAGTTTTCTGAAAACTCAGTTGAAAAAATAAGACGTCTAGTTTCAGATAGCTATAAACAATAATTTTCTGAAACAATTTTTTGTTTCCTGAGTTTCCTAAGTTCTTACCAACTGTTTTAAGAAAACTGAACCAAACAAACCATAAGGCACCCACTTTTTGTTTCTAATGGGACTTAAAGCTTCAACTTCTACTTTAGAAGGTGAAAAGAACACCACTAGGGTACAACCCTTGGTGATTGAATTGAATTAATTACTTAAGACATTATTGTTATAATTATTTAAATTTCTAAACGTTAGAAAGATGCAGTATCAAAACCCAAAAAATGATTATGTAAAATATCAAAAATATTTTCCAATCAAGTTATTTTTTAACAAGATTTCAACATTCTTAACAAGATCAGACATCATAAGTTACTTAACCACAACATGTTAGCTTTCCTGACCAGTAATGTAACCCTGTTATTTTCTACTATAGCATAAATTAAAATAGTTGCTCTTCATGTTTAGAGGATTAAAACAAGAAGATGGGATTAATGAAATGAGGATTCATTTAGCTTTAGTTAAAAAGAAAAAAAAAATCATTATCCAAAATCGGTCTCTCCACACAAAGTGCAGAAAAGAAAAACTAAAGATAAACTTACTAATTAATGTCATATCAGTCAGCTCAAAATTTTTTACTATTACATCAAGCAACGACTTAAAATAGGATAAAGAAGAAAAAGAAAAAGGTCTTCGTAGAAAGAAGGGTGCAAGGTCTCCCAATATTTTCTTAGTAGTTGGCAAGACTTGTGCAGATGGCAGCTTTAATTTTATTAATGGTTTGTTGGACATAGGGAATGACTTGCAACTCCTAAGAATTCTAAGAAATATTTTAGGAAACTGTCTCGCAATTTCACTAAACAACGTTAGTCTAATAGAGTGCATGATATAACAACTACTATATATATATATATATTAGGAAAGCACCTCGCAATTTTACTAAACAACCTTAGTCTAATAGAGTGCATGATATAAGAAAAAAATGGTGGAAAGGAATTGCAACTTCTTTCCATCCACCATATATGCAGGGTTATAGTCATTGCGAAAGGCCATTATCCAATCCCACCTATGCAGGACTATTGGAGAAGAAAATTTAAAAACAAACCTAACCCCGACTCATCACACAGTATGTAAAGTGCTGAGAGGATTAGGGGTGACAATTCGTGTTCCCGTGTCATGTTCGTGTCGTGTTGATCTATAAGTATTCTACTAAACAGCTCAACCCTAACCCGGCCCATTTAATAATCGTGTCAGAGACCCTCAACACTAATCCAACCCGTTTATTAAATGTGTTACTCGTGTCGACCCGTGTAACCCGTTTAATAAACATGTCTTATAATGGCACGACTTGTTTAATAATCTTTTTAATCCGTTTAACTTATATCATATGAGTTTCTCCACCCCTTAAAATATCTGAAGATCATGAAAAAAATAAAGTACATATTAATACATAAATCATAAAATCAAACTATATTATAAATTTTGTATTTATATATAAACTCAAAAACATACTAAGGTGATTCAATAACTGAAAAGACACCATAACAATCTCATCCTTGCGTTTTATGGATACATCAGTTATGTAAACAAACAAATAGATTACAAACAATTGCAATATATATAATTATGTATATATAAGTTTGTATAAAACTATAATATATGAATAACTCATGTCGTAATCGTGTCACGGATTAGACAGCTTAAACCCAAAACCCAACCCAATTTTTGCGTGTCGTGTTCATGTTGACCCATTTATTAAACGTGTCGGCTTATCTCAAATCCAAACCCACTTAATTCGTGTCGTGTTGTCGTATTGTGTCCAATTTTGCCACCCCTAGAGAGGATAAGACTTGAAACAAGCCTAAAGATTGACTTAATTTTATCGTTAAAAAAAGTAACTGCTTTGAAACTCCAACTAGCGTTGTTAACCTGATTTTTTATGATCCACCAAACAATAAACCTTACTTACAGTCAATGTCTTCGTATAAATGTCTTCATACTAATTGTAAGTGAAGTAGGCTGGAAAAAAAAAACTGCCTCCTGTTGAAAATGGGCATCCTTTCTTTTTCATTAATCTGCAAATTTGAACTTAACCTTTGGGCAAGACCTCATGGCGCCAGCCATCAGTATAGGTCTTACCAAGGCTAAGTTCTATGTATTCGGTTTTGATTGCTCCCTGCAACTTGTGGTTAGTCAATTGTTAAATTTTCAATTACATGTGCTTAAACTTGACTTTGCATCCTTGAAGGAAGCTAAGAACAAGAAGTACCTATTAGCAAGATGTGATAAATACTGGGAAAAATAAACCAAATCAAGCTTGGTACAGCCTCGTACACAATTTAATCCTACTCAAGTCCGAGCTTGTCAAGTGAGCCAAAAAAAGAAAGTGACAACCCATACTCACTCACCAATCAAACTAATAATATGATCTGAAAAAATCTACACACACAATTGACCCAAAAGTCCATCCCTAAATCCAAGTTAGAATTTGCAAGCTTTATAAACAATATTTGCAAACTCAATCCTAAAATGAGCATGGTAGGTATCACTGCTGAAAGCAAGGCTAAAGCAAAAATCATATTTTATTTAATTATTTATTTTATCATAACAAGAAACTCACCCACCTACATACCCCTATGCAGGGGCGGAGCTACATACGGGCCAGGGCAAATTTTTTCAAAACTTCTATATATATATATGCCCATTAACAGTTACTTTTGTGAAATCCAGTCTTGGCCCTTAGTTTGGTTTAGTTTCCTAAGCCCAATGGAATTATTATATATATTATTACATGTACATATATATAAATACGTATTATGTACAATTTTATGGATCTATTTCCATGTATAATTTTATGGATCTATTTCCTTTTCTTAGTGCTGGCATAAACTGAAAGAACTCGTTTTAATCAGGCTTTTTATTGCATATATATATATAAAGGTCGTACCCAGTGCACAAGGCTTCCGCTTGAGCGGGGTCTGGGAGAAGTAGATGTCAACTAGCTTTAATCAATAGATGTGCTAGTGAAGAGATTATGTATGTAAAATATGAGCCTATTAAAAGTGTAAAAAAAAATCAAGTTTCAGGATCTAAAGTAAAAGGTCAAGCCTACTCATTGACGCCATGTTGGAGGGTGGGTTTCAAGCTTGCACTTAAACAAAGCTTTGATTTTGGTAGGCCAAAAAGAAATGATATGGAATAGATTATATTAACAGCTGAGATGCACGGAAGGAACCAAATAATTTGTAAGTTTACTAGGCTTTAGGACATCAATGAAGGACATGCATTAGTCATGTTTCTTATATGACTTGAAAGATTAAAAAAACAGATGATGATTGTTGTTTTGTGAAAAATTGTTAGGTTCACCAATAAGCCATTAGCCCGATGGTATAACCTTTCCTCCCTCAAAAGGGGAGGTGATGAGTTCAGGCCCCGTCATGGGTAATTTGTTGTGAGTACTTGCCTAACCAAAAAAAAAATGTTCAAATTCTTAGTGGATGACTTTCAGTACAATTCCGATAGTAGATGATTTTTAATCTTCAAAAAATCATCGAATTACCTTTGGTAGTATTTTTTTTTTTTTTTTGTGTACAAATCAATGTCGGATTTGACTACATATATGATTTTTTGTGTACAAATCAATGTCGGATTTGACTACATATATGATAAAACCAATATCCTCCTGGTGCATGCCACCACCAACACCTCAAACCCCCCCCCCCCCCCACCACACACCAAATCTACAACCCTGGCTCCGCCCCTGTCTTTATGGAGCGACCTTAATAGATATCCTCCTGGTGCATGCCGCCACCAACACCCCCCAATTCTACAATCCTGGTTCCACCCCTGCCTTTATGGAGCGACCTTCTACTTTGGAAGGTGAGAAAGTACTACTGGAGTACAGCCCTTGATAGAAAATCATATTGAAAATTGGTCTATTACTAAAAGAAATTGAATTATGATTCAGATAGAAAAACTGTGAGATATATATTTGACAGTTTTGAACAAAATCTATCAAACCTGGAAAAATGCTTCAGCTGTAAAAATACAATAATCAAAACTTCAAGTATAATTGTCAAAAGGGGTGAGTAGTATAATGCTTTGACTTATATATTACAGGGGTTTCCTACAGAGTTTGAATCTTAACCGTCTTTCAGTAATTCAAAAATAATAATGATAATAATAGTAATAACAATAATAATGATAACAACAACAATAATTGGCATGGCCCTAGTTTCATAATATGTACCTTTTGAAGTATGAGTTTATTTATTATGTGAATCAAGTGCACAACTAATTGTATACCCGTATTTCAAGTATATGATATGTACTGTTTCTATAAATAAAAAAAAATGAATAAACCTTTTACAGCATGAGTTTCAGCCTAACCCCATTGAAATTATAGGTTGGATTTGGGCCTATCACCTTGGGTAAGTATTAGTTGGACCTATGATGGATCCTAATATTAAAAATGAATTGGGTTTGGTCTCAATTATAGTTGGAGATAGAGTACCAGGTCTCCAAGTAGAGGAGAGGAACAAGAATAGCACATGGTGGAATTGTATGATGCGGCTGGGCTGGCTGTTGGCAAAATTCAACAACGAGACCTGAATCCTGTGCAACCATATACTGCAAGTTCTTGGTTAAGGCTCTGTCAATACACTCGCACTAAAAATAAGCGCCCTTTTTTGTTCTACTCACATTCTAGGGTGCCAACAAATGCAAATATTAAACCAAATTTGTTGACCCACTCAAAGTTAACTCATTTCATAGGATCGGATTTGACATGATGTTAACTTCCTAGTGCCATTGAGCAAAACCAAAACTCAAATCTGATAGTCCTCCCAACATAAGCAAGTGCGCTGAACATTAATCTGAAAATTCTATGCTAACTGAATCTCCATTCCCTATGGCAACTTCACACCTTGGAAAAGCAAACTTCCATGAAAGATACAACAAATAATAAATTATCATCTTGCAGCTTCACTCTCTGTCACCACTCCAGTCCATAAGATACATTTGTAAGTTTTAACCTTGAGTTTCACGCCAAGAACAACAAAATTTTGGCGGCAAAGGTGGTGATCAGATCGCAGTGGTTGTGCTTTCTCTAAAAGTTGAACCCTCATTACCCATGGAAGAATTTCATATTCTTACATTGTACTCAAATATGGTTTTCTAAACTAGTTTTATAGATTCATAATACTACCAAACCCTTATGAAAGTCCAACATAATTAGGAAGGACATGTATTCAACTACACAGACAAAAATCTAAACTTTTCAGACTTGGTTGATTGAACATAAGACATTTCTATCATGTTGAAGTAAAACGTATGGAATTATATTATTTCTTGTAGCAGTAGTAATACTTATTGTAATAGTAGTTAGATACAACTTTTAAGTAATGTAGATTGCAAGGTAATTCTTAAGAAAAATAATCTGTTGTGATTAGTTCTTATTGATCATAAAAGGGAATGTGGTGCTCTTAACAATGTGGGGTGCTGAATACAGACCAACTTTTGACATTATTTACCCAAAAAAAGGAAGGAAAAAAAAAAAAACTTACTCATACAAGGATCTCCCTTCTCACTTTTGGCAGTCCGAACCTTTATCTTTTTCTCTGGATTTTATGGTAATAACTGCATAACTACATGGTTTTTTTGTTTAATTTTCAATCTCTCTTCAGAACAGGTTATTAAGTTGTATTACTAATGATTAAGAAATGTACAAATTAATTGGCACCTAAATTTAACCAAAATATATAAGAAAACCTAACAATAATACACGAGAAAGAATTCCATGTGAAATTGGTGTGTTGCAAGAAAATAAATAAATAATGCAATACATGAATTTGATATCATAACATAAAGTCAACTCAACTACAACCACAAATCAAGTTTCTATGGTATCATGCAGATATTATTCAAATCACTAAGTGTCAGCAAATTTCATAATACACATTGTATGCAAGGAATTAAGCTGCATAAATATATAGAGACTGCACATAAATCTCCTATGATATAAAGAATTCATTGTCATTGTCAAATCAATTTTGTACGTGCTATTTGATTTATTATACTTGTCAATTTTAGAAGTAAAACTCAAGTATTAGCTCAAACCATGAACTCAAAAGAAGACAAACACATCACAAAACTAGTTCAAAGTTGGAAAATTAAAGCAGAGGTTCAAGTAGAACTTACTCAAAAATGCGCTTCTGAAATTCTCACAAAACCAGCTGTGTAGTGTACTTGTCTTCAATAATGATTTGAAATTCCAAGTTCACCCATTTTCGATTCCCAAAACCAGCTTGTAATTTGTTCATTCGTCTGAAGAATCAATGTCATTTTCAAATTGTGAACCCAAGTTTTAACTCCATCAATGAAGATTGTAAATGATAAAGATCAGCTTCTTTTCTTATATTCCCACAAATTTTACTTCAACATTTCTCAGTGCTCATAGTAGTGCCTCGTAACAAATCACTCTTCTACAATTTGCGACTTCAGTTCCTCGTTTGGATTCAAATCAAGACCCCCAGTTGGTCCAACCCGACCAACTCAAACCCTAAAATCCTATCCGACCACAACGATAAATCAACTTCGAAGCCTCCTTGGAACCTCCTTTATATCTTCAATGCAATTCACGAATCTTTAAATGCAGTGATTAGTGGTTTTGGACTCGAAGGCTTTGTATGTGAAGGCACGGGATCGGGCGTCGAGAGAAGGAACGGTCCGGCCGATGGATCGTCCGATGAACCGCAGGGAAGGGGTTCGCGGAGGGGAGGAACAGTTGGTGGAGAAGCCATAATATTTATTTATTTTTCTCAACTTCACTTAATTTTATATCTGTATGTATAATAGAATTTTTTTTTTTTTTTTTAAAAAAAAACAATATTATCACCATTTGATGAATGAAACCCATTTCAGGAAGTATCGATAGACACACTATTGCTATACGACTATACGTTGATAAGGTAAATTTAAAATAATAATAATAATAAGACATAACACGGCAGAGATATGTCATAAAATATTAATATTGTTTTTTTCCCACTCCACTAGAATATTTTAATTTAGGCAGAAGTGTAAAAAAAAACTCCTCAACTTTTCTAGGAAAGTCACTCCACTTACAAAATATAATGAGATGTATATTTTTGACCATTATACACTTCTCTCTATAAATATAGTATTTTTTTAAAATTCAAAAAATAAAAAATAGTTAGATAAAATTTTCAAATAATAAGTTTAGAAACATAAAAAAAAATTAAAAGACTAATAGAATTTTATTTAACATTTTTAAAATATATATATATAACTAACAATATATACTCTTTTCTCCACTAGTATAGTCAATAGTGTTTTCTAAATAAAAAAATCTAAAAATAAAAAATAGTTTGATAAAATTGTCATTGAATTTTTTTTCTTTGATTTGCGTTAGTACGAAGCACTACTATAATAATTAGAAAAATAAATAAATAAAAGGCGAATAAAATTTTATTAAATTGTTTTTATTTTTATTTTTAAACTTGTTATTTAGAAAACACTATACTAATAGAAAAAAAAGTTGTACTTAGTGCACAAAGCTTCTGCTTGAACGAAGTCTGAGAGATATGGATGTCAACAAGCCTTATCCCCATTTTTGGGAACACATTGCTTTGGCCAATGGCACTTTTATTTTTTAAAAAACTTAAATAAAGTTTTGTTAGTTTTTTTATTTTTTTTATGTTTCTAAACTTATTATTTGAAAATTTATTTAATTAGTATTAATTATTGAATTTTTAGGAAACATTATATTTATAAAGAGAATGACATAATGGTCATAGTAAAGGATATATATGTTATTATAGTTTCTCAGAGGTTAAGTTGTCCACATTTGTAAGATGAGGGACTGATTTGTTCCAAAAAATAATTTATGGAGGGTTTTTTGCACATTTTAAAAAGTTAGGGGATTTTTTTTGCACTTTTGCCTTTAATCTATTCTTCTCCTTATAAAAGACATAGGATTGATAGTATTTATATACACATTTCAAGAATTTTTCAAAAAATTTTTAAAAAAAAACTCTCAGACTATGCTAGGGTGCATAGAATTGGAGCCTTGAAATTGAAATTGGTTGATAAACAAAATTTTATCTAATTTCACAATTCTAATTTTAAGACTTCAATTTCATACAGCCGACATAGCCCGGGTGACTTTTCGATTTTTCAAAGAGTTGTATTAATTATAAAAAGGTTGACGTGTGTTTTCGTGACAACTGACTTGTTTGGGGAAGACTTCTGATGTCTCCAAAGGTCTTTTTTTAAATAAAAAAATGTGATGCTTGGTTACATATATGTAAAAGATTTTTTCTGAAAACTGATGATTAAGAAGTTCATTTCGGATAAGCAGAAAAATGCTGCTTTTAGAACCTCCTTTTAAAAGCCAACTTTGTTTTTAAGTAAATTTGTTATTTTCCTAATTTGTCCATGTACATTTCATACACCAACTATTACAGCTGTCACCTTCCACCACTACCTGCCACCTTACACCAACTTCTTCCACCACCTGTCACGTCACACCACCATCACCTTCCATTGCAACTTTCTGCCACTGCCACTGCCACCTTCCACCACTGTCATTGTCGCCTTCTACTACCACCAATCCCAACACCTTCGCACTTTCTAATTAAAGACTTGTAATAATTTTCAAGGATAAGGGATAATATTATAAAAATAATAATAATAATTTAAAAGTTAAAGTAAATTCAAGAAATGCACCTCTACTTTCATCTATTGAAAGTTAAAACAAAATTCATATTGAAAGAGTTTTCATTATGAAAAGAAAATGAATTATTATTTGAACAATGCTATTTAGGCTGCAGATGTGTATCGAATGAGTTTTTGTTCCTGTGATACAGTAAAATGGGAGCCACACTTGGGTTCATCCACTGCATCAAAGGGGGTTAAAAATCCCATACACAAATTTGGAAAAACAATTAGAATATAATTATATGATTTAGATACCAAAAACATATGAGATATATGTTTGAGAATGTAGAACAAAATCAATCAAACATACATAAATAAGTGATGAGTAGTACAAGAACTAATAAATGACCAGCTTAATTTGACTTATATATATATATATATATATATATATATATATATATTTGTTAAGGAATTTAACTTATATATTACATGGGTTTCAAAGCAAAAGAAAAAAAAATGATTACACCTTTTACTTCAGCCTAACCCCAGTGAAATTATACAGGTTGAATTTGGGCTTTTCACCTTGGGAAAGTATTAGTTGGACCTATAATTAATCCAAATATTAAAAATGAAATGGGTTTGGGCTCAATTATAGTACAAGTTCTCCGAGTGGATGAGAAAAACAAGAATAGCAGTACATGGTGGAACCAAAACTTCAAGATGGGGTTGTTCTTGCAGTTGGCAACATTTAACCGCGAGACCCAATGTCCAAGTTTCCAACCAACCATATACTACAAGTTTTGGGTTAAGGCTCTGTCAATACACACACAAAAAAGGCCAAGGCCCACAACACCAACCCAAAATACTGAAGCCCACAAGGTCCAACTCAACCACTCATCTAGATTGGGCCTGCACAACACAAGCCCAACACCATACCCCAAGCCTAAACCTAACACAAGCCAAGGTGACGTGAGTTCATCTAACTCTGTTTTCTCAACCACACCAGGAACAGTTAATTCATGATTTTTTTACTCTGCTTGCTGCAATTATATGACACCTGATCATATTTTGCTCACTACTCAGATACCTACATCTCATACACATGTTATTCACACAGCTAATGGCTCCACTATGGCCATTAGTCACATAGTGTAATACCCCACTCCACCTGATGGTATGATATTGTCCGCTTTGAGCCTAAGCCCGCACAGTTTTGCTCTTGGACTTTACCCCAAAAGGCCTCATACCATTTGGAGAGAATACACTACATATAAACACATCCCCTTCTCCACACCCAGGCGATATGGTATTGAACACCCTGTAGCCTGCCAGTGTGGAAGCTTAGCCCAGTGTCTCTTCTTGCACCCACCCACAAGGGTCACTACAATCCACCCCCCGATGAGGCTCGATGTCCTCGTCGGCACACTTTCGGCTGGGTTTAGGTTCTGATACCAACTGTAATACCCCGCCCCACCTAATGGTATGATATTGTCCGCTTTGGGGCTAAGCCCACACGGTTTTGCTTTTAGGTTTTACCCCAAAAGTCATCATACCATTTGGAGAGAATACACTATATATAAGCACATCCCCTTCTCCACACCCAGGCTATGTGGGATTGAGCACCCTGTAGTCTGCCAGTGTGGTAGCTCAACCCAATGCCTCTTCTTGCACCCGCCCAAATCACACTCGCCCACAAGGGTCACTACAATTCACCCCCCTATGAGGCCCGACATCCTCGTTGGCACACTTCCGGCTGGGTTCAGGTTCTGATACTAACTGTAATACCCCACTCCACCTGATGGTATGATATTGTACGCTTTGGGCCTAAGCTCGCACTATTTTGCTATTGAGTTTTACCCCAAAAGGCCTCATACCATTTGGAGAAACACACTACATATAAGCACATCCCTTTCTCCACATCCAGGCGATGTGGGATTGAGCACCCTGTAGCCTGCCAGTGTGGTAGCTCAGCCCAGTGTCTCTTCTTGCACCCGCCCACATCACACTCACCCACAAGGGTCACTACATTGCGCCAAGCGGTGTCGAAAAAATGATTTTTGGGCCCCACTCGCGGGGCCCACCTCTGGGTCCAATTTGGGCCCATTTTGAATTATTTTTTATTTTTTTCTATATTTTTGAAATTTTTGCAGAACCTTGAAAATTCAAAAAAACATATTTTAAAAATATTTAAATATTTCCAAAATTTTATTTCAACTTTCTGGAGGTTAAAGGAGCTTGAGTTTTAAATTTCATGTCGGAATGAACTCCCCTTGTGATTAAATTAATTTTTAAAGTGTCTCAAAATTGAGTTTTTCACCTTCTTTTATTTATAAAATATTTTTAAAATTCCAAAAAATTTTAAAAAAATTTAGGCAACTATATAGGGATAAAATACACTTGGGTTTTAAATTTCAAGTAAAAACGAGTTTTCCTAGTGGTTTTATCGATTTTAAAAGTGTGCCTCAAAACTATGTTTTATTTTCTTTTATTAGAAAAATATTATTATTATTTTTTTAAATTTCTGAAAATTTCAGAATGACTAAATAGGGTTCTTAGAAGCGGAATAGGCCAAAAAACCTAGATTAGAGTTAGGTTTAGACTCCTTCGAATATTTAGGCGCATTGGAGATTTGGTTGGGTATTTGCTCTGAGAATGGATGATTGTATTATTTTACTCTTTGACTGTTTTCTCCTTGAAATTATAATTGTCCATAATATACTTGGTTTTAATTTATTTGCGAACGAGTTATCTTTTTGTGATGATTGAATATCTGATAATTTGAATCATTTCGTTTTATGAAATGTTCCTTATTTTATTTTATGTTGTAAGTTGGGTTGGGATGCATGTAAGGATTGTCAAATGTATGTTAGGATTGTCAATACATATTAAGGTATCTGGAGTTAAAGGAGGCATGTAAGGATTGCCATGGGCATGTCAGGATTACTAATACATATTAAGGTATCAAGGGATAAAAATGGTGGCATGTCATGATTGTTTAAACTTGATATTATGCATGTTTATGTTTCTTTCTTTTGAACTTAATGAATGTGTTCACTTTTGTATAATAAGGATTTTGATGGAACATTGTAAAGGATGACTGTTGTTTTGAAAACATGAACTGGATAAGGAATGACTTGTATGTTATATCTATATTTTTCTCTTGTGTCCCTCATACTGAGGGTATGCATATTGGTTCTCTGATTGGGATATAGTAGATAGGACTTGCTCATGGGTTTAACCCACTTTGTTGATATTTCAGGTCACAGGCAGGTTCCACCGCCAGAATATAGTTTTAGGGTTGGTTGTAGAAGACATCTTCTCTCATCAGTCTCAAGATAGGAACTTATCTTCTTCTTCAAGAATTCAATCCATAAACTTTTTGGAGACTTTGGTTGTTGGTTTTAATTTAGGGTTGCAAAGTATTGTTCATTCTGGTTAAGGGTTCATTGGGTTACAGGACTTCCAAATTGTATTACCAGACACACACTTATTCGTTTAGCGGTCATTTTAATTCAGAGGAATTTTCTATTCTGTTTTACAATTATTTCATTCTATCTGTTGTACTCTATACTTGTTGCTACCAGTTGTGTGTATCTCTCAGGTTTTGTGTATGAGACTGACCACCTCATGCGCAAAATTTTGTGGGGGTATTTCACATTGGCACTGTCTCTCAGTCAAATTTGTCTGTTTTCAATATTTATCTTGTTCCTAATTTTTCTCTTAATATTTTTGTCTATTGGTCAATTGACTGAGTTAGGTTTGAACATAACATTTTTCTCTAATGGCTGTGTTGTACAAGATCCTCAGACAGGTCAGATCATTGGAACAGACCATAAGACAAGGCGACTATTTGAGTTGTCTTCCTTACATCTACTTACTTCATTTATCACAGCTGTATCTACACGAAGTATTATACCTACTCTTGAGTTGTGGTATTCTCGTTTGGGTCATGAATTGGTATCTTGAATCAAAAGTCTAGTATCTAAGGGTTTGTTAGGATCAGTTAAAACTGAGTATTTTGATTGTATTTCTTGTCAATTAGGCAAACAGCATGCTTTACCATTTAATAAAACTGAGTCATTTGCTTCTTCTCTTTTTTATCTTACTCATTCTGATGTTTGGAGACTTTCTCTTATAGTCACCATGGGAGGGGCACGATATTTTGTTATATTTCTAGATGATTTTTCACGTTTCACTTGGTGACGAGTGTAGATTATTGGATGTTTGTCGTTACTTTTCTACACTTCATACAAAAATAATAAAACCTGCAAAAATTTTACTAAAAATTGTATAATAGTAAGCAGAGTCGAACCACTCTCAAACAAGATTTCGAATGAGCTCAAATTCACACACTAATTTATGGAATGAAAATTATTTTTTTTTAAATATTTTTTATTTTAGAATTATAATGAATAAATAAAACTATAATAATAAAATAAATCTCAAGGGAAGGGAATCCACCACCATGAATCCACATAAATAAATTTTCTAATATTCTTATCTAGTTTTTTCTCCAATAATCAATACACTTCACCAATCCAATTAGAACTTGAAAAGATGAAGGAAAATATGGAATAAAAAAGAATGACTTGATTATATATAAGAGAGACATTCATTTACTTAATCTGATACACATTTGCTAGGTAAATAGAGGTAGGCATTCTTCTAATTACCATTATTTGGCAAACACGAAGAATCCTCCCTCTAATTTTAGAAAATAAAAATCCAGAATAGAAGAGTAGGAGAATGCTCTTGGGAGGAAAAATTAGAAAAGAAAATAAAAAACTTACTTATATTTCATCATAGTGGCTTCATTACTCCCTTGAGAGGTGTGTTTACAAGAAAAGAAAATGAATACAAAAAAATATTTAAAACTACACTTTATTTTTTTCTACAATTTCTAACTTCCTTCACCATCCCCTAAGACCCCCTATTTATAGAGTTAAAGGGGAATGGTTTAGGTGGGAAAAATTTTAAATACAAAATTCAAAAACAAAAATTCAAAATACAAAATTTGAAATACAAAATTCAAAAACAAAAATTCAAAATACAAAATTTTGAATTTAAATATCTAATATTTGATCTCCATATCTTTAATTTGAATTCTGGACTGCAGACGTGGCCGTGCAAAAAAGTATTTTGCAAAGTTTTGAACTTGAGACCTCTTGTGAAGTATATTGCACAGAATACCATCTCTCCTACAATTCTTTTATGTTTATCTTTGGCTATATATATCCTTTTTAGGCCTTTTCTGCTGTTTTTCTTCTTATTTGGAAATCAACCCCTATAAAACGCAAAATGCAAAGATAAGAATATTTAAATAAAATAAAAGAGTAATTAAAGACTTATTTTGAGATATAAAATAACATATTTTGTGCACTTATCACTTGGATATTTTTAGTGAAAAATCATTCTGAATTACTCAATATCTTTCGTGATTTTACTAAAATGGTTTCAACTCAATTTTTCACAAATATCAAAATTTTTCGTTCTAATAATGCTGCAGAATACAAGCAAAATAATTTTTAAAATATCCTCAAACAATATGACACTATTTTTCACTCTTCTTATCCTAGTACATCACAACAAAATGATCGAGTTGAACGAAAATGTCAACATATTTTAGATTTGGCTCGATCACTTGTCATTTTTCTTCTATGTTGTCTATACCATGAATCGTATACCCACACCACTTTTACAAAATCAAATACCCTATGAGCGTCTCTACGATCAAGTTCCTGACTATAATAATCTTAGAGTTTTTGGGTGTGCTTGTTTTATTCTTTTTCATCCTCATGAGCGAACAAAATTACTACCTCGTACTCAACTCTGTTATTTTCTTGGGTATGGACTTGAACAAAAGTGATATAGGTGTTATGATCTAGTTGCGAGATGCCTTAGAGCATCTCATCATGTTATTTTTTGGGAACATAAAATGTTTCATACCATATCCAAATTCACTAGTATTTTTGATCACCAATTTTCTATTCCTCCATTAGTTACATATGCAGATCTTTTTCCAGATTCTCCTCCTACTAGCTCTTCAGATACAGTTGACACTTCTGGCTCATCACATATGGTTGACCTTCCTGTAGTTGAGTTCCAATCATCTATCCCACCTGAGGCTCCTGATGTTGCCACTATTTTAGATCCCCATCGATCTACACGGGTTAGAACCTCCCATGCACATCTTAATGACCATCATTGTTATCATGTTCTTGCAATCCTTCATGAACCTCGCACTTTTTGTGAGGCCTTCTCCAACCCTTTATGGCAGCAAGCAATAAAAGAAAAGTTAGATGCACTTGCCCAGACTCATCCATAGGATCTAGTTAAATTGCCTCTAGGGAAGTCTGTCATTGGATGTAAATGGGTCTACAAAATCAAGACTCGTTCAGATGAGTCTGTTGAGTGCTATAAAGCCTGACTTATGGCAAGGAGGTTCACACAAGAGTATGGCATTGATTATGAGGAGACTTTTGCTCCTATTGCTCGTCTTCCTTCTATTCATACTCTTATTGTTGTGGTTGCTTCCCGTCATTGGGAACTTTTTCAGATGGATGTCAAAAATACCTTCCTCAATGGTGATTTGCTCGAGGAAGTTTATATGAAGCCCCCTCCAAGTTTTGATAATCCACCTCATCAGGTTTGTCAACTTAGGCGTGCCCTATATGATCTTAAACAGGCACCTCGAGCTTGGTTTGCCAAGTTCAATTCTACTATTTTTTGCCTTAGTTATTCTCCCAGTACATATGATTCAGATTTATTTATCTGGCATACTACAAATAGTGTTATTTTTCTCTTACTTTATGTTGATGATATGATCATCACCGGGGATGATTCTCAGGGTATTCAAGAACTTAAGCAATTCTCAATCATCAGTTTGAAATGAAAGATCTTGGACTTCTCAGTTATTTTCTTGGCTTGAAAATTACTAGAGCTACTAATGGCTACTACCTTACTCAAACTAAGTATTGTTCCGATCTTCTTTCCAAAGTTGGCATCACAAACAACAAGATTGCTGATATTCCACTTGAGCCTAATGTGAGACTTACTCCACATGATAGTGAACTTATTCGTGATGGTACTCTATATCATCAATTGGTTGGTTGTCTGGTATATCTTATTGTCACTCGTCCAGATATTTCTTATGTTGTTCATATCGTTAGTTAGATTATGGTTTCGCCGAGATCAGTTCACTTTGGTGTTGTTCTTCGTATTCTCCCCTATGTCAAGAGTACTGTATCTCGTGGGCTCTTTTTCTCTCATCAGTCTTCACTGGTGTTTCGTGCTTATTCTGATGCAGATTGGGCTGGCGACCCAACAGATCGTCGTTCCACTACAGGATATTGCTTCTTTCTTGGTAGTTCATTGATCTCTTGACGTAATAAGAAATAGTATGTTATTGCTCGATCTAGCACTGAGGCAGAGTATAGAGCACTTGCTAATGCTACTTCTGAGCTTTTATGATTACGATGGCTTCTTCAAGATATGAGTGTTTCTTCGTCCACTGCTACTCACAAATATTGTGATAATAAGAGTGCTATTCAGATTGAATACAATGATATTTTTTATGAGCGGACTAAACACATTAAGATAGATTGTTATTTTGTTCGTCATCATCTATTTCAAAATATCTTGCAGTTACAGTCAATCACTTCACATGATCATATAGCAGATATCTTCATCAAATATCTTCCACCATGACGTTTTCGAGAACTTGTTTTCATACTCTAGATGGCGTCGTATGACTCACCTGGAGTTTGCGGGGACTGTTAGATTATATATTTTCTATTATAGATTATATATCTTTTCCTAATAGATTTCTTATACTTTCTCCTAAATCATCTAGGTCCAGAATTTCTTATCTCCTAAATTTACTTACCCTCCATGATTACGTAGCTATAATAGGGTTTTATGTATTGTTCATTAATATCAATTCATATATCAATTCAATCATATACAGTTATATTTCTTTATTTCTAACACGTCTCTAAATGCAGATACAGCAACAACTAGAAAGACAGCAACTAATGTGCTTCCACCTCATACCAACCTTCTTGTGCTCCATGTTTTTTAATGCCAAAGCCGAGAGAGAGAGAGAGAGAGCAGCACAGGCCAGTAGGATAAGAATGGTGGTGTCTTTGAAAGCCTCCATCACAAAATAAAAGTGCCTTTTGGGAGGTGGTCTATGGCAAGTGTTTGAACCGAACATGTCATGCCTCTGGCTGATATCATCATCAGTCCCACAGATTCCTCTTTCAGAGTCAGTTTCGAGAGCAGTGGCTAAGCCTTCAATACCTCCAAAATTACGGAGCTCATCCAAGTTTTTGTCCTTCATCATTTCTCTGAGCTTATGCGACCTGACATTGCACAGTTGCTACACGGATCGGTAAAAATCAATCCCAAAAATTAAATGATTTTATGTAATAAATGTCTTATTTTTTCATCAATCAATATACTTAAGAATTAAGAATCCTAGATGGATTAGGAAAGAATATACAATATAGAACATATATAATAAATATACACTAACAATATACACTTGATTTCATCATGCTTGGAGCTTTAACCTTCCAAAGAGGACCTTTCAAACCTAGAGATTTAGAGTCCTTGTGGATTCGAATCTCGACCTGTGAGATAGCTTAGGAATGGTTTGTTTGGAACGGGCATGAACTTCACTAACCAACCAATTGGCCATGATAAAGCTGCGACTGCAATACAAAATCCCCATTGCCATAAATTTAAATTCACTGTATCGGCAAATTTCTTTAAGAACTCCACCATCACAACCTGAAGAACAATAGTCATTCCAGTGATCCCAATAAACAAATGGTTTTTATGAAGACCTCTGAACACATTCTTTTTCTCCAACTTCCTTGAATTGAATTCGTTGAAAACTTGGCAAAGTACAAAAGTGTTGAACATTAGAGTATCTTTTACCTTCCCATTCACATTAAAGATTGACTTACCCCAGAATTGTAAAGTCAATAGAACAGCTATCTGGTAAAGAGATTGTGCCAAAAGGTTTCTCCACATAATATTTGTTATGAGGGGTTCAGTCCGACCCACTGGCGGCTTGTGCATGAGCTCATGAGTGGGTTGCTCTGTAGCAAGAGCCAGAGCTCCCAATGTATTTATTATGAGGTCTACCCACAACAATTGAACTGTTGTCAGGGGAACTTCACGGGCAGAAACCGTAGCAATAAAGTTGATCACCAGAGCTGAAACATTCACTGTGAGTTGAAATTGAATAAATTTCTGAATATTGTTATAAACACAACGTCCCCGCCTCAAAACTGAAGCCACAGAGGAAAAATCATCATCCAAGATGACAATATCCGAGCTCTCCTTGGCAACCTCAGTGCCTTGAACTCCCATGGAAAGTCCTATGTCTGCTTCTTTTAGTGCAAGTGCGTCGTTTGTTCCATCTCCTGTAACTGCAACTACGTGGCCTTTTTGTTTCAAACATTGTACCATCAAAAGCTTGTCGAAGGGTGAGGATCTTGCCATCACACGGATATCATCAACACTCTTCATTCTCTCTTCGTGTGTGTAGTTCCTGAACTCAAATCCTTCGACCACTTCTCCGCTGTTTACTTGTTCATTAGGGCCAAGAATTCCGCATTCTGTGGCTATTGCTTTCGCTGTAAATACATTATCTCCAGTTATCATTTTGATGCTTACTCCTGCAGATCTGCAAACCTGAATGGCTTTCTTTGCCCCTGGTCTACATGGATCCTTGAGACCAACGATCCCTAGCAAGGTCAAACCATCTTCTCTTAATTCCATTTCTTCCTCTGGGATTTGCTTATGAGCGAAAGCAATGCAACGGAGGCTACTTGCTGCCATTCCTTGGATTATCTTCTCAAATTCCATCCTTTCATCTTCACTTATTGACTTGATATATCCAGTACTCTGAATATAACTCGAACACATCGCTAATACCATCTCAGAAGCTCCTTTCCAGTGCACGTGAATGGTGTCGTCAACCTTCTTCCTCAAGGAAACCCCACTACTTTTCTTCTCTGAGTTGAAGGTTTCAACATCAAGTATGGTACAACTTTGCTTCAATTTCTCCATATCCATACCCAATTCCTGGACAGCCCAAGAAAGTATTGCCTTTTCAGTTGGACTACCAGAAAACTCGGTTACAGATCCTGGAACGGGTTGGTAAACACTGCCAGTGGTATTCAAACCAACTCCTTGGTGGAACAATTCAAGGACTTCTGGGGCAATTCTATTGGAATAAAATTCTCCCTCGTCTTCCTGGCCAATCCAGAACTTAGTAACTTTCATTTGATTCATTGTCAGCGTTCCTGTTTTATCGGTGCAAATAACAGTGGCTGATCCCATGGTCTCACATGCTGAAAGATTCCTGACCATTGCGTGATCAGCCGTCATTCTCTTCTTGGAGTAAGCTAGTGTTAGCATGACAGCCAACGGTAGACCTTCAGGAATTGCCTCCATTACAGTATTAACTGCAGCAGCAATAATATGCACCACAGAATTGAACACATCATTCATATCTGTTCTACGTCCATTATATTCTTGATTTCCATTTTCATCTTCCGTGTTCCCCATGAAATAACGAATTAACAATACTACAAGAAGTAGACAAGCAACAGCGAGGCCTACTTTTCCCATAGATGAGGTCAACTTGTCAAGCCGAGCTTGTAATGGTGTTTTTTCGTTGGAATCGTGTGTTATTACGCTCATCTTCTCGCCCCATTCGGTGTTCATACCCACTGATGTCACGAGCATCTGACCATACCCATCAGCCACCTTTGAACCAGAGAACAAGAAAGGGTTCTGATCAGAGTCGACCTCCACATAGTCACTCTCTCCCGTCATGCTTGACTCATCCACTAGCAAAGAATACCCACGTAAGAACAATCCATCTGCAGGAATTTGATCGCCAATCCCTAGAAACACGACATCTCCAACTACTACATTGAAGACAGAAATCTTTTGCCGCCTGCCTTCTCTGACGACATATATTTGAATATCAACACTTATTTTTGATAACTTGTGGAATTGCCTTTCTTGTATGAGGTTACGGAATGCAGATACAGCAACAATCAGAAAGACAGCAACCAATGTGCTTCCACCTTCATACCAACCTTCTTGACCACCATGTTTTTTAATGCCAAAGCCGAGAGAGAGAGCAGCACAGGCCAGTAGGATGAGAATGGTGGTGTCTTTGAAAGCCTCCTTCACAAAATAAAAGAGCCCTTTGGGAGATAGTCTGTGGTAAGTGTTTGAACCGAACATATCATGCCTCCGGCTGATATCATCATCACTCCCACAGATTCCTCTTTCAGGGTCAGTTTCCAGAGCAGTGGCAAAGCCTTCAATACCTCCAAAATTACGGATCTCATCCAAGTTTTTGTCCTTCACCATTTCTCTGAGTTTATTTCTGTCAATGCGCGGAGGGAAGCCAGAACTACGCAAATTTTCTGTTTTTGGCAAATCAGAGGAACCATGTGGGTCTTCTCGCTTGGGCATGTCAGCTTCGTGCAGATTCTCACTGTTGGGCGTGGGAGAACCATGCGGGTCTTCTCTATTGGGCATGTCAGCTTCGTGCAGATTCTCTCTGTTGGTCATGTGAGAACCATGCGGGTCTTCTCTCATGTGCACGTCAGCTTCATGCAGAATCTCAGTGTTGGGCATGTGAGAACCATTCACATTTTCGATTCCAACATCATGGGGAGTTGTCTGTTCGATATTGAGAACAATGTGAGATGGGGAAGGTAATATGCCAGAGAGGTGGTGTTGGAGGTTCTTTTTTGATACAGTTTCTCTGACAAGAGAGAACATCGCCCGAGAAATATAGATTGCCATACCAGCGATGTGCCATCTCTTTTGAGCTTTGGTGAGGGTGGAGATGCTTATGTTAAGCAGCACCGTGCCATAGCCGCAGTGTGAATGAAGTTTGGTTGACATTATATCCTTCTAAGCTCACAGAAATTCATAGAGGACAATATCTCAAGAGTCTACAGGGATAAGTTGGGAAGAGGGACACTGCTGGGAAAGAACTTAATTCTAAGCAACACAAGATTAGTTTGTATATATAGACGTGTGTGTGGGTGTGAAATGAGCTGTTGTGAAAGTTCCATGGCAGCTTCCATGTAAACATGAATGATCAATAATCAGAAAAAATACCATGTACTTAATTAAACACATTAGCTTAGGCAAATGGGTTAAAACCATTTGATCGGTTAACATATAACTATGAAAATTATTTATAGTGTAGTTGACTATGTTTTGAATTTGGATGCATTGAAGTGACAAATGGGAATTGGAATTGAGGACTGACTAGCCCAAATTATTTATAGTAGGGACACTGCTGGGAAAGAACTTAATTCTAAACAGCACAAGGTTAGTTTGTATCTATAGACGCGTGTGTGTGAAATGAGCTGTTGTGGAAGTTTCATGGCAGCTTCCATGTAAACATGAATGATCAATAATCAGAAAAAGTATCAGACCCTCTAGTCAAATTTGTAATTTTGTAAAATTTTTCTTCTTTGTACAACTTTATCTTCCGGAAAAAAAATTATATATATAGCTTAGGCGAATGGGTTACACCCATTTGATTGGTTAACACATAACTATGAAAATTATTTATAGTTACTACAAGTTTTTTTTCGTATCGCCGGAAAATGTCTCTAAAATTGTCAAAAAAAAAATTTACCGGCGGTTCACCGGTAATTAAAAAATTTGCTAAAAAATGTTCTACCGGTAAAAAATTACAAACACTTTTTTTACCGTCGCCGAAATTATACCGATAGTTTTATCCGATGATTTTGGAGACATTTTTAGACACTAATTAATTATCCGACAGTTTTAGGAACCCTTTAATTCTGAAATTGTGCCCTCGTGCACTAATTAATTTTATAACTTGCACCACTCCTCAAAACAACTCCAAATACCATCTCTTAACCTCTTTCAATTTCATTTCCGTCAATTCAAGACATGAAACTTCTTTTCATATCACTTGTAAATAGTACTCAACGTTAAATACTGTAAAACATTAAATAATTTCAACATAACAATAATTATACAATTACCGATCAGTGATATATCTGCCATATTTACAACAAGAAAGTCTTTTTTTGACTTCTGTGACGCACGCAAACAAAAAAAAAAACAGTGAGCTACAGACGAAAAGGAGAGAGAAGGAAAAGAGACAGAAGGAGAGGAAAAACAAAAGAAGCAGCAGGAATTCAATTAAGGGTTCTGTACAATCACACTACAGGTAGGCAGGAGGTTTACATATAGGAATTGTTTATTATTATCTTTTTTTATAGGTGCTTGCTCTAATTTCTGGTTGTGCATATATATATATATATACCATATCTTCCACTGTTTTATATTAAATTAGTTGTTAAATTAATTGAATTAAGATTATAGTTGTGATGATTGTTAATTTATATGAAATTGTGAGAATAAAAATTGATGTATATATATATTTGGAATTGTTTTTTTTTTTTTTATAATTGCTTGCTCTAATTTCTGGTTGTGCATATATATACCATCTCTTCAACTGTTTTATATTAAATTAGTTGTTAAATTAATTGAATTAAGATTATAGTTGTGATGAATGTTAATTTATTTGAAATTGATTTAACAACTAATTTAATATAAAATAGTTGAAGAGAGGGTATATATATAGGGATGACAATTTGCCCCGTCCCGTCCGGTTTAAAACTCGTTTACGGAACTGTTTAAGGAAACAGGGCGGGGACGAGGTAAGACCCTACTCCGACAGGTACCTGCCCGGCGCCGCCCCGTATAAGTATATATATATTTATACTTATATATATAATATATAAAGAAAATATTAATATTATATATATCATACAACTATAAAAGTTATATTATATTATATATATCATACAGAATAGCCATTGTGTTGCATGTACCTAAATGTATGTGTTTGGTGTATCAATATCTAAATATCATATTTATTATTTTAAAAAAATTTGTATTAAAAAAAAAGTATAAATAAGGCGGGGCGGGGCGGGAAAAATTAAACGGTTGCGGGGACGGGATTTGGGAATGATATTATAAACTGTTGTGAGGCGGGAACGGGGAGAAGAAAGTTAAATAGTTGCAGGGACGGGGAAGTCAAAACCTGCCCCGCCCCGCCCTGTTGCCATCCCTATATATATATATTCACAACTAGAAATTAGAGCAAGCACCTATAAAAAAAAATAAGAAACAATTCCTAGATGTAAACCCCCTACCTACCTATAGTGTGATTGTCCAGAAACCTAGATTGAATTCCTGCTGCTTCTTTTATTTTTCCTCTCTGTTTGTCTCTTTTCCTTTTCTCTCCTCTTCGTCTATAGCTCACTGTTTTTATTTGTTTGCGTGTGTCACAGAAGCCAAAAAAGACTTTCTTGTTGTAAATATGGCAGATATATCACTGAAGAAAACTTCTTCGGATGCTATTGAATTCACAACAATAAAGTAAGCTATTTGGGAAGGGAGTCTTCCGGGCATATTTACAAAGGGAGAGAGAGCGAAAGACAAGGGATGGGGTGAGTGGGTGGACCCCACCCCTGTCTCCTATTCCCTCACTTTACAACACTTCCTCTTGAAATCCACAACACTGTACTAAAAAAATTGTCTTGCAAAAATCTTGTTATGAAAAAATTCCTTCTATGGCGGTTTGGCAATTTTGGACTTCTCAAATTTCATGACAGGAATTATAGAACTCTCATGAAGTACATACATATCACTTTCTGTCATAGCATGAGTGGGTTTTGTCCTCATTTCTTTTGTCTCGGCAAGCTCAACAAATGGTGATTTTCCCTCCTTTCTCATAGACTTTGGAACATACTTGAAAACAGGTTTGCCTTTGGGAGTTTTTGAAGATGATCCAGACTCTTGTGTAACAGTTATAGACTTCTAACTATCACAATCAAGAGTTTCTTCAGAATTAACCGGAACTTCTATACCTTTAGGTTTTCCTCTTGAATATATGTTTCATAGAAGAACTTCTGTTGGTATATCAGCATTTAAGTAAAACTTAACATCTGCAAAATATGATTCTACCTCAGTGAATAGTATATCATCTGCAAACACAGCCTTCACGCCATTCTTATAAAATTTGAAACATTGATGCAATGTGGAGGGAACTGAAATACCCCCCAAAAAATTTCGCACATGAGGTGGTCAGTCTCATACACAAAACCTGAGGAATAATAACCACTGATAGCAACAAGCATAGATGCAAAAGACAGAAATAGAATAATTACTAAAAGGTGAACAGAAATCCCATTGAATTGAAATAATTGATAAATAAATAATTATATTCTGGTAATACAATTTGGAAGTCCCGTAACCCAAGGACCCCTTAACCAGAAAGAACAAAAGTTTAACACTTAAATTGAAAACCAAAACCAAAACCTCTAAATGAGTTCATAGTTTTACTCCTGAAGAAAAAGTAGATTCCTACCCTGTGACTGATGAGAGTAGATGTCAGTCACAGCCCAACCCTAGTACTCTATCCTCGCAGGGGAAACTGCTTCGGACCTGAAATATCAACAAAGTGGGTTAAACCCACGAGCAAGTTCTATCTACTACATCCCAATCAGAGAATCAATATACATACCCTCAATATGAGGGACACAAGAGATAGATATACGTGCAACCCTTCAGATTATTCCTTATTCAGTTCATACTTTTAAAGATACAAATCATCTCATATATTTCCTCAACAACCCTTACAATATAAAAACGATCACCTTCTTTACGTTCACAAATAAAGATACATATCTATGCATTTTATTAAATCTACGCAATCATGATATGTCAAATATAATGCATGAATACCTTAATAGGTATGGGCGATCTTGACACGCCGGGCAATCCTTACATGCCAAATAAAAGTATAGATACCTTATTAGGTATGGGCAATCCTGACACGCCAGGCAATCCTTACATGCCAAATAAAAAGTACAGATGCATTCCCAATATGAAATAATAAATAAACAAGATGTATTATGATTTTTAATATGCACAAACTACAAATTTGAATTATCTGCTATGCAATTATCACCATATGCCAAATCATTCACAAGTGAACCTTAATCAAGTATCCCATGTGCATTTATATCTTTAAAAATAAACACAATCAATTAAATCAAAATAACCCAGCATCCATTAGAGAAATAATTCCCCAATCTAACCTCCAATGCACTCAAATTTACGAGGGAGTCTAAACCTACTCTTATCTAGGTTTCTGGGCCTATTCTACTTCTAAGAACACTATTAAAACATTCTGAAATTTTCTGAAATTTTAAAAATATTTTCAATAAACAAAAGAAGGTGAAAATCCAACTTTTAGGCACTTTAAAAATTAATTGAACACCAAGGGAAGCTCCTTTCGAGATGAAAATTTAAACCCAAGTTTATTTAATTTCTAAAAAGTTACAAAAAAATTTTGGAAATTTTTGGAATTACAAAAGTATTTTCTAAAATTACAGAAAGTGAAAAACCCCGCTTTTGGACACTTTAAAAAATCAATTGAATAACAAGGGAATATCATTTTGAGTTGAAACTTTAAACCCAAGTGTATTTAACCTTTAGAGAGTTACAGTAAAAATTTGGGAATTTTTTGAGTTGTATAAGTATTTTCTAAAATTACAAAAAGTGAAAAAGACAGCTTTTGGGTACTTTTAAAAATTAATTGGACAACAAGGGAAAATTATTTTGAGTTGAAAATTTAAAATTAAGTGTATTTAACATCCAATATAATACAGTAAAAATTTCAGAATTTTTGGAATCATGAAAGTATTTTTAAAAAATAATTTTTCAAATTTTCAAGTTTTTCCAAAATTTTCAAAAATTCAAAAAAAATATCAAAACATTTCGGAATGGGGCCATAGTGGACCCAGTGGTGGGCCCCCGCGAGTGGGGCCCAAAACCTTTTTTCTCGGCACCGGAGCCGGCCCCACGCGCGGGCCAGGCGCGTAGGGAAGAGCCCAGCGCTGGGGCTTTTTCCCCAGCATGCACAGCGCGCTGCCGGCGACTTCCCGGCGACGGTCCGGCCTCCTCCGGCCACCGTTCGCCTCCATTTTTGCGCCGTTCTTCTCCTCTCGACGCCGTCTACCTATTGGTGTAAAAAGCCCCATCCGAAACGGCCCGAATCAAAAACCCCCAATTCATAAGTTCTAAGGTTCTTCGCAAAATTTAAAACTAAATTATTCACGATCTGTTTTCCTAAAGATCCAGAGTTGTTTTCAAGATAATCCCAACACAGTAGGTTCACGATTTAACATCTACTTTCTTCCAAATTGCATGCATGAATAATTTCTTTCTTAACACAATATACATATACATAAATATATGTGCATATAACCTTACATAAACAAAATCAATCTATTCTATATACAATCATCACAGTTAAATCTCACGAAATTTATCAACAACAGAAAAATACAAACATACAATTAAGTACAAATTTTTAATATAAATCAAATCCTCAAACTTAGACTACGTATACGGATTCAAAGGGGAAGAGAAGAATCAAACTTGCCTTTTTCTGACGAATCAACTTGTTCACCCGATCGTCACTCCCTTCTCTCTTTCGTTTACTCTCTTAGTTTTGTGGGTAAAAACAACGGCAAAACCTTAATTTCTTCTTTTTCCTTTTTGTCTTAATTATTATTCTTTTATTGATTTTTCTAAAACTAAATAAAATCAAAATAATAATAATAATAATAGCAATAATAATATAATTATAACCCTAGGCCCATCATTTTAAACATAACCTTAGCTCACTCATCCTAGCCCAAATTTCTCCCTAGCCCAAACCAAAACATTTAAATAAAATAACACACAATTAATAACAATTCACATAAAATGATAAAAAAAATAAACAGAGAAATTTAAATGAAATGAATTGAATCTATAAAACCTAAGCAATCCACATAAAATGATAAGATGCATATATAAAAGAAACGCAACTCACCTAAAATGATAATTTAAAAAAAAAAACATTTCATATGAATTAATAAAATAAAGTAAGAATATAAAGAAATTCAATTTCTTTAAAATAATCGACATCTAAATTTTTCGGGGTATTACGGGAACTATGTCGTTTCTATGGACCCAAAGTCTCCCTAGAAATAAGTTGTAAGAGGTCTTTGCGTCAATGACATGGAATAGAGTTTCAGCATTTAACTCCCCAATGGCAAGGTGAACCTTAATCATTCCGATTGCTCTCTGGCCTCATTGATTAAAGCCTTGAATGATTAAATGACTTTGAGCCAACTTATCAACCGTGATGTCAAGGTTCTTCATAGTAGATTTTAGCATGATGTTCACTACAGAACCTCCATCAATAAGGATCCGAGTGACTTTCTATTCTCAAACATATCCAGAAATGAAGAGTGGTCGATTATGTGGCTTTGACCCTAATTGAAGATCATCATCAGTGAAAGTGATTGCTGCATAACAAGAGGCACAAGTCACAGTAGGGATTTGCTCATCATTATCTTCCAAGGTTTGAGATTCTTCTTTAGAATCTTCTTATCCATTATACCAGTCAGTTTCAGCAATAGTTACTCTATAAACAGTCTGAATTTGATCCTCGCTAAAATATCCGGTCGGAAAGAAATCTCGTAAAGTAGCAATCTTGCGAAAACTATTGTATGAAACTTCATCTACTTGGTCATTTTTGATTATTGTTTGTCTCTTCTGAGCTATTTTTTTAGGGTGACGATGTTGATACTTCTCTCTTCTTTGCCTCCTGTTAGAATGAGCAGGTTGCATCAAAGTAGTACATTGCTTTCATGGCTTTTTTCTCGTCACACGAATCTATTCTTCTTCTTCTCGTCTAGACAGCTCTGTATGTGGCATTGAGACAATCACTGGATCCAACGAACCAAACTGGATAATCTTGGTGCCGGTCAAGTTGAGAAATTCTGACATAACAGTAGTGTGATTTGATTCAGCTACTTCATCACCGTCTAAAAGGATCTTCCCTTGTTTTGCAAAGGTCATAACCAATTATTTAAATATGAAGCACTTCTCAATTGGATAACTGACAATACGGTGATACTTGCAGTATTTTAGGTCATGCATTCATCCCATCTCCTTTGGGCGTTTGCATTCTGAGAGTTCAATTATTTTCTTTCCGAGCAAAAATTCCAATATACCAAGTACATCGGAGTCTGGGAATGGGTACTCATTTTTCTCAAATTCTTTGAGTATGGGACGAGGTCTCTCCTTCTCTTGGAATTTGCTTTGCTTGCTCTATTCTTTATTCTTTTCTTTCGCAAATACCTTCAAAGGTACAATTGTGGCAGCCATAGTCTCCTTGGAGACCTTCTTTGATAACTTCTCATCTTTCTTTCCTTCCTTTTTGTCCTTGTGTTACTCTAAGACAAAAGAGTTCTTTCCACCATAACCATTGATTTTAATTTCCATGTCATGCGCACGTGTAGCCAACTCTTCAAAGGAATGGGGTTTGATGCCTTAAAGGATATAGAGGAGTCCCCAATGCATACCCTGCATACACATCTTGACACCAGAAATTTCTGAGAGTCAGTCTTTGCAGTCTAAGTTGAGCGCATTCCACCTATTGATATAATCTGTAACAGGTTCATCCTTCCATTGATTAGTATTGGTGAGTTCCATCATGCTCACGGTATGACGAGTACTGTAAAAGCGATTTAAGAATTCTCGTTCCATCTGCTCCCAACTATCGATCGATTCAGCCTCCAAGTCAGTGTACCAATCGAAGGTATTTCCTTTAAGGGAATAGACAATTTTTTTTACCAGAAGATCACCCTCAGATCTGGCATTGTTGCAAGTCTTGACAAAATGAGCAACTTGTTGTTTAGGATTGCCCTTTCCATTGAATTGTTAAAGCTTAGAAGGTTGATACCCAGCTGGCATCCTCATGTTGTCAATTCATCTTTTGTAAGGTTTCGAATACATGAGCGAACTTTGAGAAACACTGCCATATAGTGACCTAATTGTGTTAGTGATCATATCTTGAAGTTATTGAACAGACAACGAAATGATAAAAGGAGCAAAATTGGGATGATTTGCCCTTTGCTCGGACGTGCTTGCATGGTGAGCCTTGTTAGCTATGGCCCCTTGTGGTGTGAAACCGGTGGGAGAGTTTTTGACTTAACTCCTTAGATTTCTGAGCTTCCAACCTATTCATGAGGGAAGCAATCTGTAAGTTTTTTTCTTCAACAGTTTTGGTGAGCTTTTTAATAGCTCTAGCCATGGTCGTAAGTTGTTCCTCTACCGATGTTGCATCGGTCATCATAACTTACATGTTGGTTGATTGTGATTGCGTCTGGAAATCTAGGTACCTTGGAGAAATTAACTCTCTCAGAAATCTAGGGGAGGAAACTGAGCCTAATCTTGTACTTAAATTAGAATTCGACATAGAGCAAGATAAGCGTGGTAACATGTCTTTCAGAAAAGAGCCTTCAGAAACTAGAGGAACTTCTTCAAGACTTATGTTGTTGAAGTTCATCGTCCTTAAAGACTCAAGAGTGATAAATGGATGATGAGTTTTTGCACTTGCAGGATTGGTCAAGTTGACATCCGCCATGCTTTGTTTTTGTACTAAAGAAGTATGTGCCTTTGTTTTGCTGCGAGTTGTTGGTCCAATAGAGATGCTGCTACCACTTGATGGAGCCATAACATTCTTAATGTCCTTCTTAACGAGAAAGTTGTTGATTGTTGCAGCGGCAACATTCTTGACAACATTTTTTGAGCCTTAACCGAGTTGAACCTTCTTGGGGGCCCCATCGATGCAAGCGAAGAAAATCTTTGATGAATTGATTAAGGAGATAGAGATGAGAGGCAGAGAGGTCCCATCGGGCGTGCCATAAATTTGTACACACAAATTTCGTGTCCGAAAATCTAGGAACGAAATGAGTAACAAACAATCAATTTTATTAATTTCAAAAAAATTAGTATAATTCTCTGTGGTCGATTCTTTTACAACAAAGAATCTTCCTCTGATTTAATCTCCTTGATGTTTGGTGCAAGAGCTTCAAAAGCTTGTTCTTGAACTAGATGGGATGAGCTTTCTTCAAATCTTCAAGATTGAAAATCCTTGACTGGATTTCCGATTGAGGACCAATAGAGCTTAATCTCGAATGGTGAGTCGAAGGTCTTCGAAGAAAAGCGACACTTGTGTGGCTTACTTGTTGTTCTTCATCTTTAGATTCTTCGAGGATTTAAGGTCTTTGAAGTAGAACGGCACTTGTGTGGCGTGTTTGATATTCTTCGTCTTCAGAACTTCAAGTGTTGGTTGAGACAGGGTTCAACAGAGCTTTTGTGTTCTTTTGATCTATCCATCTTTGTGTGTCGGTCCCCTCCCGAATGTGTAGGGTAACCTTGTATTTATAGGCAAAAGGGTGGGGTTTTAATTTGGTAACTCCCCATTAATTTTGCCAACTTTCATGAATAAAGAGATTTTGCTTCCTTTTATATGGAAATAAATTAAAATTTAAATTTGAATTATCACACATTTGCAAATTCAAATTTAAATTTGAATTATCACACGTACATTTTTTCTTTAAATGCATGAACTTTCAAATTTTTGACAAGTGTTCGTTGACGGGATTCACAATCGTAAAATTTAATTAATTGACTTGTTTGATTAATCGGACGGTGATTAGACCATTACAAAATTTATGTGTCTACAATGGTGTTGACAGTTCTTTATGATACAATTTCTCTGACAAGAGAGAGCATGGCCTGAGAAAAAATAGAACGCGATATAAGCTATTCGCCATCTCTTTTGAGCTTTAGCGAGAGTGGTTATGCTTATGTTAACCAGCACCGTGCCATTGCCAGTGTGGCTGGAGTTGGATTGACATTATATCTTTCTAAGCTCACAGAAATTGGTGAAGGACAAATTTTCAAGAGTTTACAAGGATAAGGGAGGAGAGGGACGCTCTAGGATACAACTTTCACTCTAGCAACAATGCAAGGTATATGCATATATATGTGTGTGTATTTGTTTGTGTTTGTGTGTGTGTGTGTGTGTGAAATGGGCGGTTCTGGAAGTCTCGTGGCAGCTTCCAAGTTTTAAGAACTAACCATATGTTACCAAGCATATCAGCATAGAGGCATTTGGATGATGTAATAGTCAATTTTTGTTAAAAATTTATTCTGTGATATTTTGGCAAAGGAAATGGTTCACGGCTGGTGACTTTACTTGACTTTGCTTAATACTCCGATCTGGAGAAATAGCTTTCAGCTGAGCCGCACTGTGGGTGGGGTCGGGTTTAGATTAAATTCTTATGAGCTCACAGAAATTGGTAAAAGGACAAATTTTAAAGAGTTTTCAAAAGTTTATATATATATATATATATAGGTCGTACCGTGGTGATGGAGTGGTGACGTATTGTTCTTTAATGTATGCATGGGGATAAATGCATACATCGGATGACGAATAGAGTGTGATAAGAAGAATAAAGAGAACTAGTTAAAGAGGTCGATTTGATTTCAACAAAGTTATATACACATTAATATACGTATTAGAATCTATAGTCATAAAGCTTTTTTTCACAAAATACTTCTGTGATGTATATGCTAATTAGTGGCCCACCCCCATGTGTTTTACCCTGTGGCCGGTGGTCAATTTCAGTGGTTTAATTGTTAAGTTTTTCTTTTATTTATTTATTTATTTTCTTTTCCGTTCTTCTCAAGAAAACCAAGTTTGACTTTTTCTGATAATATATACACTAAGCCGGGTTTATCACGTTACTGACATGTCCAACTAATGAAAATTCATCATTCCATATTGTCATAAATAATTTTTATAAATAGGTAAAACACTTTTCATAGAATGGTAGATTTTTATTGGTTGTACATACCAATGACATGATATGCCATGCTCACTTTAGATATGATGGTGTTGTAGGAATTTTTTACACAATTAAATCTACCTATTTTAGCCAAATTTATATATGTGAAAAAATAGATTTAATGTATGAAAAAATAATCATGTGAAAAAAAAAACAAAATAAACGTGTTGAAAAACAAATTTAATTGTATGAGAAAAAAAGTGTTAAATAAGTCGAATTCGGTAATTTTTGAATAAGTAGATGTGAGATAGGTGATAACGTCATGAATGATGTCATCCGACACCATTACTCCTCTCTTGTACACTCATTCGAAAAGTGTCGAAAGTTTAAAAATTTATCATTTTTTATGAAAAAAGAGAGAGAGAGAGAGAGCACGCGGGGGGACTTCACACATTTGTGTCTAAAAATGAATTTGATAAAAATGTTGTAGTCATAAATAATGGAAAGCAAATGCAACTTCTTTGCATCCACCACCTACACCATGTGTCCCTCACAATCAATTTGTCAAAGAATATATTAAGAGTAACGCGTTATATAAACGATTCGTCTAGAATTTAATTTGCAATATATGAGGTTTCACACAGAAGTACACCCAATCCATTGAATTTCTTGAACCCTGTCAAGCCGGGATTGCTTATTATTAGTGCTATGATGTTGTCACAATTTACTTTATTATGACAAAAATGTAAATAAATATGTGTAAATTTATCTTATTGTTCATGTTGTTTGTCATCATCATCACATTGTAATCATTGTTTGTACAGTAGTATGAGTAGTTTTTTGTAGCTACTTGTGATAGAGCAACAATTAGAAAGGCTGTGGTTGCTAGAATGACAAAAATTAACTGTATATGTGTGTGTAAATATATATATATATACTTCATTGTCTTCCTCTTTTCAACCTTGCAAGGAGATTGATTGATTTATGCAGCCATCATCATATATATATATATATATATATATATATATATATATATATACTTCATTGTCTTCTTCTTTTCAACCTTCCAAGGAGATTGATTGATTTATGCAGCCATCATCACCCTCACAAACTCTTCGTAACTAACTAAACCATCTCCATCTAAATCAGCTTCTCTAATCATCTGTTCAGCCTCTTCGTCTGTCAATCTCTCTCCCAAATTTATCATTACATGTCTCAACTGCATACATTTTAAATAATAATAAATAAATATTATAAGAATAATAATTTCTCTTTTAAATTTTGAGTGATTTAAAAGTGTATTATATGATTGGAATGGTAGGGCTCGCACATGATTTTAGAAGTCATGTGAAAGGATTCACCAACCTACATAAATTACCTACAAAAGCATTTGAATTCGGAATATCTATTCTTACTTATATTATAAATATGTATATATTAATAATAGTTATATTTTGTCTAAATAATGATATTAGGAAAATGTAGTGGTCATAGTCACCTCATTGGCTGATATAAATCCATCCTGATCACGGTCAAATACTTTGAAAGCTTCTTTTAGTTCCTCGGCTACATTGTCCTGTTGATTGAAGTGACATTTGGTGAGACTTTTATACCATATTTTGTCAATAAATAGAATTATTAATTAACAAAAATAAATAAATGATCCACAAACCCTTCTCTACTCAAAATAAAATTAGATTACTCCCTTTTACAAGTAATTAATTATTACCTTCATTTTTCTTGCCATGATATTCAAAAACTCCTCAAAATCTATAGTCCCATTTCCATCAGCATCAACTTCGTTTATCATTTCTTGTACCTCTTCTTTTGTTGGATGTTCATTCAATGATTGGATCACTGCTGTTAGTTCTTCCATTGTAATGGAGCCTACACATTCATGACCATATTCATTACACACACACACACATATATATGTGTGTAGTTATATATATATATATATATATATAATATACGTACACACAAACACATATATTTGAGGAAAAGTCCTGAAGCCTGGCCCAATTAGATGCAAGCCCATGACCCGATCTTAAGCTTTGGTTTCCCATTCGGACTGATTGAGATCGGCCCAAAGGGGCTAGGCCAGATCATTTTACACACACATGCACAAATATATAGATAGATATATATATATATATATATATATATATATCGGTTAAATTACATAATAAGCTAAATAACAGGAGCTGCCTGTGTTTTCAAAAACAAGACAGCATTCTATGTCAGTTTTGTCGGATTAAAGGAATAGTGAAATGACTTCTATGCCTGTCTATTTTTAATTGTTATTTAATTAAAACAAATCATAGCGTATTTACGCAATGACTTTTATAAGCATGTACTTTTTATTGTTAAAAAATTGGGAGTATATAAAATGACCACAACTGCCTTTATGTATTCACACGTGTAACTCCCTTCCCCCCCCCCCCCCCCTCTCTCTCTCTCTACACCAGACAATGACTCTCTCTCTCTCTCTAAAACTAGAGAGAACCGGGGTTTCAAAATTCAGAACGAAGAGAGAGAACTGTTAATGATGGGCATACTCTCTCTCTCTCTCTCCACTACAAGCTGTGCTTTGGGTAAAGTTGGTGATATATGTTTGGTCTCTCATCGCTATTTGCCGTCTTTGATCAACGGTTTGAAAAATGGCCGGAGGAGTCTATCTGCTGAAGTAAAAACTATTTAGTTTGATCAAATTTGATTTATTTAACATCTATACTCCATTAGAGTTCAACCCCATTCATGTACATATATATATATATATATATATATATATATATATATATATATGTGTGTGTGTGTGTGTGTGTGTGTGGGCGCACGCGCGCGCAACATTAGACAAGGCTCATAATATCCAATGATTAAAAAGCCAAAAAACACTGCAAACAAGCAGACAATAACAATGAACAATCCTTAATCCAAACCACACATGCCTTAATTCATTACTCTTGCTCATACACCACTAAAACTTGTAAAAATACACACAAACACATTTTAACTAATAACTAAGCTATCTATCTATCTATATATATATATATAAAGAAGGGTATAAAACAGAACATACCATCTGAGTCTTTGTCAATCATGCAAAAGGCTTCCCGGAATTCGGCAATCTGATCTTCTGTCAACGCATCAGCCATGCCGGGTTTGATCGGTCTCAAAAACTCTCTCCAAACAAAATGGAAGAAGAACCTGTTTGGAGGGAGAGAAAGTGAGTGTGACACAGGAGCTGAAGATTTTGAGAAAGTCTCGCATTATAAATAGTGGGTTTGTAGGAAATTTTCAACAAATTGGAAAATTATAAAGTCGTACGCGCCAGAGAAAATATTTTTTCATTCAACAGTCAACACTGAAATCTCTCTAGAAGTGTATTTGGTCAAACTTTCAACAAGGAAAAATATGATACTGTAATAAAATAGTCTGGCCAATGCTATCAAGTCAAGTATAACAAGACTTTCTATTTCTGTGTTTGAACTTTGGGTGTTTATGGAGTGTAAAGAGTCATTTGCATTTTTTTCTTTATTAGTTAATTAGTTATAAGAAGAAAGAATTTATATTATATTATATTAATATACATATTATATAACACAGGAAACATGTGACATAAAATAAAATATTTAAATATTTGAAAAAAAGAATTATTATGTGAGATCAGCAAAATCTTTCAAAAGGAAACTTGGCCTCAAAATCAGCTATGTAGTTTACAAGTCAAATAATTTGAATAAAACTTGTCTTAACTTTCTTTTCTTTTCTTTTCTTTTTTATTTGTAAAATCTAATTCTTTTATTCGTGGGATTTGATAAATTTAAAATGGGAAATAATTGACTTTAATTTGGTAATCTTGATGCATTACCAATAATAATGAGGTTGATTTTGATGACACATAACACTCTGTTTTCGTGTGGGATGGGAAGCTTGAGAAGTTCAAACGTGTAGGTTGCGGTGTCCAAATGTCCAATTTTCGTTGCTTTCATTTGATTTATCAAGCGCCAAATATATATATATATATATATATATACACACACACACATAGTTTAAATCACGTGCCATCCACCTAATAAACAATAAATTAAAATTTTATTATAACACTCAAAATATTCAAAATTATTATAACACATCCAAACACATTAATTAAAATACCCAAAACTATTTTCATTATAAGACAACGGTAATATAAATTCACTTGTTGAAAAAAGTAAAACTATAAGATAATTATTATTCACATGAAAGGAATCAAATATAAATTATAAAAAATCAAAAGGAATAATTCTAACAATTCTTAAATAATCTATTACTATTCTTTTCGATGCATATTATATATAACTTCAACAACCAAATAGAGTAGAACAAAAAAAAATTAAAAAAAAAGGACGAAAAAGTATAAGAACTTGGATGCATATTATATATAACTTCATTGTCTTGTCACAAATTCAAAATTCTAAAAAAACAGAGGGCAAAGAGCAGTAACAAAATTTTAATTACTTTGAAAAGAACAAAAAAAAGAGCGAAGAAGAATAAGAACTTGGATGCATATTATATATTACTGCATTGTCTTGCCACAAATTCAAAATTCCAAAAACAGAGGGTAATGAGCACTACTTTGAAAAGCAGTTCATACTCATCAGACGACCATTAAGAAGATAAAAAGAAAAGAACTCACAAGAGTAGATGTAAGCTGAGATAAAACTAAATCGAATGATTGTTGATGAGATTTGAGAGGAAAATGAGAGCCGTGTTAATGAGAGTCGAGAGGAAGAATGGAGAACGTGTTTGTAATTTTATAGGGGTTTAGGGAGAGCTATGTTTGTGATTTTATAGGGATTTAGGGTTTTGTTTAGAGCCGTGTTGATGAGAGCTGAGAAAAATAATGGAGAGTTATGTTTGTGATTTTAGGAGTTTAGGGTTTTGTTGGGTTATAATTCTATTTTTTTAATTTAGAAATAATAAAAGGTTTTACTTTTGTACTTTTAATAGTGTATATATATATATATATATATATATATTGCTTATTTTTATCTATTACTCAAAATAAACTATTTTTAGGGAAAAAAAATTAATGATCAAACTTAAAAGAGAATTAAGAATTAAAAATAATCATGTTCTTTTCTCATTTACTTCCATTAGAATAGATAATTTTCTTACCATTATCATTTTCTTTCCTTCACTGAATCAAGGAATCAAATGAAATATGTAAGTTCTGGTGTCGACAATGCACTGAGTAAAGAAAAAAACGGCTTTATTAAAAGAAAATCATTATTATTATTGTTGTTGTTGTTAAGAGTGATTTCTTGCTTCGGAATGGAAGAGTAAATTTATTTTTTTCTTTCTTTTTGCTGGCTCTGTTTGGTTATATAAAAATTGACAGTGACAAGTGAAAGTAAAAGAAAGTGAACTAAAAGAAAGAAAAATAAAATTTTGATCTTGTATTTGATTAGCATGAATTTTTTTTAAAGAAAATTATAAAAAAAAATACCACTCTATGATTTGAATATCATGAAACTTACCATAAAAAAAATAGTATTATTACAAGTTCATAAAACTTTCTCAAGAATCAAAATTTTATGTATTTATTGTAAGAAATTTTTATGAAAAAATTAAGTGGTTATAGAAAGAATTTGTCTCTCAAAATTTTCTTTTTCCTCCCTATCAAACTTTTACGGTGTTCAGAAAATTTTCATTTCCTTTTTTTTCTTTCTATTTTCATCTAACAAAACGGAGACTTAGGGCACAGCAACTTGGCCAAAGTTGCCTCTTCATATTCAAATTTTGGTCAGTCACATCAACATTTTAGCCAGCCACGTCAGCATGTCAGGATTTCCATATTTTAACTCCAAAACAGCTTCTCTAAATTTTTAATATCCACCGATTAAATAATCTTTCACACAATTAGATTAATCTAAATATTCTATATACATGTATATATAAAAAGTTTTTTATATCCTTTCGGCTTGGAAAACTCATAATTTTTTCGTCTTATGTCAAAATATAACCTAAGTAGTACTCAAATTGTAGTTCTCGAAATTCTCTTCCTAACATAAATGGTTTCATCAAAAAATTAATTTGTAGTCAAAGTTATTAAATTGTAAATAAATGATATATATAATATATATGCACAAAGCAGGTGATGACAAATTTAATAAAATAAAAAATTCAAAGAAGCCAAATTTGGTTAGACGCTTGCTGAATCCCGCCAACCACAAATTGGCCTCACATTTGACATTGTAAGCTTATTTTGTAGTTTGCCTGCCCAGACCGTCTGGCCAAGCCATCTTGAATATGTTAAAGTCTTTTGTGTGTATGTGCGCGCGCGCGCGTGTGAGAGAGAGAGAGAGTGGGTGGGCTGTCACTAACATGAGAAAAATGACGAGAGATGCAATGACTAAAGTGTCCGTCGTGGACAGATTGTGTCAAAGCATGTAAATTGTGTTCTTATCGACGCAACAATTTTGATTTTATTGTCAAACTATCGCATAACTTTGAAGTCAGATTAAAACTCTTTCCACATCAAAACAGCTAAGAACAAAGTCCATTAATAGGATCGAATAAGACATATATAGACATGTTTGACATGAAAGAAGAGAAAAAAAGGGAAGAAAAAAAAAATCCATAGTGAGCACAAGAAGGGTATATTGTAAAAAAAATATATTGCTCTGATTTCACTTGAGATTTACTCTAATTGTCATCGTGTTAAAGTTTTGTAAAAATAACTTTAACAGCTCTTATGAGAGTTAGAATATGTTATCTAATTAAACATTTCTAGTGAAATTATTAAAAGGATAAAATGCAAAAAAACACCCCACTATATACAAAATGTGCAAAAATATTCCTGTAGTTTATTATGTGCATATAACCCTCTGCATTTTTACAATCAGTGCAAACACCCCTAGGTCAAAATTTTCTTTTTAAATGACCAAAATATCCCTCACATCCTTTAAAACCCTTGTGCCATGTTTGGATGTAATATTTTCTATTTTTTATTTTTATATTAACTAAAAATATATTTTAATTATTTCAGATGGGCTCAACTAGTGAAAATAAAGGAGTATTCATACATTTTTTAAATAAAATAAAAAATAATTTTCAGATGAGTCATTTTTGGACATCCAAACATGGTACTAGAATGTAAGGGTGTTTTAGACATTTGAGTTGTTAAATTAACAAAAATGGCCTTATTTGCACATTTTGTAAACAGTGAGAGTTTTTTTTTTTTTGCACTACAGATAGTTTTTGCACATTTGGTATATAGTGAAGGTGTTTTTTTGCACTTTACCCTTATTAAAAGACCCTTGATTTTATTAAGACAATTTATTATCCTATTACAAATGAAAAAAATGGAGCCATAACCACTACATCTATCGTGCGCCATAGCCACAACTACAACCACTATTACCGGTAATGCGCCAAAACCACAACCACTACTGCCGATGTGCACCACAACCACTGCCACTATTGCCGCAATGCGCCACAACCACCACTCAATGAGACAACTTGCTCATCCGACGCCTACCTCTCCACCATTGTACAAAATAAAATAAAAAGGATTTAGAATCCCAAAATTCGAAGTCACTGGTTACTTGGAAACTGATTGTATAATTGACAGTAAAATTTGTAGATACCCGTGTTTTCATTGCCAAGATTGTGGAGTTGTGATAGGAGTAAAAATTCTCTCCATTTAGGATTTCTCATAGTTGTAACTATAAGTGGTAACACACGTTACTAAAATGAGTGATACAATGTTATCCAATGTCACCCAGTTTAGTAATGTAAATTATTAATGATTGGTGTCACCCAGTGTAATAGTATCTGTCACTACTCATTGTAACAAATATCGTCACAAAATGAAACTCTAGAGAGGATAATAGTCCCTGTGATAAATATATATATATCTATATATATACTCACATATGTAAACGGTTAGAAACACACAAAATGAACACCACATACAATAGTGATGGTAGTGTCGACTATGGCTATGGCATTGTGGAAGGATTGACAGAGTTGCTTTTGGGGAACGGTATCTGTAACTTATCTCAATTGTATATTTAATGGAATTTATATATTGAATTTATAAATTCAATTATATACACATTTTAATTTTGAAATTTAATTACTATAAATATTAATTTAGTTTGGAAAGGTTTTTAATTAGTTTTTGCAAATTTTATAATTAAAAATAAAATTATGTAATCATAAAATTTAACTTTAAAAGATTGGTAGAAAAAATTAATTTCAGTATATATATATATATATATATATATATATATATATATATATATATATATATATTATGTTAATTCATTGTTAAAATATTAAGGATATTTTGGTCCGAAACTTTATTGTTTAAAATGTCATTTCATTTTATTAATAAGATTAATTTTATCATTTTGTTGTGCATAAGGGTATTTTTTGTACTATTAAAATTAGTATTTAAAGGGAGACTAGAGTTAAGTCAAACAAGCATTAAAAAAAAAATCACGACTTTAAACTGAGAATAATTAAGGCAAACCTTACCCTTATAAAATATATAAATATATATATATATATATATATATATTGATAGATAATAATTATATATAAAAAAAAAGGATAGAATATAGAAAGGAACAGATTCCCTGTAATCTATGAAGCATGGATACTTCCCCGGAGGTTCCGTGGTCGTATCGGATACGTATCCAGTACAGATACGGCCAAAACATGGCCGAACACGTATCGGATACTCCCGAAAAGTATCCGACTTTTTTAAATAATTTTTTTATTTTCAGATACGTTTCGAATATGCCAGGATACGTTTCGGATACATGGTGGATACTTCTGGAATATATTTGGGAAAATTTGTAATTTTTTGTTTTTATATATATATAAAAAAAGATGGTGGCCATATTGTAATATTAAAAAGCTTAGTTAAAGGTGGAGCTTAATTTGTAATAAATCAAAAGATCTTTTAATGTTGAAAAAAAAATTTCTTTAAGTTAAAACTTAAAACTTAATTTGTGTTGATCCTGGCGTAGGTGCCTCTACATGAGCTTCGAGTAACCAATTATGAACTGGTACCATAGGCACTTTGACGGCGAAAGAGGCGAAAGAAGCAATCCATAGAAAGATTTGGCGCCGCTCACTAAATTCTGTGGTTTCTATTAATTTATATATATGTCGTATCCCGCCGTACTCATATCCTATTTTTTTAAAATTTGTTGTATCGCCAATCCGTATCGTGTCATATCTGTATCCCATATCCATGCTTCATAGCCTGTAATGTATATTATTCTAGTATTTTATCCGATGTGAATGTGCAGAAGACGATTATAAATGAATATTAATTAACTTTAAAGTAGAATGGGCAGGCATATAAGTTCCAAATGAAAATACTTGAATGTTATCATGGGTCACTTGGTGGATTATGTTTTAATTGAGAAAACGTATATGATCTACTACATTTATTGTTATATTGATAAGTCAGGAATTGAGTTAGGCTCTTACACACACTACGTCCCAATCAGACTTAGAGAGGATGATATGTCTAACTCACTTTGATACTTAAAAATTTATTTTGATTTTAACAAATTTCAATTAATTAATCAAAACCATGCATAATATCATTATCCAATCAATCAATCAATCAATCTAAGCTATAAAGCAATATAAATTGCGAAAGAGATTAAACTATCAGAAGTGATTTAGATTATATAATTTATGTACAGAATCGAATCCAAGTTACCCGTGTAACATCGATTTCTGATGAGGTTGAAGAAATACAGCCTGTTGGAAACAAGTTAAATTTATTTTTTGGCGAGAATCTTGGAATTGGAATTGGTGAAATTAAAAAAAAAATTGTTCAAGAAAATTTTGAAATCATAAACAATTTTTTCTTCAATTACACAAATTCTAATTCCAAATCTCCAATTGCATGCGGACAAAGATAGCCTTTAAGAGATGCACAAAGCGGTATGTCTCAAGTTCGAAACTTGGGAGCAACCTCTCAAAAAATGGAGGCAAGGTTTGCCGACATTCATCTCTCTCAGACGCCGCTTAAGCGGGAGCCTTGTGCAATGAATATGACCTTTTTAGATGCACAAAATAAATAAATAAAATGAAGCAAATCATAACCCAATAACCCATATTTCAGATCTTGAGACAGTAATCTGGGATTATTTGAGAATTGAAACAGGCAATTCCAGTTGAAAATTTGTTAATTAACATAAGTGCATGCATGCAAATTGAAAGAGAATATCAGTAGTGGCACCAACAGCCAACCAGAAAACTCTCTCTCTCTCTCTCTCTCTCTCTCTCTCATATTGGTCTACCTTTGGGAACAACTTGATCTTTGAGCCACATGTAGATAGGAACCAGCACGAAGTATGCTCCGGCCATGGCACCCAAAATGAAGCGCAGAAAGAACACAAACGGATTCACGGGCTCTGATACATCCTCTGCCTTAGGACCGAGCTGCAGGACAGGGGACAACTTTATGAACCCAAAGAGAGGGAAAATATATATGAAAGATGCTTCTATAGATGATGAAATGTATTTTTGTTTATCAAGCAAGAACCATGAAATTATGGACGATGAGCAACAAATATAAAGGCACAGCCATCAATCTCCCCAACCCATCAAACGAGGTATCAATGTACTGAAATGCTAGATTTTTTCAAATGCACAGGAATCAGCAATCTAAAAGTTGGAACTCAATCCAACAAAGCCATAGATCCCAACAACTTGTGCCAGCTACATGAATCATTGTTTACCTTTCAGCTATGAATCCAATCTATTATAAAAATCCCCACTTATATGAAATTCCTCAAATCAATTTTTAAGAAATTTTAAAATTTTATATTATATTAGTACAGAAACTTAATTACTTACAGGAGTGCACACAGATCGGATTGGTTCAGTTTAGACAAAAAATCAAAAGCAATTTGATCTCAACAGATTCACAAAATTTGTAACCAATGCGATCTGGTGGAAGCCTTAAACATCGGATTGGATTGAATTGGATTGCTAACCCAATAGTTTTTGTAATTTTTTTACCTCAATATGAGATTGAGATGCAAAATCCATTATTATAACTACATGATAAAGAGTCTTTATCATTGTCCATCCTTTAGTTTCAATAGTCTGCCTCAGCAGATTAATTGAAATCCAAGAGCACGGTAAGACCATTGTAACAATAAAATTTCAGAATCTCTTATTTGCAAAACAAATAAAAGAAGATTGAGTTATAAAACATTAAAGAATGTGAAGAACAATTGAGGTAAAGGGAGGTAGATCTAATCAATGAAATAAATATTAATATCCCGTTACTAAAAACCAAAATCCATCTAATAAGCTTAAAGCACAAACAAAAAAAAAGAGTATTATATAAGTAACAGATCGGATCGGATTGGTTTTTTTAGACTCAAATCTGTGACATGATCCGATTCTTGTATATTACTTATTTATGAAATCGTGACCGAACTGATGGACTAAAAAAAGCAATTCGAACCGCACAGATCGGATTCACGGATCAAATGAACACCCCTGATTACTTAAACCCTAACTTTGAGCTGTTTTACTAATGGTTGTAGGGGTGATGGTGGAAGTGCCAGTGCTATAGCAGGGCAATGGTGTTGGATTAAGCCATGAATGCAAATAATACCCTCCTACATTAACTGAATTCTCCCGTAGTGGGGAACTCAATTGCTTTTGATACCAGATACTGAAATTGAATCTCATAAAAGTTCCTCTCCAAGATGAAAGCAGCAGTGTAATTCCATGAGATTTAACATAGTTACCAAAAAATAATGCTGATAACCTAGCAATAGGCATGGAGCACACAGTTGCTCAGAGAAACTAAACGAAACGATCCAAAGAAATTTCTTATTTCTTCGCTTGGTTTTCCTTTTAGGAAAAAATATTAGGAAAGGACGATATGGATATAGAGTTCAACATAGATGGATACACTTGGGCCTCGTTAGGGGATATTTTGTTTTGTTTTGTTGTAAAACATACAAATGACAACAAAAATATGTTTGGTGCAACCCTTTTGTTTTATTTTTGTCCAAAACAATTCACAACACATAGGGCAAATTTGAAAGCATAAAAAGATGTTTTCATCTGTTTTGGCTGGAAAATCAAAAATATGGAAGAAAGTTGTTGTAGTTACTGTGCATTTAAAGTTGTTTTTATCTGTCAAATGCTCTAATGCCACTCGCCATTTTCTCCAGCGCTCTCTCTCTCTAGACTCACACACATACACTGTCTCTCTATATTTCTCCCAACAACAACCATGACTGTGAAGACGTCAGGCGAGCTTGTGCCGACAAGATTCCGGAGCCCATTGGACGGTTGGGTGAACTCAAGAAACGTGGGTGATGAATTCCCTTACAAGTTACATCTGGGTTTTCTTTTATAGCCTTTGATTTAAGAATCTGAACCCTAGTTCCTTGATCCTAACCTTTTCCCTACCATTTCAGCCTTTTGATTTAGGAATCTGAACCCTAAGTTACTTGATGTTCAGATATTCATTGACTAATTTATGACACTCTAGCAATCAATCACTCTGAAAACCAAGCCAATTTGAGACTCTTTCATCTTAAACTCATATTTTTTCCCCAATTTTTAAACCCTAAAATTGCAAGCCTGCCAATTTGGAACTCTTTTCATCTTAAACTTACTTTTATCCCCCAATTTTTAAACCCTAAAATTGCAAGCTTTTGATGACTTTAGTGCACCATAAATCCATTCGTATGCTGCAGTAGTGTTGTCCAGCATTAGTGTGGTACCTGAGTTAAAAGGTCTCGATACAACTTTTTTTTTATTTGGTAAATTGCTAATAATGCTGGCTAAGGCTTAAGGAAATTGAGGTATTTTGTACAATTCCATGAGGACATCAAGAAGACATTGGCTGTGTTAAACAACAAAAAGAACTCCACGAATGAGATTCTAGATTCTACTGGAACATTTGTGACTTTGCTAGGTATTCTTCGTAGGGATTTAGTTTAGATTCTGCTGAAGATACAACACAAAATTTAAAATCCTCCAACTTTTGATCCACTTCAGTTTCAATGCCCACAAGCTTGAGGAAGTTAAAGAAAAGGTAAGAATGTATCTGAACGCCTTGAACTAATCATGGTCTTGTCTCATTTAGGATTGAATTAGTGTGATGAGTTGATATATTGCAATTCAACACCCCCACCCCACCCCCCCTAAAAAAAAAGATATATATTACATGTTTGGTGTTTGATTTTATTGAAAAAACATATTAAATGTCTGTAGTTCTATCATATTTTTCTACATTTAATATTAAATGCATATTAAAAGAGAGAAGAAGAAGAAAAACAAGTATTTTCTAAGCATACCATCTTTTAAGTCAAGAATTAGTAAAGACAATTTTGTGCCACATTTGTACAACGCCACACTTGTTTTGGCTTTTTTGTACATCTGTACATTGCCAAACGTGTTTTCTGTTTTTCTCGACAGCAAAGCAACACAACACGTTTTGCTATAAAACATTTTTACGAAAACAACAGCAACGCCAAACGAGGCCTTAATTAATACAATCAATCTCTACAACTCTTTTTTTTGACAAGTGAAAGTGTTATAGACAGTGCTCAAGAGGGGAGCGCATCCCAAGAACAACACAAGGGCCAAAAAGGGCCCCTAAGCACTCAATGAATCAAAAAGTCCGCTATCTCCCCTATAGATTTACAATTTCTCCCCCGAATCCAAAAAAAATGAAGTGTGAAGAAAAGAAAACTTAAACACACTAATAGGAGCTTCCTCTCCCTCAAAGGATTTCCTATTTCCCTTGTTCCATAGAGATCACCACCACAGAAACAACGGAACAATTTCCACAACTATAGTACAACTTGTTATCCTATGGTTTAAAATTGATTTCATGATTAGAACTACCCCATCACATTCCAACTAAGTCATTGTTATAAGCATACCAAGTTCCAGATACATTGAGTTCAAAACTCATTAGCTAAGGAACTTGAATCCAAACCTCCTATGAATGCTCAAAACAACTGACACATGAATCTATCCCGATGATTCATCTTAGAACCACACCAGTTCCCATGATGTAAAAGTTGAATACACTGTCTCCTAGATCCAAAATTAATACAGAACCTAAAATGAATAACACTAACAACCATAAGATGTTACTGTTTCAAATTGCTATCAAAATGGTCCAAGCAGATAATTGAGCTGGTGGTCAAGATACAACCATGCATTCTTTTATCAAGTTCCCAGTTCACTCCCCTCCATCTCTGGCTCAGTTATAAGAAAAGTAGTGGTTGCTGTTTTTATATGCACATATATACTAATTCCATATGCTATGTACAACAAAATTTGATCTTTTTAGTGTGTTTAGTGGAACAGTGATGGAATAAAGTATATCCAAAGAGTGACAAAACAAAGTGACATATATATAATTGTAATCCAATTAATGTATTCCATATAAATATCTCATGAACTTGTAGAAGAAAGAGGAGAGTACCTGCAAAGGAGAATCCCCAGAAGCAGGTTTTACACCTGTCACAGAACATCCCATTATCAGCCCATGACGACGAACCCCACGATACCATTTTGGGCCAATCTTCTTCAGTTGAACATCCTTAAATCCTGCTTTTTCAAACCACTCGATGTACTCTTCCTCTTTAGGGAAGAGCATCCACATATCTGCAAAAAACCGAGACAACCAAAATGTTGGGTACACAGGACCAATTAAACAGGCCTTTCCTCCAAGTTTCAAGACTCTGTATGCTTCCTTGATGCCGCGCTGCGGGTCTGGCCAGTATTCGATACTGAGAAAATGAAATTATGGGACTTCTATTAGTGATATTTCCAGGAAAGTTACTCTCTCTCTCTCTCTCACACACACACGTATGTAATTCCCCTTGCATTGGGGTTCAAAATTGGAGTGGGTTTTCTATAAAATTGGCATTTCTCAACAAAAAGCATAATTTAAATGAACCAATACTTGTTTAATCCAAAACTCTGGCGCAAGAATGACAGAATATCCGCAAGCTATGGCAAACAAAGATGTATGCATAATTTAGAATGCTTCCAACCATTAAGTTTTGAAAAACTTAAACTTTGCAACCCTAGAGTGAAATAAAAACGAGGCATACAAGAGTACAAGACCAAATGAAAGGTTGAGAACTAACCTTCCGGCGGATACGTATCTATCAGCATAATCAGTTCGGAAGGGGAGATCCTCTGCATCGCCCTCAATTATCTTGCATTCCTTCAAGGGTTCCTTCTGCTTTGCCTTGGCAAGCTGATGAGGTGACTGATCGAGAATCGTGACATTCTTGGCATCAACATGCTTAACTATACCCAAAGTAGTGAATCCTGTCCCACCACCGACATCTACCACGATCATATTCCGATCACTGAGGTCAGCAGGCTCGAGAGCATCGTCTCTCATATCCTCAGTCCAATGCCCAGGATTTATGACATGGTCATACACAATTGATAGGAACCTATAGAACCAAAATGCCTCTTTCTTGTGCTGTATGAACCTGGGCTGCGAAGCAGGCCTAGGTGCAGAAACACTGCACTTTGGTACTAGAGTGTTAATTCTAGCCCTAGAATTTCTACCACCAGACATCAAACTCATCTTCAGAAAATGCTTCCCATGCAAATCTGACCTAATAAAACCTAACCCATTTGGGGTTATTCCTCTAATGAGTGTAAGATTTTCAGCTCCATTAAGCATTGAAGAAGCCATGAAATGACCAGATAACAAATACCCAAAAACAGAAACTAGTAATTTCTGAGTTTAATTCACTGATTTAAAGATTATAACTAAAACCCAGTGAAATATCTACAAGTATTTGCTATTATCGAACGATTGAAACCATAAAACCCTACTTCCACAAGTGTGTATATGAGGGGTTGTGATTATGCAGTAAATTTGTACATCTATCTAGATTGGGTTTGAAAGGAAAAGCCTAAAGAGCAAGAAGAGGTGCTTACCAGTTCAGTGAGGTGTGGAACAGAGAGAGAGAGTACGAAAACGAACCAGATTCAACTTGGAGGACTATGTAAAACGGGAACCACATGTTTTGGACTGAAGATTGGAGAGAGAGATAGAGACGGAAATCTTACTATACTGGTTGGGTCCACTAGCGACATCTTGTGGTGATAAGTAGTTCGATTCCAGTGAGTCACAATCTCTGAGTATATATTATTATTAAATAATAGGGTAAAATGCATAAAATCCACTCTAAAAAAATTCAGTTCATGTTCACTTTATAGTTTATACCTTATGCTACTTTGGTATGTAACAATGGAATGAAATGAAATGCCAATATTATCTTTTTTTATCTATTCCTTTGTTTAATAAGAAAAATAAAAGTGAGAATGATCATTTCGCGTCATTTCTTTAGAATGAAAAAGAATGAAAATCTATTCCACTACTCAACCTATAGAATGGTTATTACATTCCCAATAAACATTAAAAAAAAAAATTTAGTTACCAAAAATAATGTAATCATCATTTCATTCCTGTATCATTTCATGTTTGAAACCAAACAATAGAATCATTCAATTCTCACTTTAATGGAATGCTCATTCCATTCCATTGTTGCGTACCAAACGTAGCATTATAGTTTGTATTTTGTGCAAATGAACCATTCTATGCTAAAAACACATTTTAAGTTCCAATTTTACCCTTATACCTAATTTCTTAATATTTTCAACAATATCAATTTTGTTATTTTTATATAATTTTTAAAAAATATTAATTTAATTATAAATAAAATATTCTTGTTTTATTATCATTTCGTAGCCGAGAAAAAAAATCTTCACTATTAAAAAAAACATTTGGCATTGTTTAAAAAAAGGGCATTTTTTTAAACAATGCCAAAAATAAAAATTTACAACAATGAAAATTTTTTTATTATTATTTTCACTTGGTTACAAAATAATAATAAAACAATAATATTTTATTTATAATTAAATTAATATTTTAAAAAAATTATGTAAAAAGAATAAAATTGCTATTGTTGGAAATATTAAGAAATTAGGTTGACTGGTGAAATTGGAACTTAAAAAGTGTTTTTAGTCCAGAAGGGTTGATTTGTACAAAATACAAACTACACGGGTGTAAAGTTGATCTTTTGCACGTTTTTGAAACTAGAGGGAGGTTTTATGCACTTTACCCTTAATTAATACAACTATTGTACTAGAATTAGGTGCGCTCGCATTTGTGGTGAAATGATGGCAAAGACCTAGGCCAACCAATCAATATCTGTGTTTTGAAATTAAAATGAGAAGAAATTTAATTCTAACTTGAAGGTCATATTTGGTAACACTTTTGTTTTTAATTTTAATTTTTAGTTTTTTAGAAAGTCAGAAATAGCGTTTGATAATATGAAAATTTTGACAATTCTTAGGCATAATTTGAAATTTTCGTAATAAAACACTCAGTTTTAGTTTTCATTTTTCAGTTCAAGTTTGTATTTCTGAATTTTTTTTTTATAAAATACAATAAATAAAAATATCGGTTGCTCAAAAATATAAATATAATAAAATAAAATACAATAAATTAAAGTTTTATAAAAAATAATAGTAGAAAAAATTAAAAAATACAATAAATAAAAATTTTGGTTGCTCAAAAAATATAAAATAAAATAAAAAGAGTATATAATAAATAGATAAGAAAATTTATTCATATAATATATATAATAATATATATACACGAATCTTGGACTCATGCACATTTGTCAAGACCTTGGACCACCAATTTAGACTACAATTTTGATATCTGACCCATAAATAGCTAGAATTTATGATAATAACCAAAAACATGCATTTATTGATTAAATAAACTAAAATAAAGTCCTAATAAATATAATTTTGGAGGAAAAAATATACATAAAATATGTAATATCACATTTATATTGGTTAAAATGAGTTGGAACCATATTTTTCAAACACAATTTTTAGTCGAATACTACTATTTTTAAAAAAATATATTAATTTTGAGATATCAAACATATTTTTTCTGCTTTTATACATTATCAAAAATATTTTATTTTTGACAAAAATGACAATACATTAAATTTTTAAATTTCATTTTTTTAAAATAAAAAAATAAAATTTAACAGCATTATCAAACATTCCCTTAATTCATTTTCTTCGTATTTCATGCTCTTAAACACAAAAGCTCAGTAATGTCCTGTCGGATTCTAAATTATATTTTGAACAAGTAAATCAGGTTAACTTCTATATCACATCAATCACAGTAGTTTGATAATGTGGATTTATGCATGTATACTTCTTTTAGGAGTAGTGTGACCTTGACCATATGTCAAACACAAACACGCATGGGCACACTCGGACAAGTGTTTGACTAAGATACAAGTGTCTTCAAATTTGAATATTCTTACATGGCAGGATCATTTTTTTATATATATTTTCACGGCACAAACGGCATAGTTTGTAACGGGGCGGTCCTGACATTACCAAAATCTCGAGAGGTCTTAGGCAAACTTTCAACGTGAAACCTTTTATATGTTAGGTTATACACGAGTAATTTTTTTTTATAAAGTGCGAATTTTTAACACTCCTCTTAACACTCCTCTTAAGACTTTTAACTTTAAATATAATTCTGCCGAAATATTGAATATGATTTTCTTCAATATTGTTTGGCTAGAAAAGAAAATTGAAAAATGTTGAAGAGAGGGAGGAATAAAGAAAAAGAGAAAAAAATTAAAAAAAAAAAAGAAGAAGAGAAAAGTCAATAGATTCATTGAAGGAGGCAAATATATATATATATATATATATATATCGACTGTTTTTAACTTATACAATATATAACTATATTTTTTTTTGGCCCCTTTCTCTATGTCTTTAACTTATACAATATATATAGTACTATTTTTTTTTTTTGGGCCCCTTTCTCCCTGTGTTTAACTTATACAATATATTTAAGTCATTTTTTCTCTGTTTTTAACTCATACAATATATATATATATATCATTTTTTTTGGGCCCCTAGATTTTGGAGGCCCTAGGGGACCGCCTAGGTCGCCTATAGTCAGAGCCGGCCCTGGTTTGTAATTATATTCTTTCAAAGAACAAAATTCCAATATAATTTTAAAATTCACAATGAGAAAATTAGAAAAACAATATCAATTTTTTAAAAAAAAACAACACACATTTAGCCCTAAACTCCAAATTAATAATTTCATTCATGATAATATGTATAAAAGGAGCCCAAAAAAAATTTGTACATATAATAATTATAGTATTATTTTTTGACGCATTCCTGTTATATCTATGTTTTATTTTTTAAATAATTTGTCATATCGCCAAGACCATATCATGATATTAAACCAAACTGTAAATAATAAATATATATTAGTGTATAGATTGTTAAAGAGCATCATTTACAATATACTACAATATATATGATTATCGTGTGTGTATATCATCACCATCCTTAATTCCATTTGAATGTGATCTAACACATGATTTTTTTTCTCTCCAAGAATTTCTATTACATGTCATTTCATTTACTGTATTAAACTTTTTAAAATAATTTTTAATCTCACCACATGTTATTTTTGGCCGCCCTCTCCTTTTATTATAACTAGTCTTCCTCATTTGATCGGCGTCTCTAGGTCTCTTATGCATGTGTCCAAGCCATCTAAGTTTACCTTTCGATTTTTCTCCAATAATGGGTGTTATACCTAATTTTATCTCACTTTATTAGTGATCTTATCTCTTCTAGTCACTCCACTCATCCATCATAATATTTTCATTTTTGCTACATAAAAGCGTTGTGTATATATATATATATTTCAAAGAGTAAATTACTCTGACCTCCCTTAAGGTTTTGCCTAATTACCCTCATATTAAACTTTTTAAAATATCATGGTCAACCTCCCGGGTACCCCTGCCATTAATTGACAGTAAGCTCCGTTAAAGTCAATTAGCATAAAAAATTAAAATGTCAAAACTACCCTTGATGGTGGTATTGCTAGTGTGGTATTGATGGAGAATATATATATATATATATATATATATATATATATCAAAGGATTAGAAATTAAGGTTATTTTTATACAAAAGCATTATAACTTCAAAGTACTTTTGTAATTGTATATTAAATGTGATTTTGTTTCATAGATTGTTAGTCTAGCATGGGTGTCAGAGTAATATTGTAAAAACTTTAATTTGAGGATAATTAAGCCAAATCTCAGAAAAATAAGAGTAATTTACCCTATTTCAAAATATGATTTTTCATTTTATTGGTATGTGTGTGTGTGTGTGTATATATATAAATTAAAATGTCAAACTTACCCTTGATGGTGGTATTGCTGGCGTGGTATTGATGAAGAATATATATATATATATATCAAAGGATTAGATATTGTGGTTATTTTTTTGACAAAAACATTATAACTTCAAGGTACTTTTGTAATTGTATATTAAATATGATTTTGTTTCACGGATCGTTAGTCTAGCATGGGTGTTAGAGTAATTTTGTAAAAACTTTAATTTGAGGATAATTAAGCCAAACCTAAGGGAAATAAGAGTAATTCACCCTATTTCAAAATATGGTTCTTCATTTTATTGGTATGTGTGTGTGTGTCATATATATATATATATATATATATATATATATATATAAAAGTCCAAAATCGTAAAAGCGAACCAAACTGATGACTACAATTCGGTTCAACTGCTTGCAACGATTCGATTCATTTCCAATATTTCTAAAATAGTGAAAATTGATTTGGTTTTGATTCGTTATAGAACGAGTTAAATCGAACCATGTGCACTCCTAATCATACCCATGTCACATGTCTGTGTATGTGCTTCGCATATGTAAAGGTGGAGTCAACTTGGAAGTATGTCCTATTTTGTTGATTCATATGAATCATATAAGCATTTGAAAGTTTGATTGTCAAAACAGAACATTATTTTAAGGGTAACTGACTCTGACCTCCCGAGGTTTTGTCTAATAACCCTTAGAATAAAGTTTTTAAAATATGATAGTCAACCTCTCCTAAGGTTTGGTTGACTTCACTCTGGTACCCATATCATTAATTGATAGTCAACTCCGTTAAAGTCAATTAACATAAAAAAATAAAAATGTCAAAACTACATTCAGTGGCGACAGTGTTAGTGATTAGAAATTGAGGTTATTTTTGTACAAAAGTATTATAACTTAAGTGTACTTTTGTAATTGTATATTAGATGTGATTTTGCTTAATGAATGATAGGGGTGTGAGAGTAATTTTGCAAAAATTTTAATCTGAGGGTAATTAAACCAAACCTCAATGGAGATCAGAGTAATTTACCAATAGAGTTCCAAATAAAGTATCAATTAAGTTAGAAACTACTTAGATTTTGATTATTGGTTATTGAAGTGAGTACAAACTCAAATTACTTGCGAAAAAGTTTAGCTTAGAGTCATTAATTCGTAAGACATACTATTCTTGAATTTTATTTTACTTATCTTAATTATTTTCTTAATACTATTTTTTCTAATCAGTAGGTATACAATTTGTCAAGATTATAACAAACAAAATTATATACGAGGTATGTTTTCTTGGGTTGACTACACATAGGTGAGGTCATAAACGAACCTATATGGAAGCTCACATAACTAAACAAGACAATAAATTTTAGTTTAACTACAATTACAATTTAATATTTTTCTCTAACAGAGAACCCTCTCCTATTTAAATAAGAGTATTTTTTAATATAAAAGAATAAAAAATTTACAAGCTAACAAGACAATGAATCAAAATTTCACATTCAGAATACCAAAAAAGGGCAAACTCTTTTCTCAATACTTTATGTACTCTAAGATAGACAACAACGACATCTTGGTTTCAAATGTTATAAGGGTGGCAATTTGGCCTGCTTTGTCAGATTATTGCCCTTAATGAAATGAGAGTGGTGTATCTTTAAACATGTTAGGAGCGGGTATAAAATTGTAATTTTTTTATCCGAGAGAGTGGTATGTCTTTAAACAGGTTAAGAATGAGTATAAAATTGAGGTTTTTAACCCGAATCGGGTTCAGAGCAAGGACAGATGCATAGGTTACTCGTCCCGTCATGTCACAATTATATAAAAGAATCACATGCATACCCTTGTTTTTTTGTTTGGTAAGTACATACATACCCTTGTTTTACAATATGCTCCGTTTGGTAGGAAATAAGAAAATTGGATGGAAGGGAGAGAAATATGGATAAATGAGACATCCCTAAGAAAGAGATTGTGTTATTCCTTATTTTTATTTGGTTGGATGGAAGAGAAGATATAGAAATAATACCTTACTTTGTTTGTTAGGAGAGAAGGGAAGATAAATAAGGAAAGTTTTGTTGTAATTTAAACATTATTTCCTCCAAATTTGGAGGGATAAAATTTGTGAAAGAAGAAGGATGGTTCATCCATCCTTTTTCTCTTCCCTTATTGCATCATCTCTACCAAATGAAAGAAATTTGTTCATTCCCGCATATCATCCTTTCACCCCTCTTCTTTCCTTCCTACCAAACGAAGTATTAATATTTATAAACACCCTTGATATAAATATATTCACTTTAGGGTTTCTTTTTATTCTACCATAGTGGCTACCAACCACTCCCTCCCTTGCTCACCCACGCATTCCGTCAGCTACAATTCCTTATGATCAACTATTTTGATTACTTATCGTTCTAATCAAATTATAATTTATAAAGGTACTCTCTTATATATAAAATATCTATGGAGAAGCCTCTCTATCTCTCTCTTTCTCACTTTAACACTAAAAAAACATGAGTTTTTTTTTCTCAACAATTAGATAGAATATAAGAATAAATTTTTTGAGAAAATACCTAGACTAGAGTAACTATGTTATATGGGGTGGAATGTTGGGCACTAAAAATAGGATAAGAACAATGCCTTCATGTGGCTGAAATGAGAATGCTAAGGTGAATGAGTGGAGTACTAGAAGAGATAAGGTCACTAATGAGAGTGTGAGAGAAAAATTAGGTGTAGTACATTGGTGAGAAAATTAGAGAGAGTAGACTTTGGACACATATATCAAAGACCTAGCAACAACAATAAAAAATAACATTAGATGAGGTTATTAAAAATGACTTAAAAAGTTAAATATAGTAAGAAAAATGACATGTAACAAAAAGAATGAAGATAATTCATGTGACTGGTCCCCATTCATATGAGATTAAGACAAGGATGATAACCGAGATTGGAGTAAGAAACTAAAAAGAAGTGCAAAAGTTGACCTTTATATAGATAGAGTGAGAGAGTACTCATCTCTTGCTCACTGGTGAGCAAGAGATTTTATCCACACTTTGATTAGTGACCATTAGATTAAATCTAACGGCCATTAAACAAACCCACTTACGTGTTTTACTAAAATCACAAAACCACTGTCTGTATTTTTTAATTTTGGAATATTAATATTACACCAATTCATTTCATAATGTAAAAAAAAAAATTGTAATTCCTTTCCTAATGTAAAAAAAATTTTAATATACCAAAACAAACATTTGGTAATACGATTGAGAAATAATCAAGAACTCCCAAAAATTAGAATTATCCATTCTTCCACCTCTGAAATTTTTGATTTTTAATCCTATCTCTTCTTGAAAATATAAAAAATCTATCTCCAAATATATAATAAAATTCTGATTGAATTGGAGTAGTTGAGAAGTTCCTGCTCAAGGTTTTTTCAATTGGTCGGATCAAGATCCTAGCAAACATCACAGACTAAAGGTATTCTTATTATTTATTATATATATATATATATATATGTCATTGTTGAATGAATGTGTATGAACAAATTTGAATGAACTTTTGAATGCAACTTGTTAGCCTACGGTAAAAACATTCATGCTTATGTTATGAACTAAGCACTTGGTATAGACAGAGTGACTCTCTTTTCAATCTTGTATTTGTGTTGTCAGAATGTATATGTGAGAGGCAATTTGGCACATTGAGACTGACCGTGAAGATACATGTATGATTAAGTTTCACCATTTTTATTTATATCAGGGATATAAATTTACCATTTATCAAGAGTAAGGGTCTTATGAGGATCATATTTAGTTGTTGATAAAAAATAAACTTATTTGAAGCTTTGCCACCAATAACATAGAAAATACAGAAGAAATAAGAAAAAAAAACACACAAAAAGATGAGGCTGGTTAAAATACCTATTGTTTGTTTTGATATATTAAATATTTTTTTTACATTAGGAAAGAAATTTCAATTTTTTTAATTTTTTTTTACATTAGGAAAGAAATTACAATTTTTAAAATTTTTTTTTACATTAGGAAAGGAATTGGTGTAATATTAATATTCCAAAATTAAAAAATACAGACAGTGATTTTGTGGTTTTAGTAAAACACATAAGTGGGTTTATTTAGTGACCGTTAGATTTAATTTAATGGTTACTAATCAAAGTGTGGATAAAATCTCTTGCTCACCGGTGAGCAAGAGATCAATACTATATATATATATATATATATATATATTTCCTCATAAATTATGGTTTTTTTATTTCTTTATTTTTTATATCAATACAATGAGATAGAAAATAATGTTTGTTGGTAATGGTCAATCTGTCCATATTTGGAAAGATAAATGGGTGTTCGAGAATTGACATCTATTTCCTATCTGACAACTGATGACGTGCTTCCAAGTAGAGTCTCTGATCTTATTGATCCTCAATCTTCTAGCTGGAAGGTTCTACTATTTCAATCTTTTTTTTTCACGTGAAAAAATAGCCTCCATTCTCCTGTGTAACATCAATTTATGTCAGCGGCCTAAGTCATTAGGTTGGGCAGTAGATTTTAGTGGCTTATTTAATTTGTCTATCGAGTGGCCAAATATCTTCTATGGTAGTATTGCAGGCTAGTTGATCAACGAGATTCTAATATTAATTCCATTTCACGGATGACATGGAATAGTATTTGGGAATTTTTTTCAAAGCCAAAGATCATTTATTTTTTTGTGGTGGTGCGGCCAAAATTGTCTTCTAACTTGTAAGGCTCTTCACTACAGAGGCATGTCGGTTGTGGATGTGTGTCCTCATTGTGGTTTAAAGAATGAAATAGTTTTTCATCTCCTTTTCCAATGTCCCCACTCCATTGCAATTTTGAAACCCTCCCCTTCCGTTTTGATTTCTTTGTTGCCCACTTTAATTCTTTTATGGCTTAGTGGACAAAGTTGGTTAATGAATTGAAATCTCGAATTCTTAGCTTGGTCTTTTTTTGTTGTTGGTGTATTTGGAAGGCTAGGAATTAGTTCATTTTTTATGGGGAACTATGGGCTCCGTCCACATTTGTTAGTAAAGCTATTGAGCAATTTTAGAAATTTGTTGATTTTGTTTTGGTTCTAGCTTTTGATTCAAGCTGCCAATGTCTCTTTTTCTTCGGTTTAACAACCTCCAAATTCGGGTTTTATTAAATGCAATATGGATGTTGTTTTTCATTCTCGTCCCAGATAGGTGGTGGTGGAGTTATATTTAGGGATCATCGGGGGTCACGTCCCGATTTTTGACACTCGGTTGAGAGCAAGAGAAATGGGGGTGAAAAATGAAAGTTAAATCGGTTCACACTCATGAACCCCTCAAGTTCAAACATCCAATGACAAGGTAAGGTTGTTTAAGTAAACTGTTTATAGCCTCCATTGACTGAAAGTGATGAATATATATAATATGATTACAAGTATCAGTTCCTTAGTGTAAGCCTATAAAAGTGAAGCAGAATAATAACTATAATAGATAAAGATTACAAGGTATTCAATTGAAATCTAAACTGAAGAATTTGTTGAGATATTGTCGCTATTATGCTCCCGCAAGATTGGGGCACCGCAACGAACACCAATCTTGTAACATTGTCGGAGAAACGGTTGACGAGACAAAAGCTTGGTTAAGGAATGGTTCCATAGAGCTCATAGGACTATAGACTTCTTTAGAGTCAAACATGTTGGTGCGATGCAAAAGATCATAGATATAATTTTGTTGTGACAAGAAAAGATCGTCTGTGGTAGGAAAAGCTTCAACACCAAGGAAGTAGCGGAGATAACCAAGGTCTTTGAGAGAAAACCACTGTGCAAGTTTGCCTATGAACTTGTCAAGAAGTGATGAAGAGTTTCCTGTGATAAGAATGTCATCTACATACACACAAAAAAACATGGTGAGGGGACCATCAGTATAAATAAACAACGAGGCATCTTAATGGGAGTTAGTAAACCCATTTGTAAGAAAAAATCCCCGCAGTTGGTTAAACCATGTCCGTGGTGCTTGTCGAAGGCCATACAAGGCCTTATGAAACTTGCACACATGAGTGGGGCGGTGAACATCAACAAATCCCAGTAGTTGCTAAATGTAAACATCATCAGTAAGTGAACGGGCCATTTCTGATGGACGGTAATGGTGAGTATGATATGGATGGTGGTCGATTTAATAACCGGGATGAATGTATCATGGAAATCAATGCCTGGATGTTGAAGAAATCCTTTAGCAGCAATACATGTTTTATAACGAGAGATCTACCCATCGGGGTTCCGTTTAATCTTGTAAATTCACTTACAACCAATAATATTTTGTGATGGATGAGAAAGGATAAGGAACCAGGTATTATTGTGGACAAAGGCATCAAATTCCTCACGCATAGCTTGACGCCAATGGGAAGATTTTTGGGCTTGGGTAAAGGAGGTTGGCTCAGTTTGTTCAAGGGTGAGAGTGGTTATAAGGTAATACCTTTTATTTGGCTTGAAAATGTTATTTTTTGATCTGGTAAGCATGGGATAAAGTGGTTGGGTAGGTGGTGAGGGTGGAGGTGGGATAAAGGGACTGACCTGATTATTTATTGATGATGATGATGAGGAAATGGACGGGCGCATCAAGAGCTGAGCATGGATGGGGTATAGGTGTATTAGGCATCTGAGATCCTAGAGAAGAGACATTATTCACGAGGTTAGACTAATATAACACAGTGTTAGAAATGACTGAAGTAGAGACCGAATAATGTGGTGGGGAATCAAAAAGTGCCCACTGCCTAATGGAATCTGTTTCAACGGAAAAAGACAAGCGTAGGCAACCTTAAAATGGAATTTTTTTTTTGATAAACATAACATGACGAGATATAAAAATATGATTGGTTTGTGGATCAAGACACCTATATGCATTATGCTCTGTAGAATATCCTATGAAAACACAAGGACGTGAACGGGGTTGAAGTTTGTTTGTGTTGTAAGGATACAACTATGAGTAACACAGGCAACCAAATATACGCAATTTGAGGTAATTTGGTGATTGTGGAATAGTTTGTGAAATGGAGATTGGTTGTCAAGGATGGGTATGAGAAGGCGATTTATGAGATAGGTAGCTATTTGAAAGGCGACAGACCAATGAGTGAGAGGTATAGAGGCGTGGTGTAGTAATGTTAACCCAGTTTCGACAATATGACAGTGGTGTCGCTTGACAGTGCCAACAAGTTCTGGTGTGTCAAAAGGGGATATTAAATGTTGAATACTATGTTTAGTAAGCGTTGAAGTAAAACCTTGATATAACAGTAGTAATCATGGATTTAAAAAAAATTTCAACCATCTTTTTAAACTTCTCAAATATGGTAGTGACTTCAGATTTGTGTTATATCATATAAAGCCATGAATATTTAGTATAATAATCCACAAACACGACATAATAAAGAAAATGATCAAATGATTCAATTGGTGTCAGACCTCAAACATCAGTATATAAAATTTCAAGAGGTTTGTCACACGAAATAAACGACATTCCAAACAGAAGCTTGTGACTTTTATTACAAAGACAAGAGTTGTAGTGACTAAAACTAGACCTTGATAATGGTAAAGACTCAGCAGACGTAGGACTTTTGAGAATTTTAAAAGACGGGTGACCAAGACAATAATGCCAATGACACATAAAGGACTTTATTGTGTGGAAGGCACAGACTATTTTATTGGTGCTGGGAGAAGACGGTCATTCACACACACGCCCCTTGTTCGATCCTTGAATGAGTGATGGCCCTGTGCACAGATCCTTGACAACAAAACAATTAGGAAACAATTCAATCGAGGTGTTAGTTTGATGGCAAAATTGCGATATGGATAAAAGATTTTTTATAATTGTGGGTGCACACAAAACATTATTTACTTGAGAAGTGAAATTAGTAACAATAAGATTAGCGGAACTAATATGAGTTATAAGAACTTGATTACCATCACCAATGATGATATCATTGTTACCACCATAGTCAGAATGCACCAACAGATTCTAAAGATCATAAGTAATGTGATTGGATGCTCCAGAGTCAATTATCCAGTTATTGCTGTTATTGGTTTCATGATTAACATGCATGAAGTTTGTTTGTAGAGCATAAAATGGATGGGGTCGAGACCTGCAAGTCTTAGCACTATGACCAGGTTTGTCAAACAGTTGACAAACAATACATGGCTAATTGTTGTTGGGTTGAGAGCGCTAAAACTGATTGTTGGATGATGGATTGCTGGAGGTAGAGTTCTTTCCCTTGTTGTTGTTATTATTTCTCTATTTAAATTAAGTTGTGATTTGTGTCTTCTCTTGCTTGGCTTCATTACATTTCAAAGTTAGCTTATAGTTAGCTAATTTGTCATGTAACTCTTCAAAGGCAATGAGTGAATCTCAAGCACGTATTATTGCATTCAGATTTTTGAATTATGGACCAAGGCCTTTGAGTGCAACATGAATCAATTCGTCATTGCTCATTTGTGAGCCAACGAGCGTAAGAGTTTTAGAAATGCTCTTCACGGTCTGCATATAGTCAGCTATGCTTAAGTTTTTAGTGGTGGTGTTGGCAAGAATCTCTCAAAGTGCCATAACACAAATATGGGATTTGTTTGCATTTGTTTTCTCTAAACGACTCCATGTTTTAGCTGCAGAACCTGCAGAAGTGATAAGAGGAATTATATTATCAGAAATAGAAGTTAACATGGCATGAAAAAGAAAACCGTCCTGTCTTCTCCATAATATATATGCAGGGTTAGGTATGTTTCTAGAATTATCAGAATTGGCTATGGCCGGTGGAGGGCATGGGAAGGTGTCATCAATGTAGCCTTTAAGATCATAACTGAATAATAAAGACTGGTATTGCACTCTCCATAACGGGTAATTGATTTTGGTGAGTTTGAGTAGAAGTTGAGTGGCTGCATTAATTGCTACAATTTGATTTGGTGGATTCAGGGTTATGATCGGATTAGCAGCAGGAATTTGGTTAGGATTTGTAGAATTGTTTGCGACCATGGATGGAAGTTGTTTTGTGAATCTTGTTTAAAACAAGTGGTGCTCTGATACCAAGGTTGTTTGAGTAAAATGGTCGTAGCCTCCATTGACTGAAAGTGATTAATATATATAGAATGATTACAATTATCAGTTCATTAGTGTAATCCTATAAAAGTGAAGTCGAATAACAACTATAATAGATAAAAATTACAAATTATTCAATTGAAATATAAACTGAAGAATTTGTTGAGATATTATTGCTATTACTTAACTCTTCGTACAATTTGAATCTCAAGATGAAACTTATTCCATGAATAGAGGTCTCAAAAATACTCATTTTTTTAATTTTTTTTTAAAAAAGCTCACTCAATTCAAATTTAAAACGAAGGAGATATGTTCATTGAAGTTTGGACAAAATCCTGTCAGTGTTGTGAGTAATAAGTACGATTGGTCACAATTGGCAATCCGATCTATTGTAAATTGGTGATGTTAGGAATTGTGGCTTATATTCCTAATAGAACTAGGTTTCTATTTTAGAGTTCTAATTGATTTGGTAACTTTTTGTTAGACAAGGTATGAAAATCTTTGTTCAAAAAAAAATTTGTTTTGGAGATTCTATAAATATAAGTAGGGTTAAAGTGAAAAGAAAGAGAGAGAGAAAAGATGTAAGGGGTTGGTGAGTGTTGTGAGGATATGAGAGGGTATATGTAATTTCGAGGGAAAGATGTCAAGAGAGGTGAGAGAGTGTGTGTGGTAGGCATACTTTCACTTGTTGTATATTCTTTTCTCAATATAGTGAAATCTCTCTCTCCATGGACGTAGCCCTAGAGTTGAGTGAACCATATAAAATATTATATTGTGCATGGATGTGTTTGATTATTATCTCCATATATGATTGTTGATGTGATGAAATGCTTCCGTTGTACCGAACAAAAGAGGATTAATTCCCAACAGGTGACGTATCGGATCATATATCATAATCTACTATTTTGTTGGTCAATTTCTTTAATTTTTGGTTCCAAAATCATCCTAAAATGCCCAAAATTCATCTAGAACCATCCGTAACATTTATAAAAGGGAGATAATATTATAAAACAGTAATTATTGTCAAAATCATATACAAGAAAACTTATACATTCATCTGAAGGTCATTATACAAATACCCTTTAATTCGAAAGAGAGAAGATTGAAAAAGAACAACATTTACGGTACAAAATACATATATCCAATAGTTCTACATAAGTTGTTCCTCATTAAAATCTCATTCTTTTTAAATGCCCTAACTTGGTACATAAACATAAGATAGTCCAATTGCTTCAACCCTAACAATCATAAGTGTCGTCCACTGCCGATGCCTTATCTTAAAATTTTAGAGGGGGGGAGAGGGGTGAGCAACAAGTGGTCCAGTAGAAATCCTATAATGACACAGGCGGTCATGCATGAATGCAACACGACATTCCTAGCCAACTACATGGCATAATTTACAATACTCATCATATAACTATCAAACTACATGGTATGCTTTACAATACTCATCATATGACTATCAAACTACATGACATGCTTTACAAAGCACATAATACTTTTATCCAACTATATGACATATTTTACAAAACTCGTGACATCACTTTCAAAGCTATGATATACATGTTTTAACATTTATATCAACCATGGCTTATTCAAAGACATAAGTAAAGATAACATCATATCCACAATTCTAATCAATTAAGCTTTAATTCAAAACTGCTTTCACAACAAAACTTAAAGACCACGTCAAAACTTGAAATCAACCAAATGTGAGAATGTTACCAATTGAAACCTGTCAATTGAGAACACAAATGGGAGTTGTCGCCAATTGAAACCTGTCAATTGGGAACACAATTGGAACTTGTCACCAATTGAAATCGGTCAATTAGGAACATAATGAGAATTATCGCCAATTGAAATATGTCAATTGGGAACACAAATAGGGGTTGTTGCCAATTGAAATCTGTCAATTTGGAACACAAGTGGAAATTATCTCCAATTGAAATATGTCAATTTGGAATACAAATCCAACATACAATGCGTAAATTTCAAACACAATAATTAAATCATCTCAATAATTCATCAAATTCGATACAAATGCTTTAAGCCACTTTATTCAACATTTAGCATGTACATATTATGTTTTACACAATGCAATGACATTTACCTCATGAATGACATCTATCAAGCATTTTTATGAAAACTTTCCCTTTCGGATATTTTATTAAACATATGACATCATATGCACATAAATCATTCAACTAGCACAACTATGATTCGAAATGAGCTAGATATACTTCAATACAACATACACCCTATGCATATTTCAACGTCATGAGATTCACCTCCTAAAACCTCAACCACCATGCATTTTTTGAAAAATTTCCCTTTATGCATTTTATCAAACACACAGAGTGTACAATTTCCATATGCTTATAAAAATATATAAATGTCCCCAAATAGAAATGTACATGTTTCTAAACTATCTAAACCTCAATTACAACAATAACCCTAAGTGTACAACCACATTAGTATACAAAATATACAATTTTCAAGAACAAAAATTCATATTGTGCACATCATACACATATTCTTCAATTTACAAGCATAATCACACCCAAATTCATCTTAGGTCCTGTTTGGCAGAGCTTTTGCTTCGACTTTTACGTAGAAGAAAAAGAGAAGCAGAAGCTAAATCAGAAAGTTAGTACCTCCCAACTTCCTTTAAACGCTCTTTTTGGACTCCGAAACTCTTCCACCTTACCAATCCAAACATTTTCCAAAACAGCTTTTGAGCTTGAAAAACCAAAAGCTGATTTTCATAAGCTAATCCAAACAGGACCTTAGACATGTAAGAAAATATCTTTCTCAAATATGGAAACACTCTCGCATATATACATCACACTCTAATCCATAGTAAATCATACAAACACGTAAATTAACAACTACGTGACCTATAAAATCAAAGAGGAGAAGAAAATCACACACTTATCTCAAATTGAAGCCTTTTCAACATAAGCCCTACAATCTTTAATCTCTTCCAGATCAAACTTTCAACCAAACAAAATGTATAGAGGAAGGAGTAGAAAAACTTTTTTTCTTGGGGCAAGCTCCAAATCTCACATCTAAGTCTCCAAAACAAGAGAGGAGAAGAAAGATGAAGTGTAGAGAGAGAGAGAGTTCATCATAACCAGCCAAGAGATAAAGAAATGAAGATAGAAAATCTGATTTTCTCCACTCACAAGCCTAATTATAGCCCTTTTGATTAAATTATTAAAATGCTCCTCAATGACTTAAAACACAGGTTTAACTCCACGGAATTGCCAATCTCCTGAATCTAATTTTTGAATATCATAAAAATGATATTCTCCCCATTCAAAGTTCAAAGAAAGTTTCAAGTCCCATTATTTATTTCGAGCTCACATATCCGATCTCGGGCCCACATGCCTGTACCAAAACACCCTTCTCGGGATAACTACTATCTAAACCAAATCTCATAATCATGAAAGCATAAACGTATATATATATACACATGTATATATGCATATGCATATGAATACAACATCTCATATTAATGGACCCTTCAATAGGGTACATGCATACACAACCCAAACCATTAACCACTCAAATCTACAGTGTAATACGTTACATCGTATCATGGAATATGATTGATTGTAATGGAAATTACGATATATCATATATTACGATCCATCATGGATCTATCGTAGCATCAATCATATACCATTGATTTTTCATCTAATTCTTTCAATTTAATCCCTTATTTTCTCCTGAAATTCGATCGATAGTAAATGAGATTACGATCGATTGTAATTTCCTAGAAATCTATCCTTGACTCTATAATTAGTCATTTCATGCCAAATTCTTAATTCTTAATACAAATGCATTCTCAATAATCAAGACATGCCCAATAATATCCATAGCATGTATATAATGATAATTCCATAAACATCATCATGGTGAACTCATGCCCACTATATATACATTGAACCAAAATTGAATACATAAGTCCAATCTTCAATACCAAGCATGCAATTACATAATTAATCATGCTTAAACTAATCAACACGTAATTAAAAAAAAATTTGGGGCTCTACAAGGGGACATTCTTAAAACGGTGGTTTTTCAACCCTTTTAGCTTCTAGTGCTTTGTCGACTGAATGCTTTTGGAGAACAATGTTCTAGTCATCTTTTCTCTCATTTGAGCAACTTTGGTTTGAGTCAGACTCGTTGATTGTTTGCAAAGCGATTGGGAAGTCTGCTCATGGTCCAGTTGAGATCCAACCAGTTGTGCTTGACATTAAAAACCCGTTTGGGGTTGTTGTTATATTGAAAAAAAAAAGCCTTTGTCAGTAAAGTTGTCAAAAAAATTGTTGTTGGTAAAAAAAATCTTAGTTGTTTGGTGATACATTGTATAAAGTACTTTCTATTTTTAATATTTTTGGTAACAATATTTTTAAAATACTTATATTGCTAATTTTACAATAATACTTTTTAATAGAATGTTACTATATTTTATAATAACAACTTTATAAAAGAAGGGGTAAAATTGTCTTTAAGATAATAAAAAATGATAAAATTGTCTAAGAAAAAATAGTTGCTTAATATATAAAACCCCTACTCTGAACGTAATTTTAGAAGCTACAAATCGTAGCTTCATGCAAAAGCTCTACTGAACTAAATCGGTAACTATTAAAAGCACTTCTAATGGTTATCAAACATATCTAAACATAAAATTTTAAAATAAAAGTCTTTTTAAGCTGTTGAAAAGCAATCTCAAACAGGCTCTAAGCATGCTTTTAAGAGTTTCACCTTTATTGTTGTTAGCCATGTGCATAGACATGGTAATCGGGTGGCTTTGTTTCTTTGTACGAAGCTCATCTGTGATTTGGTCCTTGATCACATTCCTGTTCATATTCTAGAGTTAGTTGAATCAAGGTTGACTCAAGATAATTTGAGGCGCGAAAAATATAAAATTGGTTTTTTATGTGTAAAATAATAATTAATATTTGTTTAAAAAATAATCGTTCTTGCTTTTTGAGATGTAAAGTTATTAATTAAAATTTTGTATTCCGAGTTTAATAAAAAATGTAAGATTGTGATAAAAATTAGGAGTAGATGAAAATTTTTGTTACTTTCTAATACCAATTATATAAAAAAATATATAGGAGGAATTATATTGTAGGGGCCTACTAATAGGGGTGCAGACGGTTCTGTTCCTGGCAGAACCGGAACCGATTCCAACAATTTCTTAATTTTGAAACTAGAACTGTTGAGTTCAGTTCGATTCCACTGGTCATTTTAAAATTTATCATGTTAATGATTTTTTAATACAATATATTTGAAATATAAGAACTAGCGTGTGCTCGCGCACGTGCGCGAGACGGTTCTTTTGCTTGATCTTTGTATGTGTGTATATATATATATATATATATATATATATATATATTCACAAACCTTCAAGGCATATATGTACAATTGCACATATATATATAAATAAAGAGGGAGACGGTTCTTTTGCTTGATCTCTGTATGTATGTGTATATATATATATATATAGAGAGAGAGAGAGAGAGACTCTTCTTTTACTTCATCTCTGTTAGTCAATTTTTTCCTTCGAGGATTTCAATTCCCTTCACTTCAGCATTTTTACTTCATCTCTGTTAGTCAATTTTTTCTTTTGAGGATTTCAATTCCCTTCACTTCAGCATTTTTACTTCATCTCTGTTGGTCAACTTTTTCCTTCGAGGATTTCAATTCCCTTCACTTCAGCATGTCTGCATTAAGTGTCTCTCGCACTTGAATACATATATGACCCATTTTTTTTACCACCTATACAGTATGGGTTTCATCCTCTAAATTCTCCTAACAATAACTACTTCATTTTAACCAAATAAATTAAACTATTACTATTATAAGATTCCACCTCTCTTTCTCTTTCACCGTGCTTATTTCTTTCACAACAAGTAATATACATATATATGGTTGATCAAAATATATAAATGTTTAAAATTATAGAGGATGTTAAAAGAACAATAAAACTTAGAAACTTAGTATTTATTTATAGGGAAAATTAAACTCACCTCTCTTGTAAATAGGTTAAATAAAAGAAACTTTTGGTATGTTTTCAGAAATAACACTGACCTCCTGCACAAATTTTTGACAATCATACCTCTGTTTAAATTTTTTTAATTAAAAAAATCTTTGTTTTGGTAAGTAAGATTAGAATAGATTAAAGAAGTAAAGTTACACGATTATAAGAGGTATATCTCATGTGAAAATCTCAAAAAAATATGATTATGTAAAAATTCTAAGGGTATTTTTGAAATTATCAGATGATTTTTGTACATAAAAAGCTGACAGGGAGGTTAGTGTAATAAAAACTTGCTCATAGGGGACTGGGAGGTCAATATTATTTTTAGAAACACATAAGAGGTCTCTGTTATTTAGCCTATTTATAAAAAAAGTGAGTGTAATATAATTTAAAAGCTATTAGTATTTATTTATATATATATATATATATATATATATATATATATATTTCAACGATTTTGGTTAGTTAACCGTTCCTAAAATTGAAGACCAGAACTATAGTAAACAATTTGATTTGGTTGATTTTTTACAGTTTTGGTTTCATCTATTCTTTGTACACCCCTACCTACTAATAAATGTTAAATTTTAGAACCTCAATATTAATACATCTATAATAAGGTGAGGAGAAAAAAAAAAGTCTTAATCAGGAGGGTAGGAAAAAAAGTGAGAAGAAAAAAGGATAAAAATATATAAAATTTAAGAGTTTTAATATAAAAAAAGGTAAGAAAGTGGAGAAAAAATAGAAGTAGATGAACACTTTCCAAGATGGAAATGAATATAGAATGAACTAAATTCTTCAATTATGAGTTAGATGAAAATGAATAAAGAATGAATTAAATTTTGTTGGCTGAGGTCCTGAGAAGATGACTAATTAGGGCTCGTTTGGTAACCATTTATATTTAGTGTTTATTGTTTATAAAAACAAAATTTTACAATAAACATGTTTGATAATTTTTGTTTTATTTATAAATTGTCAAAACGCTTTTAAAACAACACTGTTCCTAAGCCTTCAAATCCTAAACACCAAAATGATGTTTATTGTTTATGTTTATTAAAAAAAAACTTTTTTTTTATTTTATCTAAAATGGTGATTATATTATTTTAATTAAAAATTAAAACTAAAAGTGAGAAAATGAAAAGAATTTTTTTTTATAAAAAGCTATTGTTTGATACAACGATAAAAATATTAGAATTATCAAGTGTGGATAGAATTAAAGAGCATCAATTGCCTTGAGAAAAAAATATTGGGTACAATATGAATAATTACTAATATACTTGATAATAAAAAATAGTTACTTAGGGGCACCCATGCTAAAAAAAAACCTTATTTGATGAAAAAAAATAAAGAAGTCTCAACCATCTCCTTGTCAAAGAAACAAGAATGGTATTTTGTACTCATATCATTCATTCATTTTCAGTGTTGAAAGAAAAATAGAAATAAAAAAAATGAAGAAGAAAGTTGTAGCATAAGAAGTTCAAGAGAAAGAGTATGCCCTCCAAATCCTTCTTCTCACTCTATACAAATTGGACTGAACCGAACCGTTCAGTACGGTTTCGATTCCAGCTCTAAATTTTAAGAACCGTTCACTACGATTCCTTGGAACTGGAATCGTTGAATATATATATATATATATAAAATAACATTTTGTTATGTAAAAATATTTAAACAATGAAATTATTATAACTATTATAAGGTTAAATACAACTCCTATAATAACCGAATTGAACCGAACTTATTTATTCCGATTTCAAAATTAAAGAACTGTTAGGAACGGTTCTGGTTCCGGTTCTCCCAATAATTGGAAAGAACTGAATTGTGTGCATCCCCCTACTTGTTAGGCCTTGTGAGTTGTGGGTCATTCTAGTTTTACAGTATCATTTGTAGTGTGTAGGTATATATGTAGCCCAATATCATTTATTTCTTTTTTATGCATATTTTTTGCTCTGTTATTATTATATTGATTTGTTGTAGCATAAACTTGGCTTGTTATGCAGTTTATTGTGTTGATTTTTTTTTTTTATAAAAAAAACAGTTTAAGGTTAACTAACATGTTTTTCTGTTTATGATTTTTAAAATAAGTCAAACGTTTTTGCGTTATCAAACAACACTCATGTTTATGAATAAATAAAATCGTAACATAAACACTGTTTATATAAACACTTAAACAATAAACACTAAACATAAACAATTACTAAACGGACCCTAAATTTTTTATTTTTATTTCAAGGACTAATGAAATTTGGGAACTTATATTGGGCCGACCGCCCAAGCCATTTTTTTCTCATAATGTTGGGAAGTAAAAAATAAAAATCCAACCTCCAAATGTACAACAAGCCCGCCCCGTCCCAACCCTCATTAAATGGGTCGGGTTGGCCATTTTTTTGACTTTCTTATTGGGGCGGGGATGGTCTTGTAACTGAAACCCGTCCAAAACCCGGGACGGGATAGAATCATAGGAATAAAATAAATGAATGTGGGGTGGGTAGGGCTTAGGCAAACCCACCCGTTTCCATTTACCGTTATTTCAAAATTATTTCTTCTTGGTTTTTTATACTTTTCCTCTCGGTCTAAAACGTCTAAACCCTAACTGGTACTTGTCCGCCTTCTCTCTTCTTGCTCTAGGGTTTACCAGCAGGAGAGTTCGCGTTACATATGTGAAAGAGTGACGGTTGCGAAGAAGGCTTCTCATACGGCGGATTTGGAGAGAGAGAGAGAGAGAGAGAGAGAGATGAAACAGACGAAGGAAGTAGAGACTTTAAACAAGAAGGTAGAAGAAGAAGATGATGAACCTCAACTAACCACCGATTCTGATCCTGAGAGTGTGGTACATACTTGACACTATGCTCTTCTATATATACTCTAAATGCCCTAGTTGTTTTTCTGTAGTTTGTATGTGTGAACTTCAATTGGCAAATTGTTGTAGTTATTGGTAATATACTTGTTGTTATCTTGGAATCATTAGCTCATGCGCGTAAATTTGCGTTCTTAATGATTTAGGTTCTTTGGATATAGGTTTTCAGTGAGGACGATGACTCGTTGAGTGACCAGAGCGATTCCTCAGGAAATGAGGTACATGTTAATCGCCAAATTTTAAAACTTTTGCTGATAAAACAAAAAATTTATTAGTTTTATGTCCTGTTATTGTCAACATTCAATTTAAACTTCAACTATCTTTTAGGTTCTCAATCATTTTTTTTTGGGTCCTTAACTGTAATTTCATTAACCTCAGCATTATTCTGACAGGAGACTGTTACCACAGGTGACGAGATGGGCTTCAGTGATCATGATGGTGATGATGACAGTGATGATGGTCAAGAAAATGGAGGTGAAGGTGATGGAGCCCATGAAGGAGTTGAAGAGAGTGATTCCTCTGAAGATGAGGTCCGTTGTTTATTTGCATCTCTCGGGAATTAGAGTGGAAATGAAATTTAGTTTTTCCTTTCAATGAATATGGTATTCAAACTTCTGCTTTACACCCAAAATGCCATGCTTTCTGGAAGAGAAAAATAATGCAAACCAAATGTGTTGTTTTTCTTTCTAATCACATTCTTGAGACATATACAGTGTTTTTTAAAATTTATTTAACTTTATTCTAATTATGTTTTAAATAGGTTGCTCCTCGAAATACAGTTGGTGAGGTTCCTTTAGAGTGGTACAAGGACGAGGAACACATTGGATATGACATCACTGGAAAGAAGATTAAGAAAAAGGAGAGACAAGATAAACTGGACTCTTTTCTAGCCAGTGCTGATGACTCAAAAAATTGGTGAGATTTCGACTGTAATGATTCATTTTCTCATGCAAGATTTACTTTCTCTGTTCATTGTAAATCCCTTATTAGTAAGCAATGAACTTTTAACAATACTTCACCATCACCCCTAGTAAATGATGTAGCGAGTGCATAATCAACAAGTTCCAAAACTTACCCTTGATAAAAAGATATTTAAGCTGCTTAGCCCAAACACTCGTATTAGACTGCTAGCCAGCTCCGAAAGAGCCTGCTGGTGTGGACGAAGAAGTGCATCCTTCTATAGCATTATATAGTAGTTTTAGTTCTGGGGTGGAATTATCTTATCTAACCGAGCTTATAGGGCTTTCACAGGTGACCTATTCTATTCATCTCCCCCCTCTGGGGACTTAGGGGTAACAGTCCTTTCTAATGTTATATAGCTGTCTCCATTATTTTTCTTTAAGTTGTTGAGGTCCTACCAACTCCTCAAAGAGGAATGCAATTTCAAATGCTGTGTTTATGGATTTAGGAAAATTCATTCATTCCTTGCTGATTTCAGATGCTATTTTTTTTTTTTAAAAAAAAAGCTGCAAATGTTTCTGTTTGTCCCTATGGGGACTTGAACCCTCTCCTTCCACTTTGGGAGGTAGAGGAGATACCACTAGGCTACAACTTTGGCAATGTAATTAAAAATTTAATTGGATGATTGTTAGACAATAAAAGCATCAACATATTGACATTGCTGATTATGGTTTTTTTTTATTGTTATTCTGAGACCAAGTTTATATAGAGAGAGTGAGAGAGACAGAGAGATTTCATTTAATACATTGTGCACTAGTTTCAAAGCCCAGGACTTCTTTCAGATATTTGTTTTGGGTTTTGTTTGTTATATTCAGGCGCAAGATATATGATGAGTATAATGATGAGGAAGTGGAGCTTACAAAAGATGAGATTAAAATTATCCGCAGATTGCAGAAAGGGAAGGCACCGCATGGTGACTTCGATCCATATGCGGTTAGTGATTTCCGTTAATCGATACTCAACTCAACTCAACTCAATTTCCATTAATCGATACTCAACTCAACTAATTGGGAAAAAATTCTGTTCAATTATGATTATCATTTTTTTTTTATCAACCCTGTAAAATTAATGCACATAATTTTCTGTTCGAGAATTTTTCAAGTTCCCTATGTTTTGATTGCAGCCTTATGTGGATTGGTTTGCCTGGGAAGATGCCAAGCATCCTCTTTCAAATGAACCAGAACCAAAGAGGCGGTTCATTCCTTCAAAGTGGGAGAGTAAAAAGGTAAATTGCTTGCAAGATAATGGGTTCATAAATTATAGCTTGGTGTCTTTGCGAAGACATCTTTTTGCTAAACGGTTTCTATGTATAATGACATTTTGGAAAGAGGTGTTGGTGTTAATTAGTGAATGGGTTGGTAACTCTGTAGCAGTCTATAGCACTAATAGCCTCCATACCTTCTTTCATTCCCAATATAACAAGGACACATTTACATTTGGCTGACTTACCATTTGGTGTCCATTTTGAATTCTATTATTATTTTGACAATGACTGTGATGAGGTTTTCTATCTTAATAATAATTACAATAACAAAACAAGGCTATTGTGCTGGATACAAGCATTTTTGTTGGTTTCCTTTTTTTTTTTTTTTTTTGGGTCTCCTTGCACATTTTATCTCCAGTATGAACCTTCCATTTCTCTTAAAGATTTGCAGAAATGTTCAAATATGCATTCTTGTGGTTAGGTCTTAAATTATATGGGTGGCGTTTTTCTGAAGAGACTGATATATATTGGGAACTCTGTACTGTGACATCTTTCTGTTGTCGATATACTGCAGGTTATTGAGTATGTGAGGGCAATTCGAAAGGGATTAATTAAATTTGACAAGCCAAAAGAAGAACCACGATTCTATCACTTGTGGGGAGATGATTCTAGTTCAACAGAAAAGACTGGGCATGGATTGGCTTATATTCCTGCGCCAAAGCCAAAGTTGCCAGGTTTGGGGGTTTCCCCTTTTCTTCTGATCTGAGAAAAGTCATGATTATAAATGTCTTTTTTCTGCTTGTCTTTTGTAGTCAAAAGATCCAAGTTTAATTGTTTTTTTGATTTTCAGGCCATGAGGAATCCTATAATCCATCCTTAGAATACATCCCAACACAAGAAGAGATTAATTCTTATCAGCTCATGTTTGAGGAAGACCGACCTAAATTTATCCCAAAAAGGTCATATGCATTATAATTCTAATACCGTAGTTTATTCTCATTTCCTTCCATTTTTTAATGGTTGAACATTGTGTGAGCCTAGATCCATGGGGACCACAAACATCTAACATCTTAATTGATTGGTATTTGCTTAGGTTTATGTCTTTAAGAAGTGTCCCGGCATATGATAAAGCTGCAAAGGAATTCTTTGATCGTTGTTTGGACCTATATTTATGCCCTAGAGCCCGCAAAAAACGTGTAAGTTGGACTAAAAATTGTTTCTTCTGGATGTGTTTCAATTATGCCAGTTCTCATAATATTTGTAAATTGTTCATTGCACTTTTAATCTACTGATTATGACTCACTTTAATGAGAATTCCGTGATCTGTGTTCCAGATTAATATTGACCCTGAGTCTTTAAAGCCCAAGCTACCTAGTCGTAAAGATCTTAAGCCGTACCCAACAACATCATATATTGAGTATAGAGGTCATAACAGTGCGGTTGTGTCAATTTCTACAGAGGTTTCCGGGCAGTGGTTTGCTTCTGGTTTGAATTCTACTCCTATATTTACATTGCATCTTTGTTTAATGAAACCTATATATATTGTGGGATGTGGATCTCACTGCCTTCTGTGATATGCAAAGGTTCACGTGACGGAACTGTGCGCATATGGGAAGTTGAAACTGGAAGGTGTCTCAGAGTCTGGGAGATTGGTGAAGCTGTGCAGCATGTTGCATGGAATCCTTTGCCTGAGCTTCCTATCTTGGCAGTCGCTGCGTAAGTCTGATTGCATTAGTCCTTAGTGGTTTGCTTCCCCCCCTCCTTCAAGTCCACTTATCATGCTGCTTGGACGTATAAATTAACTACTACTAATGTTGCAGGGGACAAGATGTGTTTCTTTTGAACACTGGATTGGGGGATGAAGAAGAGCAGAAAAGGATTGAAGAACTTTTGCATGTCGGGTCACCCACTGTCCCAGATAACTCTGGTCGGTGTGAATGTTGACCAAGTCCAACATTGTACATGTATTGATTATTGTTTTGAACATTTCATAATATATTACTTTTGTATAGGTAATAGCACATCTATCTTGAGCTGGGCTCAAGATGACGACCACAAGGGAATTAGATTAACACATTTTAAGGTAATGTGACATTATCTTTCATTCTTTTGTAGCTCACTTCATTGAATTTAGAAGCCTTTTAAATTAAGAATTTGATTGCTTATTTTCCTGGGATCTTGCAGTCTGTGTCATCCGTCGAGTGGCATCGTAAAGGAGACTATTTCTCTACAGTAATGCCATCAGATATCCTTCTTCCTGATATATTGGGTTTCTATTTGTTGAATTGCTGACAGACACAAATTACTTGTCCAAACTTAAATAAGAGACTGGTTCTGGGGAGCTTTTGGTTCTTTTATCTTGATTTTTCATTGACATGACTCCTCCCTCTATGCGCGCGCGTCTGTGTGTGTGCTGGTTCATGTGTTCAGGTTTCTATCTGCAAGGAAGCACGGACAAACCTAAAAGGTCTGAGAATCCATGTCGGACACTCCAAAATATGTGTTTGGATTTTTTTTATTATTGGACACACCGCGGACATGGCATAGACAAGCCACGGTCGCGTGTTGTATCATTATAGAGTTTTAATAAAGTTTTAAAAACAAAGATAGGTTAAAGTGTAAATATGATGACTTCTTTAAAAAAATTTAATAAAATATGATGATCATAACATATAATATTTCAAGTTATTTTGTTTAAAAAACAACTATTATTATTGTTGTGGAATAGATTCAATTGTGTAGTTCTTTAAACAATGGACTAATTATTTTTATAACTCATTAATTATTATGATTTGTGAATTTTTCATTGTTAGGTTGATGAAAAATAATATTACTCTTAAAATATAGGATTATATATATAAAAAGATATATTTATTAGTCTCCGTGTCCACATCGGTCATGTTCATATCCTAATTTTTTACAATTTGCCGTGTTGTTGTGTTCGTGTCGTATCCGTGTCTCGTATCTGTATCCGTATCCGTATCCATGCTTCTTAGTCTATCTGTGTGTGTGTGTGTGTGTTGGCTCTTGTTTCAGGTTTCTGGGGAGGTTTAGGTGTTTTTCATCTCTTCTCCTCGTTAACATCTCTGTATGCGTGTGGTGGCTCGTGCAATTGAACCCAATTTGAATATACAGCCTCCTCCTCCCTCCCCTACCCACATTTAATTGTGAAGATTTTTGTTCCCTTCCATTTATTGAAGTGTGACTGGTGATAAATAATAAAGGCAAAAATGGATTTCAACAATGTTTTAGGAGACATGGCTATGTTATAAAGCAAGGTGATTTGTTCAACTAAACCCAACAAAAACAAAGCTTTTTACTAACTATTTGGGGTGATTGCATGAGTGTTATTTTTCTACTGTTCTTTTTTTAAGGTAATAGTCTCAGTCAAACCACACTTCACCATAATCTTTCCTTACTAATATTACCCATGTTCATTTTGGACTTCCCTTTTCCCTAGTATTACCCTTGGTGTTGACCATGTCACTGTTCCTAATTGGTGCACTTAGAGATCTTCTTTGTACATGCATATCCAGCTTCCATATCATATATAATTCTGACTGTTTACTTATCTCGGTAGACCTTGTACCATGGTGGTACTATGATAAAATCATTGCATGTAGTAGTAATTGAAAAAAAATTGTACTTCTTTCAGATGCCACATGCCATGATCTGACCATCCAAACTAATTTTTTTGCTAGTGGCATATGAAAGCTAGCAATTTACACTTGGTTTATTTGCCCATTCCTTGACTTCCGATTACGCGATTCAAGGGCAATATCAATACACCAGCTCTCAAAGAAAGTTACCCTAAAAAATACGTTCAAGTTGCATGGGCTTCCGGTTTCGTCGGTTTTCCATCCAACTCGTTCGATCTTCTTCATTGCAACGAAGAAGAATGTCCGTGTGTATGATCTGTTGAAGCAGAAACTCATCAAGAAGCTTGAGACTGGGGTCCGTGAGGTCTCCTCCATTGCAATCCATCCTGGTGGTACGTTTTTAATTGCTATTTGGTCATTTTCATTTTTTACTAACACTGGTTCTTGCATATTATTACTTCAAGTTTTCCATTTGTCTTATAATATGTGTGCGACTATTTTTATGTTAAGCTATTAAATGTCTGAGTTTCCCCCTCCAAGCAGGTGATAATGTTATTGTGGGGAGCAGAGAAGGAAAATTGTGTTGGTTTGACATGGATCTTTCATCTCAACCTTACAGAATTCTCAAGTATGCAGTTACTTTTTTTTTTTTTTAAATAGATAATATTTTTTTACAGTTTTTTCATGACACTAAAAACTTTTTTTATGCAGCATAAACCAAGAGTTTCTGAATTACACTTGGTTTATGGAGTCTGTAAATTTTAAGCAATTTCCATGGACTGATGTCACATTTAGCTAAAGAATATGTAATAACAATAGAAATGGATAGAAAAACAACAAAGAGTTTATCCCTACATATGACTTTAATTATGATTAGTCATAAGTGTAGATAAATGATGCTGAGTATGTTATATACTTTGCCACTGGGTGCGAGCACGTTCCACCTGTACAGAGATATAAAGATAAATGTTATGTATATACATGACATGGGTTATAGCTCTATATTGTGCTGGATGATGGAAAAAATTTATGTAGTTAACCTAAGTTGTTGAAATTTATGTTTCGTTGAGCACCAGCACACTTAGCCCTCAGGCGCATATGTCTCATTTTCCTTTTAATCTTTCTTTTTTACATGTGATAAGATATTTGCTCTGATGTTGTTTTCAAAATCCTCAGATGTCATCCAAAAGATATTACCAATGTGGCCTTCCATCGTTCCTACCCTCTATTTGCTTCGTGCTCTGATGATTGCACATCATACGTTTTCCATGGCATGGTTTACTCGGATCTAAACCAGAACCCTCTTATCGTACCACTGGAAATTCTCCGAGGTCACACAAGCTCAAATGGACGAGGTTAGTGGTTTAAATATCTTTAATTATTCGTTCTGTGGTTGTGGTTGAAATGGAAGTGAGGTGGTTTGGAACATGATACTCATTATATTAGAGGGAACTTAGTCAGTCTGACTAATTGAGATGAATTAAGGCAGCCAACATGGTTTTGAATCAGATATGAGAACTCTGTCCCAGTTGGCTTCCAATTTCTTGGTCGCAAACACGTCTAGATCTCTAAAGTCAAGTTAGATGACTTGATTGTAGTGTCTCTACAAAGAATTTTTCGTACCTCCGGAATTCCTTTGGTCATCATTATATATAATTTATGAGAAGGAAAAGTTGCTAAGCTCTTCCAGATTATAGAGGATGTACTTAAACTTCTTCTATTGTTATATATAGAGGGAGTATGTATGTGTAGTGTTTTTTGTTTTTGTTTTTGGGAGGGGGAGGGGGAGGGGGATTGCTCTCTCCGCATGGCTGTGGAATTTGAGATTCAATTCTAATGAGACAGACAAGTCCAACCTGGATAAGTTTGTTTGTTCAAACATGTTCCTTTTTTGTTTCAATTACACCAGCGCTGGGTGCGAATTTGAATAAACAAAGTTGTTCTGTCTGACTTGTTCATAAAAATTTTGTCTGAACAAATTTTAGGTATGTCTATATATTTTATGAACTTTATAATTTATAAAAGTAGTATACGTAATTGTATCATACATTACAAAGCAAGATAAATAATTTTTGGATCTCAGTTCTGGTTGAAGTTAACTTTTAGGTCAAAGGAGTGATGTCAGGAAAGACTCAATCTGATCCGATCCGTGAAATAACGGATTGGATTGACGGATTGCTTAATCTAAACAATCCAATATATTTATTTTTTAACTAGCGCCCAATAACAATTTTTTAGCCTAAAAGATATAAGAGATTATAATCTTATTATTATTATATATATATATATATAAAATAAATATTATAAATTCTAACGGATTGCTACGGATCGGATTTGTGACCCCCCAATCCATAATCCGATCCGTGGGCTACGGATTCTTATTTTCTAAATTCACAACTGATCCGTTAGTCATCTAATCTGATCCAATCCGCATGGATTGATGGATTTTTTGTGCACCCCTAATTTTGATGCTACTCTGGTATCTATTAATATGTTGACTAGATGGAAGGGGCTTCAAAGTTTCTGTATTACTGTGTACTTGACTCAGTACCTGATTGAGTTTGAATAATTTATTATTGACCACAAAATAGTAATATAGTGTCAAGTTTTTCCATTCATGAGGTATAGTTATTATGGTAGGGCCCCATTTCTTGGTGCACTGGTGTGTGTTCAGTGCGTCATATTTATTGTTTGATTTTGTTCAATATGTTAATGATTCTAAGTTGGTAGTTGTCAATTATTATGGGTGTTGCAGGAGTGCTGGACTGTAAGTTCCACCCAAGGCAACCATGGTTATTCACAGCAGGTGCTGATTCAGTGGTCAGACTTTACTGTCATTGAGAATATTGAAAGTTGCAGCCCATCGGTGCTAAATTATTGTGTGGATGAAAGAAGAATTTCAACTTAAAACTGAAAAGGAATTGACTTCTTGTTGGAAATGAGGACTGAAATATGGATGTCCTCTCGAAAGTAAGCACGATATTATATATACATAGAGCTGTATTCTTTACATGAAATGAGGACATGTTCCGTTTCAATATTTAAATGATCATCTTTTTGACTGACGTGTAACATAATTTGAGATGGATTCAAAGACGTTATAACTTTTAATTTTGAAATTGGGATATTCTTTGTAATATTAGGAGTATAAAATGTTGTTTGATTGCTTATTGCAATGTAGGTCAAGTTTCTAACCCAGTGCCACAAGAGCCTTGGGATCATTCCTATATATATATATATATATATTCTGTTGAAAATTTAGAGTTAAAATGAAATCATCTTTTGAAATGTAATTTTGGTGCTGACATATCCGAGCCTTCACAACCAATGTCCCGGGACTATCCATGGTTTATTTTAAACGCAACCCCCAAACGGGAACATTAGGAAGCCTAATTTTTTGGGTCTATCCTGGTGGGACTGGCAACACTTATAGCTTAAGCAACATTTGGGCCTATCCAAGTCTAAAACACTTTATAGTCCAAATTTTGGCCTAGGAAGGCCAATGGGTATAGAACAGTTTAAGAATTAAAGCAAAGGGAAACTTGGGCCGAGGTACAAAGGTTGGTTTGAAAATATTTTTAACTGTATTGTGTAGTTGAATTTGACACCTGAGAAAAATTTGTTCAAATTAACATATAATATAGTAATTTTCAATTCGAGTTTTAAGACGTGGATTCCACATATCCAAACACAACATAAATGTTTCTCAATATTCATTACCAACTGCGCAGACTGCACTCAGTTTCGAGTTACAGTTAAAAAGTTATTGCAATTTTCGTGAAAGCACAGAAAAATAGAAATCGTTGCAAAAGGGGTGCAACACGAAGACTTTCTAGGAGGTTACCCTTTCTAGTGCTACTCTCGCCCAAGCACGGTTGACTATGAAGTTTTGACTTCTAATGCGTTGAAGAGGATTGATGAAGTTCTTTTTACTCTTTTTTTTCCCATGTTCTTGCAAGTTAATTCAAACATTCCATTTTAACACTATATAATATAAAAGATTTACAAAGCCACAATGCAAAACCAAGACACTAAAAATGATAGTAGTAATAGTAATATTTAATACTCACCCCTCTTATTATTAGAGTTATGATATATAATTTAAATTTGGATTAGTCCTAGATAGCAATGTTAGTGGGGGTGTTGGGTTGCACCACCCCACTTACACAAGTTATTTTTGAACTTATTTAAATTCGGATGATAAATCATTATACTGTTTATTAATGCGTATTTCAGGTACTAAATAATCGATTCCTCTAGGATAATTATTTTCCCGAGATGTAGGTGGTAGGTATATTGGCCTATATATATGATATGTTATAATTCTCTGAAGGGCAAAAGGAATGTAAAGCTAGAAATTTTCTATGAGTTTATTCATTGTATTACGTTCAACATACATTGTATTAAATACTAAATGGATTCCCCAAAATTAATAGCAAACTTTAGAAAATTAATAATTAACCTACAATGATGCCCCCCAAACCTGAGCAAATAGTTAGTAAGAATTAGCAAGTAATTTTTTAAACTAAAATCTTGCATCATCATTACAGACTTGTATATATATATAATACTACAAAAAGTGCATTGACATCTGAACTTCTTAATATAAATTTCATTGAGAACTTAAACGTACGTTGCAACAAAGTTATAAATATATCATTACATTTAGAATATTTATGTTAGCAACTACTTTGGTTTCCTCCAATTAAGAACTTATATATATATATATATAGAGAGAGAGAGAGAGAGAGAGGGGGAGGGCGTGCCATGTGAAGTGAGCATGCATCGATGAGAAGCCCATTGCTTTTGGCAGTTTGGCTACGCTTCCCAAGCAAAGTGGAGAGATCAGCAAACCCCACATTCATTTCAATTAAGACCCTGCAAAACCTAAAAGACCGTTAAGCATCTCTCTCTCTCTCTTACCATCACTTTCACTTTGTCCTCTTTGGCCCATAAAATAGCCTCCTAATCTCTTATCCTAGGAGAATGTACCATATACCCATCTCTCTCTCTCTCTCTCTCTCTCTCTCATCTTGTACCTGCGGACCTCTCCATACCAAGACCTTATTGCTCTTCCAATTGCTTTGCTTTCAAAGCAAAACTTACATTACATATATATAGCACGACTGCAACTTTCTTGCATATATCTAGGCTTGCCTTTCCATTCATATATCAACGGACTAGACCCAGCGGATACGGCTAGACACGATATAGTTAGAACGATATGAAAAATTAAAAAAAATAGAATACGTACGTTAAATAAATAAATAAATAAAAATATAATATTACACATAAAATATTATGTTTTATTCTTTAACTATACAATAAATATACTTAAAGCAATTATACAAAATATAAGAAATTAAAATCTAAATTTTTTTTTTTTCTAATATTTTTTACAATGGCTCACTTGCTTGAGAGTTTTAAAAATATTTTTGTTATATTATGAAATAACATTTACTTTCTAACTTATAAAATTTTTAATATTACAACCTTACTTTATAAAACAAAAAGTTACAAATTTGTTCCAAAAAATATCTTAAACTTATCACATACGTATCCAAAACATATCACGACATATTCCAGACGTATCTTAAAACATATTCACGCGTATATCAAACATATCCAACATTTAAAAAATAATTTTAAAAAATGAAATACTTTTCTAAAGTATCGAATATGTATCTGACCGTATCTTGATCGTATCCGTATCAAATACATGTCCGATATGATCAGAAAAGTTTTTTGAAATATACGTGGTTCCTAAGACTACACTATATCCAAATATATATATATATATATATCTTATTGTAAGATAAAAGCCCATAAAATAATGATATAGAGACTTTTTTCAATTTAATAAAATAATCACATTGACTCATAAAATTCGTACCGTCTAACTCCGTGTATTGAATGTGATACGTATCATATTATATGATACTGGAGCTCCCATGCGTGTCGGTGTCTATAACTTTTTACTTCTTGATCCTATCCTATTTATCATTTGCTAACCTAACTAAACAGTCCTATAACTATGGTAACACTACTGACCAATCACAAATTGTATTGGTATATATAGCTAAGTAATTAATTAATGTAAATTTTACATTTTATGTTTGCTTCGATCAATAAAGAATGTTATGGGAGGAACATGTAGTAGATACAGAATTCAACTACAAACAATAAAATCACTTTTTATTGATGAGAAATAATATGTTGTATTAAATGTTATACAAATATATATATATATATATAATATTCTTGTTAAATTTGCTTTGTGGAATTTGTTTATCCAAGTTAGCTGCTAAACGAATGTGCTTTTGGCAAATGAATTCAATGCAAAAAATAATTTATTTCAGGTACTCATGATGCTACGGGTGGTAAAATTAAACACAATACGATAATACTATACGAGTTAAACGGGTTTAAATTTGAGGTAAGCGTCAAATGTTTAATAAATGGATCGACACGAACACGACACGAAAAAATTGGATTGAGTTTGGATTTAAACTGTCTAACCCATGACACAATTACAACATGAGTTATTTATATATTATGATTTTAAACAAACTTATATATACATAGTTACATATATATTGCAATTGTTTGTAATCTATTTATTTGTTTAGAGGACTGATGTAGCCATAAAATGCAAAGATAAGATTGTTATAGTGTCTTTCCAGTTGTTGAATCATTTTATTATATTTTTTAGTTTATATATAGATATAAAATTTATAATATAGTTTGATTTTAAAATTTATGTATTGATGTGTACTTTATTTTTTATATAATCTTTAGAGAGATTTTTAGGAGTGAAGAAACATATATGATATAAGTTAAATATAATAAAAATGTTATGAAATAAGTCGTGTCATTATAAGACATGTTTGTTAAACGAGTTATACGGGTAACATGTTTAATAAAACGGGTTGGATTAGTGTCTAGGATATTTGATGCGATTATTAAATAGATCGAGATAGAATTAAGTTGTTTAATGGAATACTTATAAATTGCCACGACACGAACACAATACGAAAACAAGAATTGTCACCCTCGTGATAAAAGGACATTCACCAACAAAATCACAGTAAAGATTCAACAATTTTCTACAAAATTTACAAACAAGTAAAATTATGATAGACTCTCTCCTGACAAATATCTATTTTTCTAGTTCAGCATTAACATTTTAGGATTAAAAAAAAAAATTAGGAAAAAATGAAGATATTTATGATACTTATACTCGTCACAGTATAGTACTGGTCTTGTTTGTTGCAAGTAGTCCAAAGTGAAACCATTTCGGTGCATGCATATATTTGTACACACACACACACATATATATATTCATTTTGTCGTATATAATCCTCCACCAAAATAAGAGGAGATTAAATCTTCCCAGACAATAGTTTGCTTCCTCATCTCTCGAATATGTTTGGAAGAACGTACAGATTTTAGAGACATTATTATGTTTTTGTCACTCAGTTTCATCAGAAATATATGCATTTTTTTTTTGTAACACCCCAAAGAAATTAAAAAGAAAAGAAATTTGTACTTTAATTTGTTCTATAAATGAAGATTCAAGGAAAAATTTAGTACCAAAAACATACTAAAGGACTAGAGAACCATGTCATGTGCATACTTTTATATATCCCCAACATTATTCTCTTTAGGATAAAGATGTCTGTGCATGTTAGGTGATCTGTGTTAGGTGATCATCTGTGCTTTTACTTTTTGATATTTGTGAGATTCTGACTCTTGTTTGGGCTAAGTCTCTCAAACACTTATATATATACACACACACACACATGTATATATATATACAATCATTATTGGCTGACATGAGATCTAGAAGAAGAGACTGATTATAAGTATATATTAGAATGGTAATTATACATTGAAAGAGAGAGCTAGGATTTAACCTTCCCTACTACTAGACAAAGATGACAGCTCTTCTTAGTTCTTACCTTACTTTCTAATATTGGTCAAAGGGTAGAAAAAAGATATACATATATATACATATATATATATATATATAAAAGTTTTTGAGTTAATTGAAATAACAATAATGATTAGGTTTCATTTCGCTTTTTAATATGAAAAACTGCTCAAAGGTGTGTTTTTGGAGCCTTAAATTATAGTGATATGAAAATGTTAAGTTCAACGGTTAATAATATGAAGTTAGGTATAGTAATTATAATTATGTGAAAAATGATAATTCTTCTAAATATGATGACCAAATTGTCCTTATTGAAACAAGGCACTTCAGCTTTGCATTTAGCATTTGCATAAATAGATACTTTTAAACTTTTAGTACATAAATTAATAGAGACACATTTAGAATTTTTAGTACACTCTTTAAAGGGCTATAAAAAATTAAAAACAGTTTGGTGATTTTTAGATAAATATTTATTTTTCACATAATAGTAAATATGTTACCTACTTGCCGTTTTTTTGCATTGGAATTTAAGCTTTCTAGGACTATGATCTGAAAGCTCTAAATGCAAGTTTGAATATCATTCCCTTTCTAACACATGTTCATCTACTGTGGTTAATTTCAAGTAACATTTTTAGATAAATATTTATTTTTCACATACTAGTAATATTTTACCTAATTCCAAATTTTATATATTGGATTTTATAAGTTTTCATATGACTATGATATGAGAAAGAGGATTTTATCCTACACCACCTCAAATCCCTTGCATAATTGAAGGGTTGAGATAACTTCATATGAACTCTGATTCTCACAAATAACGTTGACTTCACTCCACATAGAGTGATATCTATCTTTTCGACAACTATTTTCTCCAATCAAATTTCTCTCCTGAATTTTTCAGACTTTAATTTGCGGTTCAGATTTAACACGTTATTGTCTTAATCAACTTTATCACTTACCAATTCAATTCTAACAAAAATTTTAACATTAAGTTTAATAAGATAATGATGTAACTGAATTTAAAAAGCAGAATTAAAGTCTACGAAGTTTTGAAGAAAGGATCCATTTACTCATGTCATGTGGCACAGGAGAATATCTAGGTCGATCTGAAAGCCCTAAATGCACGGATGAATAACATTCCCTTTCTAATACATGTTAGTGGTTGGTTTCAAATAACATTTTTACTAGTCATCAAAGGCACCCTATATGCTGAATTAATTATCTCCAATTTCCTGTGACCATGCAAATTGAAAAAAAAAAAAACCTTAATGTTAGAAGTCTCTTTGAACATGCATGACTTGAGCATTTAGAAGGAAAATGAATGAATAAATAAAAAAACCCACAAATAAAAAAAATATTATATCTTCACATTATATAGATGTATATATAATGGGAGCTGATATTGACATTCCACTAATATCTTCTGACACTACACTTTCATCTTTTTTTAAAATAAAATTACAAAGGTGTCATTCTACTATACAATCTTTGATTCTTACATTTTTAATACCCTAATTGTCCTTATTTGATAAGGTTAGAATTCTTAACTTCAAATTACAACTTTTCTCTCATGTTTTTGTTAGAATATTTTAATAAATAAAATATTTTTTATTTATGGTCCTATGCACTATTTCTAAAATTGGATTGCAATCTAATTATTGGTATGAGACCTTTTGGGGTAAAATCCAAGAACAAAATCGTGCAAGCTTAGGCTCAAAGCGGACAATATCTCGCTTTTTTGGCTTGAAAATACTTATTCTCTCTCATGTTCCCTCTCCCCTCAATGTCTGAGTTAGAGGAAATCATTGAAATTATTAAGACAAGCAATATTGAAGAGATTTCATAAATCTATGAATCACTCAACCCTAATTTTTATAGTAATGTGATTTTTTTTGTTCTACTTTATTCTTCAGACTATATTGTTTGAATTGGTTTTAGAAATATTATTTCTTCTTATTAAATCAATTTATCAATATTTATTTTTGAAGTAGAAAAGTTTAGGATTCAATATAATGATTTAGAGAGTATCGATCAAATGCATGTGATTAGGATAATAAAAGTTACGTGATTAGATAAGTTGGGAAGAAGTTGTTAATAATAGATTATTCAGAGAAATATTAAAAAAGTATTTGAATTGGAAACAAATATTATATCAATAAATAAAACCTATTTGAAAAAAAATATATTTGTATTTAAAATTAAAAAAAGTTTAATTTTACTTAAATAAAAATTATGATTTATAATTCTTTAAGGAAACTTTTACAAAATTAAAAAATGAAAAGAGAAAAACATGACTTTATGAAATCCTTTTCTAACTGTAGTCGTCTCAATTTAGCTAAGGAGCCTTTACACCAAAATTTCAAAAAAATAAAATAAAATAAATATGATATTTTTCTTCCTTTGCTTTTTATTCTTTTCCCTTCCTTTATGTTTTGCTTGTTCACAAATTGATGATATGTTTCTAATTTTTAATTTATGTTATTTTATAAATAAGACACATGAAATATAAATTACACGTTCGATAAGTAAAAAGATAATATTTCAAATTTTGGATTATTTTAGTTATACAGGATAGGGACAGGAACAACAAGTTTCAATTAAAATATGTCTAAATTATAGTATCTGGGTGACAATAAATGAATTTTTTTTATTGTAAATCTAAAACAAAAACAAAATCAATCACAAATTATTTAAGATAATAAGGAAGCCTTTGAATTTTTTTAAAAGAAAAATAAAATATAATTAAAATTGAGTCCTAATTTATAAGGACAATTATTATACTAAAAATATAAGAATCAAAGTTCACATAGCATATCACCCTTTACTAATTTTACTTTTAAAAAGAATGGATGGATGATGTAGCTTATAACCACTTTTGTAATTTTATGTATAAAATAATGAAATTGAAAGTGGAGTGACATAGGTCAATATTATATAATATGTATGTAAGTTTGTATTTATCTGATTAAGGGACAGGAACTCAGAGGGTGTGGCAGTCTTCCAGTGGACCAACTACCAAACCCTGTTGTGGAATCAGAATCACATTTCTCTTCATGGTTAATTCAGGATTCCCCAGATCAATTTAGCCCAATCAACAACTTTGTCAAATAAAATATTGGCAAAGGTTTCTTTTCAGCATATGGGGTGCATTTGGATGAAACTGAGGACACGTTTCCCTTCCCAGCTCTAAGTAGTGTGTGTGTATATATATATCTATATATATATATTCAATCTACAGTTCTAGTCATTTGGACACTTCATATATTTGCTTTGACAAATGGTACCCCTCGTTTTGGGCTTTGGGTCGGCAGGAAACAATTACTACCCTCCATTGTATGGGACGAAACAGAGATTTTAATAAGGGTAGCAATGTACTTTTTCATACTGGGTTCCCATTATTTTATGCTACAGTTCCTGAATATATATATATATTTAATGTATAGATACTGCAGAATGTGAAATCCTATTAAGAGCATTAGGATATTAAGGAATGTAGGCAGAATAGGAGGGTGAACATGGGGCTTCAGGTTGGAGACTGTGCTATCTTACCCCCTCATTCAGTTAACCAGACATGGGAAATTGAGGAGCCTGGGACCACTGCATATACATAAATATCCACATCTATATTATATTAAAATCACCACTAATTATAAAAAATGTTTAAAAAATTAATTTTACGATTCAAAATATTTATACTTATCCATGGTCTAAAATAATTCTCTCTATCTACGATCTAACGATCACAATTCACCTGTTACATTCATATACACATCCACACACCTAAAATAACATTATATATATAAATATATATATATATATATTTTATGGTTACATATATTTAATTTTTTGTCGATTGGGTTTTTTGCTCACTTCATACATGTATGCTCCAAATTTTAAGAAAATTAGGAAAAAATTTAAATGGTTCGAAATTATATGGTTTCGACCAATGACAGACTGACACATTTTATTTTACTTTTTGATGATGTATTTGTCCATGATTGGCCAGGACCATTTTTCAAAAATTAGATATTAAGAAATATAACTTCTAAATGGCTCTTGAATTATAAATAAATATTTTATATCAACGATGGTTATGAGTTTACTACAAACAATTATATATATATATATTTATCACAAAAATGTTATTAAGGAGAATAAAAATTTTCTACAAATAATGTATTTAATTAGATTCTTTCACAAATATAGATACAGGTGTTACTAACTTTTTCTAAAGTATTAAATAGGTCTTTCAAAAATCAATTTTACTGTAGAGATGTAGATATTATTCTTGCTATTCAATAGTCATATCAAATGGGTGGGAAGGTTTTAATTACCCATAACAAAAAGCTGGGGGCCTGCTACATCTGAAATGCATGTGGGTTAAATTGAAAAGGAGTTAAAAAAAGTAGGAAAAGGTATGCATGCTTTTCTGAAATATAATTATTAGAGCAAAAGAAGTGACATATGAGTTAAGATTTGAAGAGAATGAAATAATAGATACAACTTAGAAGCATTTACATGCACTAGCTTAATAGACCCACATGGAGAAACCATAGAGATCAATTCTTTTCTTTGTCCTCAAAGACATAGCACATGGTCACATGGGTTGGGCAGCCTGACCACCCCTCTTTATGAGTGGAACTCATCATAAATGGTTGCATGTAGACTCAAAGGGTATGTTTGGTTTGCAGGAAAATGTTTTTTTCTATGAGGGTTTGGGCTTTTCCCAGTCAAGGAAGAAGAAATACACATGGATAGGTTATTTTTCTGGTTGTCAATTTGACCAGAGCAGCCCACAGACCAACCTAAATTGGAAATAGTTTGACTGTTTGAGTAGGGCTGCTAATAAAATCGAGTCAGAATCGAAGTTTAGTTTGTTCGAACTCGGTTGGTTGGTTTGTGAGTTTTGCACAAGACTATAACGAGTTCAAAAAGTTGAGTTCGGATTACACCTATCATTATTTTGAAAGACTTAAACTCAACTTTTTACTCGTTTAATAAAAAAATGTCAACCTTACCTTGTTTGAAGTGGTGTTCAGAAGTGATTTGTCTCTATACAAGCCTATATTTATAAACACGTTAATGAAACTATATCATGAACCCATACTAACGAATGAAATTTATGAATGTCAACGAATGAACAAATAAACAATTTTGCATTCACAAAGTTAAGAGAAACGAAATCTAATAATTTAATAATGAATTGTAAAATTCCTCCTCTGCAGTACATTTACATATGCCGGTAAAGAAATCCTAAAAACAATCCAAAATAAAACCATCTCTAAAATTTTTAAAAATATATGAGATAAAACTCAATCACTAATCTAAGCCAAATACCAAAAATTCTAAGAATTCAAATCCATTTAAACCTATAAAAAAAATTCTTAAATATTCAACAGTCTTTCTATAACACTAAAAACATGATTTTGGAGCCCTAAATGATGAGATTTGTCAAAAAAATTATAATGGACCACAAGCAAATCTAGTGAATAGTTATCATTGTATCATTTTCAATCGAAAATAAGTCTCTCCCAAGTCAAAACTGATTACTCGGTGAGTTCAAAAATTGAGTTTGAGCTAAACTTCAACTCGTTTACTTAATGAACGAGTTTGAGCCAAGTTTCAAACGAACGAACTGCACGAGTTTCAAACAAACTAATCTCAAACTGCTCATTAACAATTCAATTTATTTGTTATCCTAAATCTCAGCTCCACTCTTGACAACAATGTCCACGTCAGAAATTACAAAAGAAATCCTATTGAAAGTTGTTATTAATTCAGGAGAAAAAAAAAGTTGGTATTATTAATGAATGTGTGAAAAAAAAAGTAGCTAGCGAGCATTTCCCAAATTGTAGTGTAGGGACTAGGGACAGCAACAGTTACATTCTTGATTTAAAAAATTTCTTGAATTGTACACAGAATCACACAGATTGTCAAGACCAAGATACTTATAGATCAATGACCACATATGGTAACTATTATATATAGCTAGTGGAGTTAGGTAACATATATTGTTGATACACAAGCAAAGTAATATGGACAATAATTTAATTCAATTTATTTAGTAGAATAACTTTTTTTTTTCTTTTTAATTTGGAACTCACTAAAGTAAAGTCTTTTGACTCATTTCGAGGCTACAAATTGAGGGTACATAGTCTAATTTTACAATCACTTTATCAACTAAATCAAAAAAATAAATAGAGTTAATAGGACTCGAACCTGACCATTTCAGAATTCAGCAAAAGCATAAATTTTAATAAAAAGACAGAAAATCAACAAAATTCACAAAAAAAATATAATAATACAAGAGAACCCCAAAACGATCTTGTTGGATTGAAGCTTGCGGCGTTGATACCATAATAATTAATTAGAGGCAAACTAAATATGATATGCTACGAAGATGCAATTAAGCTGATTATCATATTGTTTAGAGATAATAAAGCTTATTAAATTAACAATTTTGAATTAATTGATATTGTGTTTGCGTTTGGGTGTGTGCGCAACAGCTTGTCACTTGGGTTATATGTATATCTGTATACACACAACAACAAATATACACATCATACATGCATACAAACATACGAGCAACAGCGAGTCACTTGGGCTATCTACTTAGTGTATGTCTGTGCTTACGATACTATCGCGCACTCGCCACCGTGACCGTTAGATGAAGTGGTTGTGAACCGATGATAGCTTCCTTAAATGTAATATAGATAATGTGTGTGGACAGAAGATGAGAGTGTGCATGAGTTGACGGCCTGACGTGGAGGGACAGTTGACTCGGATATTTGCTGGTCTTCTTGAGTCTGCAGTATGGCAATTTTCATTATCAGTTTATTTTTGAAGCATGTGATGATATTTTGGTAATAAAAAATATATAATTCTATAATCATATATGCAGTGAATTCCTTGATAGATAGATAGTTAAATTTAAGGTAAAATTACTTGCGAATCCTACTTTTTCATTTGAAAAACAAATAAGTTCAAAAAAATTTCTTTTATGACTAACAAGTCTTGCTTTTGATTTTTTTTCTATTTAAGTCCTAAATTACTACATATTTCATTTAAACCCTTACTAAATAGAATTAAAATTTTGTAATTATATATTTATCCAAGAATTGATATATAATTTACTTTGTATATATTCCTTTAAATTTTAGTTAATAATATTGAATTATGATTTTGAATAATAATTAATTTAATTTTAATTCAATTCAAAAAATCATGTAGAATACACTATTTTAGTAAAAAGAATTTATTTTATAAAAAATTAATAACATGTAACTTTTATTTCTTTATTCAAATTTTATGTCTTCTTTTGTAAGGGTACATATGAAAATTTGAGTCTATATTTTAAATCTAATTACCAAAGGGTATTGATAATTTAGTAAAGGTATAAATAGAAGATTTAGTAATTTAGGACTTAAATGGAATAAAATCTTGAAAGTAGGCTTATTGGTTCTGAAGAAAAAAATTTAAGACTTATTTTTCTTTCAATGGAAAAAGTAAGACTTTGTTGTAATTTTTTCTAAATTAAATAGCCATTTCTTTTAAATAAAAGAAAAGATAAAAACAACCGAAGTGTGAAACTATTTTTGTAGAGAGTGAATATTATGTATCTATCAATGTATCAAATTTACAAATTGATTAAAATACATCAATGGATGAATTCATGTATGGTACATATAATGTCATTTTTACTTTTATTTTTCACTCATTTTATTAAGTCAATTAATTTAATCTTTCGATGTATATAATAGCATAAAATATCATTTTCCTTTGATTATTATTAATTGTTGAGAAGTGTTTGCCGCAGTCGCTCAAGCGAGTGTTCTTACACAGTCGCTCCACGTGAAAATCAATCCAAAAAATTAAATATTTTCCTGTAATAAATATCCTACTTTTTATCAATCAATATACTCTTCCAGTTCTAAGGTATTTACAGTGGTGCTATCAACAAACAAATAAAATTATAAACATAAAATATTAAAATATTAATAAAAATAAAATTATAAACATAAAGTATATAGATTAATTGAATAAGTATATAGATTATTAAAAATATTAATAAAAATAAAACTATAAACATAAAGTATATAGATGAATTGAATAAGTATATAGATTATTTTAATTAATTGAATAAGTATATAAAAAAATATTCATAAAAATATTTTAATACTTTAAAAATATGTTCTTTAATTCAATTAACCATAATTACAAAATTTTAATAAAAGAACATATATTTTATGTTTATAATTTTATTTTTATTAATATTTTTAATAATCTATATACTTATTCAATTAACTATAATTACAAAATTTTAAAATTTATATAGGAAATGATTATTTTTATTAATATTTTAATACTTTATGTTTATAATTTTATTTTTATTAATATTTTAATACTTTATGTTTATAATTTTATTTGTTTGTTGATGATACCACTGTAAATACTTTAGAACTGGAAGGGTATATTGATTGATGAAAAAGTAGGACATTTATTGGAGGAAAACATTTAATTTTTTGGATTGATTTTCATTAATCAGTGGAGCGACTGTGTAAGAACACTCACTTAAGCGCTTAATTGTTTGGACGTTTAATAAGCATGCACATAGGCATGGATTTACTTTCGGCACAGTGGGGGCACTCACAGCCCGCCCCCATTGAATTTTTAATATGTCCATTACAAGAAAGTCTACAATACATGGGAGTATTTTGTCACGGGATATCTCTTTCATACAATGCTCTATATTATTCTTGATAATATAAAATTGTACCCTTTTTAAGAGAAATGAAGATATATGGAATGGACACCACGTGACAAAATACCATCGAGATATTGCAAATTTTCTCGTCCATTATATACTTATAGTTTTTAATAAAAATTTAAAATTGCACTCACTAATTTTTTTTTATAAAACCCCAATATGCATATTTGCTCCCACTAAAATTTTAGGTCCTGAAAAAGAGTAATGAACTCTCTCTCACTCAATTCTATTTTTTAGTTTTCAAATAAAACAAAATCTTATTACACTAAATTATTGTGTACTATCATAAACTTGCAAAATACCCCATCTTTACATTTTTTTGGAAACAAATACCCTCAATTTATCAATAATTACAAATTACCCCTTTTAACAATTGAATGTTGAAATTTTTGTGTTAAAGTGGTCATGTGCAATGTAGGTGACACATGGACTGATTGTTTTAACGAAAATGCCCTTACGCATACAACAAACACCTCAACTTTCCATATATATGTAAAATCAATTGTAAAGGGTAAAATGAGCATGCATAAGGCCATTCTTGTCAAAATGATCTGCCCTTATTTCACATGCAATGCATGAGACCACTTTAACACTAAAATTTCAACATTTAGGTGACAAAGGGATGTAATTTGAAACTTTTAGTAAATTGAGAATGTTTGATGTCAAACAAATAGTAGAGGGAGGTATTTGCAATTTTTTGATAGTACGAAGAGGTTTATTGCAGTTTGATTATTTTATATTTTAGAACTAAGAAGCACAAATACTAACTATTCCAAAGTCGTCATGATAGTATGAGACACATATCTGACACGGATGCATGTCAGATATGTGTCTAATATGCTGGGAAAGCATTTGAAAATTTAAAATATTATTTTTTTAAATCAAATATGGCTTGGATATGCTAGGATACTTTTCGAATAAGGTTGGATAAATTTACACTTTTTTTTTTAAATTAGGGGTTTAATTGTAATATTAAAACAAATCTCTTTTAAGGAAAATAAAACAAAAGGACTTAAATGTCCAAATTGATACTAATTTACACTCATCAACGATGAGAGAGAGACAATGAGGAGGAAGATCTAGTATCTACTTTGGGTCATTCAAGTTTTAGTGTTAGTGTTTTCCTTTCTATATTTGTATTTTATCTAATTGTCTCTTTATTTATGAATCATTAATGAGTTATCGAATTAAATATTTTAATTTATGTCTTAATTATCAAATTTTTGTTCATCAACTATCCAAAATAAAGAATGGAAACAAGTATTTCAACTCTTCAAAGATAAGGGTAAAGTAAAAAAAGCAACCAGTACAAATTGCCCCCCTTGAATTAATAATTTGTTGCAGTGAAAGAGATACCTACCACAAAAGACAATTTTATCCATTTTATTAAACTTGTTCTTTATTATTAAATTATCTTCATTATCTTTTCTCTTGTAAAAATATTAATTATATCATTTAACTTAATTTTATTATTGGTGTTAACTTATCATTACAATAAAAAAATACAAATGATTATAATTACTATTAAATTTAGCCATTTTCTAAAATAATTAAGTTTAAACTTTTTTATGGTAAAAAACAAAAAAAATTTCATACAATATATTTATGAAAAATTAAGAAATTATTTATATAAAAAATACATTATTTTCATGCAGCATATTCATGAAAAATTAAGAAATTACTTAATTTTTTTTAAAAAATATTACTTAAGATTTTTATTAAAAATTAATTTGAAGAATTAAAGGTAAATTTATATAAATTTGATAAAAAAAATATGTTATTAAAATATTATAATTTTTTATAATAATTTTTTTAAAAATATAATCAATAAAAAATGAGATTACGATCATTTAACAAACAAATAACTAAACATAAGGAGGAATTTTGTATACAAAAATTCAGTCCTCGACTTAGTAAGCGTGCGTTCTAATCGTCCGTATACTATAATTGACTCCACCGCATGTGCGGTGCAAAGAGGATTAAGATGCAACGAATACTTACTCTAGACTCTAGTGAGGCCATGGAAAAGTTATTACCATTGTACTTGCTTGTTTTTAAGTCTGATGTAATACCGCATGACAGATATGGTTAGAGTTTGAAGGCTTAATGTACGCACGATTGTACTTACTGTTACTCTCTTAAGTCTGATAAGACCGTTTCAGTCAACGTTAGCTTATAACTCCGTCACTATGCCACGTGTCAGCCAGTTTTTAAGACCACAGCTAAGAATTACTGTACTACTATTACTAGATGAGTAGCCGTTGAAGGCCTGTATGTATTATTATTACTACTGTACTAAGCCGTGTGGTCTCTTTCTCTGAGATCGGAAAAGTGTGTTATTTCCCAAAGCTCACGGGTAATTTTACCCTTTTCTCTCATTTCACCTCGTAAAAACCCATTTCTCAACAAACTTACTCTCTCTCCCTCCCTCCCTCGTGATTCGCGTCAAATCTCTCTCTCTCTAGGGCTCTTAAATTCTTTCATATGTAGTAGCCCCACGGAGGGTTAATGGAGTCACAAAAGGGTTTGCATCAAGTACACTATAATCAAATTGGATCATAATGATTTATTTAAATTAAAAATAAAACAATCAATCTAGTAAAATTTAAACCAATTTGATTTTTTTCGAATTTAATTTACAAGTATATCGCTGCATATAAAACGTCTAAAATTAAATCCACTACTCCCATCAGAGTGTGCGTATATACATTTTTATATATACACATCATAATATTTGATTAGTTTCTTACACTTCTACATCGTTTATTAAACAAATCCTAACACTTTTACAAGTTTAAAACTATAATTAAATCTTCAATATTTTAAAATTTAATTATAATGTACAAATCACTTCAGTTCAGATCGAATCACTTTTTGAAGCGAACCATTGAATCATTAACTAATCATACTGGTTTCTTGTAAAAAATTCACGAAAAAGATATTTCACATTAAAAATTGTCATTTTAAAGAGATTTACATAATTTTTACATTCTTAATATTAAATCAAAATAAATTTGCACAGATGATTCAGTAATTATGAAGTCTGTTGGAACGAATCGTAAATTTGAATGCTTTGTAATTCAATTATCAATTTAGCATTCTTTGGAGCTAAATTAGTACCCGCCTCATTTTTATTTTATTTTGAATAAGAGAGAATGTTCCTTTATAATTGTACTTTATTTTAAAAAATATTACGACATTATAAATAAATAAATAAAATAAAAATTTGTGAATGGAAAACAAAGCCTACAATTTTTGTCTCAATCCCTCCAATCCAGAATGAGTTGTCGAGAAGGGAGCTTTTGTTGGGATATACTTTCATTTTTGGTTTGAATGAAAAAAAAATAATTATAATTATATTTTTAAAAAAGAAGAAAAACTCTTGGGCTTAAATTGTTCAAACTTTCGCAACTCAAGGAAGCTGGTCAATGACACGTAGAGCATTACCCACGGAGGTTAACCTGCAGTCGCAGGTCAGGTCTGTGCACCAAAGTCCTAAACTTACAATCCCAATTAAGCTCGCTCCCACGGGACTTAAATGTCATTTCAGTATCAGTTGGGACTCATCTGGCATTTTATCAAAAGAAGAGGGTGAATTACTAAATTACCAATCCAATCCGTTTGTCTTGCCTGGCCACACATCACTCAGGTCCCCCACTACTTCGTCCAACCTTTATAAGAGCAGAAAGCGGGAGTTGCAGATAAAGCAATAGTTTTAGAGAGAGAGAGAGAGAGAGAAAAAAATGTAAGAATGGAGATATAACAAAACTTAGGAGAAGAGAGACTCTGTGCTGTGTTGTGTTGTGTTATATATATATATATATATATATATATATCGAGTGTGTTTGCTGGAAACTGACGAAACTCGCCTGAAAATGATGACTGGAATGGTACATGACCAGAATCTGGAGAAGCAGATAGAGAAACAGATGGGTTGTATGACTGGTTTTCTCCAGCTCTTCGATCGCCAACAGATTTTGACTGGAAAAAGGTTATATGCCACCAAACGACTCCCTCCAACGGCGGTGAGATTATCATTTCTTCTACTACAATTTGTTTGCTTGTTTGTTTTGTATTATTTGTCCTGTATGCAAATGATGACGAGAGAATGTTTGTCTGATTCAATTTGTTGATAACTTTCAGGTGGTTGATTCTACGTCAGAGTCGGAGAAGTCCACTGGATCGCCGGCGATTTCGAGAGAACTTGAGAAACCACAGCAAACAAGAGCAATGACTTCACCTAGTCCAGACCGATTGCAACCGTCCCCGGTGATGGAGCTCCGATCACCGGCGAAGGAGATTCAAACTCCGGCGGAGATTCCGCCGAAAGAACCGCTTCCTCTTCCGGTATTCGAATTGAAGGAAGGAACGAGGTCTTCGTGGAAGTTCTGCAAAGAAGCTCCGAGACTTTCTCTTGACAGCAGAGCCACCGTGGACGCCAAGGGAGGGCTTTACCCGAGGGAGATCCGAACAAACGCTGCCATTCTATCAGCGAATAGATGCGAGAACTCTGGAGATGGATCCGCCGGCGATGGTGACGACAAGCATCGCCGGTCGCCGAGCGTAATCGCGAGACTCATGGGACTCGAACCGTTGCCGCATTCAGATCCAGAACCGTTGAAGAAAGCTGAGCTGCGAAGATCTGCCTCGGAGTCCAGAGTTTCAAGAGATTTGTTTCATTCTCGCTTCATCGACGGTAACAATTTCCAGCAAAAGCAAACGAACCACTCGCATTCTCTTGGAAACAAGTTACCAAACAATGCATCAACAATCGAAAACATTGCAACCAAATCAAATGTCAGGCTTGTAGATCCAATGGAGTACACTTCAAAAAATGCCAAGTCTGCTCCGGCAAAGGCCTCACACAGAGGCGTTGTTGCATCGCCATGGAAGTCGCATCAACAGCGGAAGAGCTTCTTCGATTCAGAGGACTTCTTTCCGGAGCCAAAGCAAACAGTCTCAATCTACGGAGAGATTGAGAGGAGATTGAGGATGAGAGGAATCGACGAGCCAACCAAGGATCTGGACACCTTGAAGCAAATCCTTGAGGCTCTGCAACTCAAAGGGCTTCTACATTCTAAGAAGCCTGCAGAGCAAATCAGCCGGAGAAACTTCGTTTACGATCGGAATTTCTCATTCGACGAATCCTCAATAGTCGTGATAAGGCCATCAAGGTCACCAGTGTCACCGATTAACAGAAGATTCGGAAACGAATCGCCTCCTTCAAGTTTCAGATGCAGAGCCGGTGTTCGCCGGAATGTCAACCTCGCCGGAGAAAATCCACCGTCGGTGAGTCCGAGGCGAAATCGGCCAGATATTGATCGGAGTATGCGGAATCAACCAAGTGCTAGAAATTCTTGCTCGCCGACTCGATGTGAGAGTAATGTGAAGGGTCCAAATTCTCTGCAGAGAAGAAAACCATTGAGCGTTGACACGCAGAGGAAGCCGAACGAGTCTCCGGAGCACCAGCGAAGAGTCTCTCAGCTTCACTCTCCAAAGCTTAACTCTAGGAGAAGCGGATCAGATCAGACGAACACAACCCAATCACCAAGAAACAAGAAACCAATGGCTGAGATTTATCCAAAGGAGAAGATTGCTATTGTTACAGAGGATGAATCATCCTCTGTTTCCGAAAGCAGTGTTGGTACTTCTTCCCAAACTGATACAGAGGTACTTTAGCCTAACTCAGTCCATTAATGTAGTTTACTTTTAATACTGTTTCTTATATATATATATATATATACATACATACACATTGTTATTGATGTGGATTTGGGGTTGCAGAGATCGAAGGTGGAGGAATACAAGGAAGGGAGGAGTTTATTGGAGAGATGTGATAAGCTTCTTCACAGCATTGCTGAAATGACCGCGACTGAGTTGCAGCCGAGTCCGGTATCAGTGCTTGACTCGTCGTTTTACAAGGACGAGTCGTCGTCTCCTTCGCCTGTCATGAAACGGAGCATTGATTTCAAAGGTACAGCATATTAATATTGGTATAACTTGGCCATATCGATTTTCAGTTTCAATGACGTCTAGACAGCTAGAGCCTGACTAACTCAGTATAATGCTGAGGTGTTTGGTCCGCTTATAGACAGTTCATGAGGTTTATAGGAAAATAATTATTGAGGTAGTACCAAATTTAGATTGTAGTATTTGAATTGCAAAAAAATTGTAGAAAAGGAGTGGTAAAATTTGTCTTTACATTTGTTTTTAAGTCCTCCAACAGTGTCTCAGATATTTCTTCACTTATAGACAATAGATTCTTTTTCCTGTTCAAGTATTATTGAGGTAGTACCAAATTTACAATGTTTGGTTTGCTTGTAACGCCTTTGATTTATTTATTTTTCTAATTTTATTTCTCAAACTAAATTGTTTCTATAGTACTCCTTGTTTTCATTTTATGGAAGTGTGTTTTGAAATAAAAATAATAATAATAATAATAATAATAATAATTTAATTTGTAAATTCAAAACCAATTATGAAAATTACATAGAGCAAGTGGTTCATATTAACTGGCAAATGGTGGTAAATCTAACATGTGATGATCTTTCAGATGTTTGATTACGACGGCGTCTTTTTAAGTCAAACTCATTGATTGAACTGTAACTGTAATCGATAACAAAGGGTTAAATATGAAAGTGACTGGTATCTTTTTCCTGCTAAAAGATTTACCAGAAGAAGAATAACCACCGTACACGCACACACACATACACACATATATATGTACAATTTACACACACTGCAGAATTTACATACACCAGCTTTTAAGTGCGGATCCTAGTGTACTACACTCTAAAACAATTAAATCCAACACATTACTTCAAGCTGGAAATATGTGGCGAATGTGCATGTGTTGAATCATATGATTTAGCTGTATTGAATTCTGAATTTAATGGTGGTATAAGTTGGATATTTTTTTTTAAATTGTTGTATGGGAGGTGGTGATGTTTTGTTATGTCTACGGGTTATAAGGCTATAAATATTAATTGAAATGTTTATTTAGTTGGCATTTAAATTATGATTATTATTTTTGCTAATGAAATCATCACCATCAAGCAGGAGGGGGGGAGTGGGAAGAGGAGATATGGAGCCCAGCAATCTCGCCGGTGGGATCAAAATCCGATGAGAAATCAGACGACTGTGATTTCGTATACATCTCAGAGATCCTTCGCGCTTCCAATTACCTTCCTGAAGACGCAGACGTGTTTCTACTAGTAGAGAAGCAACAGTATCTCAAAGGAAAGGACACTTCTCCAGTCTCCACGCTCCAAAGGAGGCTAATTTACGACACAATCAATGAAATTGTCGACCGGAACAAACAGTTGCCGCCTTGGAAAGCCCTCTCGCCTACTTTACATCAAATATGGTCAGAATTCCAGAGAATTCGCGAGCGTGACACTGCAGAAGAGTTGTTTGAGATCATATGCGGTGTGCTGCGGAAGGACCTCGCCGGAGATGCAGTCAACGAATGGGGAAATTGTCCGGTGGAGATGTCGGAGGCGGTGTTGGACATCGAACGGCTCATATTCAAGGATCTGGTGGGGGAAGCAATCCGAGATCTCGCGGCGTTTGCCGGGAAAAGCATGGTCGCCGTGTCTCGTAGGAAGTTGGTTTTCTAAAACAGAGGGAGCGGGGCTGGGTTAATTTTCGCGCGCTTTTTTTTTTTTCAAAAAAAAAATGTTACGTTTTTCTCACTTTTTTATTAAAAAAAAAGAAGAGAAAAATGGGAAATGCATGCGAATCTAAGGTGACTTTTGATTATCCATAAAAGATGGGATTTGAAAATATTTATGAAGTGTATGTTTGAGCTTTCCAGCACAAATTATAGTTGTCAATCAAGTAGTAAAATATTCTGAAAGATGAAAAGTGACTAAATTTGGGCATGTATTTTAGCACTAAAGCGATGTTTAATCCGTGTGATTTTGTCTTTTAAGTGAGGACTGTTGATTTCATTGTCTGGGTTGTCCCTACCTCATCATATCTCTTTTGGTAAGAAAAACACGTGTGTGGCAAAAGTAGACTTCCAATTAATTAACTCTTTGGCTATGATTGTTTGGAGACATGTAGAGAGAGAGAGAGAGAGACAGAGAGAGTGGACTGCGGAGACTCAAAAGAAAGTTGGTGGATGGGAACTGAAAAATAAATGGTTGAGACATCCCTGGTGGTCTATTTTGATTATATATATAACGAGTGTAAAATGAATATATACAGATAACCTACTCTTCTCAAACAGTGGAAGAAGTCATCTCTTTTAGTTCCTTCTACAGTCTACTCAACCCATAAGAAATGACACCTTCGGATTCCTAGAATTTTTTCATTCATCATTCTTACACTTCCTTTCACTCATTTTTCTATTCTTTGTACCGAATATTATCTTATCATTATATATATATATATATATATATATTCAATTTCTTTTTAGTATAATAATTAGGGTTACTTCATGATTTCTTACCAAAGAGTTGTCTTTTTTGACTTTAGAGGCTTGGAATGTCACCTAATCATGAATCAGGTGCATGTATTGTGTTTCATCTCTTTAAAATTGGATGGTTTTCGAGGTGGGAAGAAAAGGACAAGTATGGTATATCATGTGAAGTGATGCAATTACCCTTCATCAATTTTTGTAAAATTATACAATTATGTTATAGTGATAAAAATATATATTCACAATTCATCCTTCCTTTCTTTCTTACCCGACAATACAAGTGTCATTTCTTTCCAAAAAAAAGAAAAGAAAAAGAAAAAAGATGACAACTTTTCTTTTCTAAAAATATCTTATTCTATCCTTCTTGCTCTCTCTTTCACTCATTTTTTTCATCTTTCTTGTCAAAAGAAACTTTAGGTTTGAACTTGCGAGTTGATATGGTCTATTTCACGATTTCTTACCAGACTTCTTTTCTTGCTTTAGAGGCTTAGAATGTCACCTAGTTTTGAATGAAGTGTAATGTGCGTTATCTAACTGATAAGATTGAACAATTTATATTTTAATAATAGGTTTAACATCGATTTTGCTTGTGTAACTAAAAATTAAATAAATAAATTGGATATTCACGGGTACTTCAATCTATATATCAAGTCATAGTATTATTTTGTTAAAACTCATAAATTTTAAGAACTGGATTTTAAATCCTAACTATGAATTAAATTTTCTTTTTTGATAATTATTTGATATTTTAAGTATTCATTAATAAGTCAATTTTTTCTTCACTTAAATTATTAAGTGGTATGGGTCCTAGCATCCTTCCTATTCTTCCACTCACTCTTTTATGCTGTGTTTGGTATGAATTAATTTTAAAGTGAAAATTCATTTCATAATTAAACTTATAAAATAAGCATTCCATTTTCAGTAAGATTAAAAAAAAATTCTTATTACCAAAAACCCTTCACCTTTACCACCACCATCATTGGCTCTACCACCATCGCCGTCATTGCCACCCCCACTACCACACCACTGTCACCACCTCCACATCACCATCTTCCTTTACCACCACACCACCTCCACATCGCCACCTTTCTCCACTACCATACCACCACCTCCACATTGCCACCTTCCTCCACCACCACCTCCACATCGTCACCTTCTTCCACAACCACATCTTTGTTAGTTTAATTTTTTTTCACTAAGAGGGGTATTATGGATAATTTTATTTAAAATTTATTTCATTCCTACCTCATTTATTTACAACCAAATAATAGAATGAGAATGACTATTCAATTCTTAATTAAATTTCATATCATTCCCGCGTACCAAAAGTAACATTATAGATTGTGGCACAGGGAGAAACAAAATTTGGTGGAGATCCTCTTATGCCACATGTTGTACTATATTTGTGACAATAATGCAAAAAGAAAAAGAAAAAAAATAAGAAGAATAAGAAACAGAATTCCTTGTCTATCTGTATTCTTTAGGACAATATTCTATTTATTAATTAGGCACTTAAACACCAGATTTTGTGGAGGACCATCTCGACTTCTATATAAAGTGAGAGAGGGGCTACCACGTGAACCAATTACTTTTTGAGGTGGGGAAGTCACATGACACTTTTTCTTATTCCCAAAATTGATTTTTTATTTTATTTTTTCTCACCATGCTCGTTCTAGACTTCAACTGTCCACCTTTCAAATTAAAATAAAAAATTAAATAAATTAAAGTAGTATTTTAAGGGTGCAATGACCTCATTTTAAATGAGACACACCACGAATAAGGACCTTAATTTGTTAATTATTGGATCAAGCTTTGGCTTAATCATGATAGTAGTCAATCTCATTGTAGTTTTTTTTTCCTCTAATTGATCAAAATATTGATGTAATTAATACCTCATTTTAACATTCTTGAAAAGAAAACAAAGACAAAGTAAAGTACTCCTTAGTTCTTACCACTTGATGTGTTTGAATCAAGTACAAATAAGCAAAGTAGATCAGATGAAGATTGGCATCACTTGGGTCTCATATGTTTGTGCTTTGTATTATTTCTCTTTTGCAATGTTTTGATCATGCATTGTATATAATTGAAGCTAGAAAAGGTCCAAATGAGGTGGGGTTTTGAAGAGATAAGGAATAGCTTAGCATGGCCATTAAAATGCTACAAATCCATAAGAGTGCTAAGAAAGATTGGCATCACTTGGATCCTAATTATTTCCTTTTCACAATGTTTTAATCTACCAATGTATGATATACTGAAAGGAGAAAAGGCCCAAATGAGGTGGGGTTTTGAAGAGATAAGAAGTACGTTACCATGTTTTCCTCTTTAGATGTGGGCTCCTTTCATTTCTCTTTTTCCCATTATGGGCTTCTGGGCCCCTTACTTGAATACGCCTTTTTTGCCCATCTCTCTCTCTCACACACACTAGGATTTTCTTGTATTCATCAGGCACAGAAATGATCTCTTGCTCGCGGTGAGAAAGAATATCTTCCACACTATATACGGTAATCATTGGATATAATTGCAAAATTTTTTGAAAATTACTTTTTTTTACACTTAAATTATATTCAACGGTTACTATATACTTAGTGTGTAGACAATTTTTACTCACCCATGAGTGAGAGATCATTACTCTCTTCAGGACTACTTTTTTTTTTTTTCCATCTCTCTTTCTCTCTCACACACACACTGCAATTGTTCATGTGTCACCCTTCCTAACACTAGGGTTTTCTTGCATTGATCTTAAATACGCCTTTTTTGCCCATCTCTCTCTCTCTCTCTCACAGACACTGCAATTGTTCATGTGTCTCCTTCCTGACACTAGGGTTTTCTTGCATTGATCTTAAATACCCCTTTTGCCCATCTCTCTCATTCTCACACACACACACACACTGCAATTGTTCATGTGTGTCCTTCCTGACACTGGGGTTTTCTTGCATTCATGTTGAATACCCCTTTTTTGCCCATCTCTCTCTCTGCAATTGTACATGTGTCTCCATTCAGAACAAATTTTGCACAAAAAAAAAAAAAAAAAATTGAAAGCAGTTTCACTAACAAGGCAATAATTGGGCCCCTGTCATCGCAAAAGGGCACAAGCTTATCTAATGTAATGCATTAGTGAGATGTGGATGGTGTGCTCTGGCATGGCCACATGCCACTGCTATGTACTAACTAATACTCCAGTCTTGTTTATTTTTGATTGGTACAAATTATCTAGGGAGTGTTCAAAAAAAACTAAGTGACCTGCCTCATATTCATATTCAGAAACCAGCCTTCAATCCTGTCCAATCCTTGTCCTGTCCGGTTGTCATCTTCGTCCTCGTAGTTGTCTCATTGGGACCTTTTGTCAGATTGCAAATTGACTAAGCCTTGTAACTTCATTATTTGCCATAATTGAGTTGTCTCAGCTTTAGTCTCCATTGTTTTAATGCCAATAAATATGGTTACAATAACTTGATTGCACCCTACCCTTCCCAACGGGTACCACTCTATTTCATTACTTGACCAACTACCATTGTTAAATATCAACATAAATAATTTTTTCCTCATTTTGGTATACGAGCGATGCGTCTATTTCATTACTTCACCAACTAGCATTGTTAAATATCCAACACATACATAAATTTTTGCTTATTTTGTATATAAGTGATGCTTTGAAAAGTTATATATATATATATATTTCAAAGTAAATGAGAAAATAAACTTGTAGGAGTGTCGAATTCGCAGAATTGAGCACCAAGAGTTCTAACATAGTAGTATGTATCTATTCATGTATCTATTCATATCTCCTCAGAGTGATGGTTGAAGGTTTAAAGACCAGTTTACTTTTAGCACTTTAACCCTGCCAAGGACCGGCTACCTAGCCCCAAAGGAAATTTAACAAGTTCACAAAACCCTAGAAATTATATCTGAAGTTTATCATAATTAAAAAGCAAACTTCCTCCTCTGTTTAGGTCTCTTCCGAGCTTCTTTTCACTTCTAACCACCACTTTAACCATTTTTCTTTCTCCTACCAATCAACTAAATAAAAAGTAGCAACAAGAAGCTAATGTCTTTATCCAATGGACGGTTGATTCATTCATAATCGATTTTGAATTGTGGGAGTTTTTTAGATGTAGAGGAACTGTTTGATGAAATGTGTAAGAGGAATTTGGTTTCATGGGTTATAATCATAACAAGCTTATGGGTTGTTGTCTTGGTCTACAAATTTGACCAACCCCATCAATCTTTGCTGGATCCTTCATATATAGAGATCAGTGAATAGATATATTCTCATGTGATTAAAGCTGGGCTAACCTAAGTCACATAAAGCTGGAGTGGGAGCAGAAACAGGAGCAAGAGCGGCAAAAAAAATTCAATTTCTTCCTGTGATATAAAGCAGAGCGTGTGCAAGAACAACAGCCCTTTAGAAGAATTATATGACTTAGGAGTTAACCCCCACTGTTTCAATTGACATGGCAATCTCCAATATGTATATTAAGTGCAGGTTAATAGAAAGTGCTGAGCTAGTTTCTTATCAAATGGCTCAAAAGAATGCTGTAACTTGGACTGGGTTGGGTTGACAGTGCTTTATATTGGGAAGTTGAGAGATTCCATTGAAATGGGCATGGAGATTATATAATGGTTATATCTGAAGAGATGAATACATTTTTGAAAATGAGCATCACGTAACAGGGTTCAAATAAATAGTCTTCATTTCAACCAAGGACAATATTGGAATATTAAGAAAATTTAAGTAAATGACATCATAAATTTCCGTCATTGACTAGTGCTGACCATTTTAAAAAGAGGTCCATTTAACAAGATTTGCTCTTTAGAAGAGGTCAAAGTAATTTTTTAAACCATAGGAGAGGTCCATGAAGTTATGATAAACCTGAGAAAAGATCATTGTAATTTACACGATCTAAAGCCAATTTTTATATGTTCTTCGTTGTATTACCAGAACATTATCCAAATAATAATAACAGTGTAAGATTCAGCACTATGCATAGTACAAGTATTTTCTACTATGGTGACATGTTGATGAATACTAAAAGGACATTGTTGATGATGCCTCATTCTCCATTTTTTCTTCTCTAAATTGTCCTTGTTCATTAACAGTTCACACACTATAAGCAACAAGAGTTCAAAATCCATCAACTGCATGGTCCAACCTTAGCAGCAAAATAGAGGGAATAAGAACCAATTTCATGATCAACAATTTTGATTTTACCTAATCACAGATCTGCTTGCAGCTTAATTTCTACCAAACAACTACCATATATTATCAGGAGTATCAGACAATAGTTACAATACAAAATGTTATAATACCAACAATACATACTCCTTGTTAAAATAACTTTCACATTGTTGTGTAGCAAAGCAATTTTTAGCTAATGTAAAAGGGAAATCATAAGCCAATTATAAAACAATGAAACTAACAAGGACATACAACTTAAAGTATCTGAAGATAAGATTCAGAAAAATCATCCAGTAGCCATAAGTGCAAATAAATCAAACATTAACCATCCCACTAATCATATTTCTAACAAAATAACAAAAGACAATGCATAGAACCAAGTCTAAGAGACCACACCAAAAGTCAATGATAAACATATTGTACATCAGTTAACAGATATTAGATATCAGATAGAAACATCTCACTCCTTGGTGCTCTTGTTGATAAGGGATTTGTGAATATGAGGGATCACACCACCTCCAGCAATGGTTCCTTTGATGAGTGTGTCAAGCTCCTCATCCCCCCTAATGGCCAGCTGCAGATGCCTTGGCGTGATTCTCTTCACTTTCAGATCTTTGCTTGCATTTCCTGCCAGCTCAAGTACCTCTGCAGTCAGATATTCAAGAATTGCAGCAGAATAAACAGCAGCAGTTGCCCCAACTCGCCCATTGGCAGAAGTTCTTGATTTGAGATGACGATGAATCCGACCCACTGGAAACTAAACTCCCTCACACAGAAACAATACAAATTAACATGTATTGATGATAATAAAAAATTTCAAAAGAAACAACAGATTATCTCCAAAAGATGACAGTTATATTATTTGATCATGCAATCTGATTATTAAGTGAATGTAAAAAGTTCAAACCCAACCACATATTTCAATGCAAACAAAGAATAAATGTGCTTGCAAAATTATATTCAGCATCATAATATGCTTGTATAGGAAAAAGGTCACTAAACTTAGTTATCAATTTCTGATAATAACACCAATACAAGTAGACAGCATTGTAAAATAGCTACATATCATCGAACAGGGAAAAAAAAACCAGCATATTGATCAAAGAGACGAACCAGAAGCCCCAAAAATTCACTGATCATGATTATATAAATAAATATATATATATGCTCCATATAACAGTATCAATTGACCAATAGAACCACCACATGACCATTTACTTGCAAAAATATGTCCATGTCATTGCCAAATTATCAAAATAAGAGTATACAACCACTCCCCAGTTTCAAAAGCATGACCAAATTGTTTGGGGAACACTCATGAGCTACCACCAGGAACTAGCTTTAATTCCAAATTAGTACCATTACATGCCATCCATATTACAGTTAGATGTAAATTTGAGAAAGTTGTGTAAGACATAGACAAAAGTTTTAAAAAAAAGCAGCATGCCTCTATTTTATTCTTCTTACCATCATGATATAATTTATCCTCATTCTAACAAGAAAATAAGACTTTTGACAATAACAGTTCATTTTTGCATGAAACAGTGATATGTTATTAGCACAAGCACTAACCTATACAACATAATTTCAATATGCCCATCTTTTTGTGCAGAATTATTGTAATGTTTTCAGCATATATAAAAGACTAATGTAAAAACAGTACTATTGCAGCACCAATAGACTTGAAAAAAACTGAGCTTGAAGTCACTTTCAAGTAAGTATGTTATCACACACACACATTGTAAAAGAACTGACATGAGACTGATTATTGCCTTATCCATGGCATAAGTCCACTTCTCACATGCTAAGCCACAATGCCTCACATTCATTAATTTCAATCAATAGTCAACCCAATGTTCTATTTTTTGGGAAAAAGCACCTCCAATCACCTTAGTAACCCTCATGTCAATATGTGAACTTATGAATCAAATTTTAATCCAAATGTCAAACCCATTTTCTTTTTTCCTTTTACCTCACTAATTGTCATATATTTTACCTTCATCTAGATCAACTACCCAACAACCAAGAACATATACAAGCTAAAACAATATACAAGACAGGCAATATATATTCCAAACATAATTCATTTTCAAATATCTTATAACCAGTCTGATCAAGCAATAGAATAACTATAAATAATATGGCCTGTTCTAATTCAATAGCTAAGGTATACTTCTCGCCAAATCAAGGTAACTACATGTATAACCAGCAAGAAATTTAACATCCCACATTAATGTGAAAAGATAAATAAATCCATAAAATAAACACAACAAAGAGAGATGAGTGTATGTATGATAGTTTACCTGAAGACCGGCTCGAGAAGACCGGGAAACAGGCCTCTTCTTGTCCTTCTCCTTGCTAGCTGCTGTGGTTTTTCCCGCCAATAGACCTTTCCCTCCCTTTCCCGCCATCTTCCAACCTGAAAAAACTTCAAATTCAATTTTTTTTGGTTTGGTAAGTGATAAAATTCAGATTCTTTCAGATAAAAAAAAAAAAAATCACTCTAAAGACGATAAAGATCGAAGGCTCACAAATAGACTCTAAAAATCTTTATGAAGTTTTCCTTTTTTTTCTGTAAATAAAATCTTTAAGAAGTTACAAAATCTAAATGACAGCACTGGAAGAAATCTCATGGTTGCAATTCAAGCTTTCCGCACTAAACCCACAAATAAACTAAAAAACAGAACGAAGAGATGCACAAATATACATATATAAATAGATATGAATATTTAGAGAGAGAAGTTTGTAGAGAGAGAAACCTGAGATGTGTGGAGACGAAAGAACTGAAGGCAGAAATTGGAGGGACGAGAAATGAAAGATGAGAGAGTCTTTGGATTCGGCTTTTATTTTGCGTTGGGTTTTTGAACGACTAAAGGCAAATTGGCGGTTAGTTTGGGTGGGAAAAGGGGTTTTCGGATTTCAAATTTTTGCCAATTTACGGAACTATCCTTCTCTTTATCCATAATAACCGGTACATCCTGGAAAACCCGATCCGTATAATATAAACCTATTCCTCTGACGAACTTCTCACGTGGCCCAAGCCCAACACAACCCATTTTGTTAGTGGGCTTATCATAAGTTTTATTCAATGAGACCATTCATTGCGGACAATAGAATTTCAAAACCATTTCCGAATTAAAGAAGAAAAAAAAGATAAATCTTAAGATATGTTTGGAATCGGAGGCTTGAGACTTGAAATTTTTTTCCAATTCCAAGCTTCAATTCTATGGAGCCTAAAATGGAGAAGGTTGAGATTTAAAGTTTAGTTAAGAACAACAAAGTGGGTACATGAATTATTTGTCATGGTAAAAAAAACAAAACACGAATCTAATACGATTTTTATGGGCTTTGAAAGTATTTTGTTCAATTTGGGCCTAGATTAAATAATCCAACCTTAGCTTAGAGTAAGTTCCGAACCAGCTTTTATGTTAATTTGAATTCTAATCAAACTTCATATATTTTTATCTATATCTATATCTACACTATTATTAAAAGTACATTGAATTTCCGACCTTTTTTTACTTTCTAAAATGTGTTTTTAATTTTTTACATATTCCAATAAATATATAGAATCAATTCTCTAACTAATAGACTTCTAAAAATTTTATATCAACTACTAATAGAAACCTAAACTCTATCAATTACCAATAGACTCGGACTCAAACTTTACTTTAAAAATTCAAAATAGAGTTAACTTATATACTTTTATACGTATTAATAATTTTAGACTCTCACTCAAACTCTACTTCTAAAATTCAATATAGAGTTTTTTTTTCCCTAGTTCAATTCAATATAAAGTTAGCTTATATATTTTTATACATTTTAAGAATTTGAAACTTATTAATTTTAATTATTATAATAAATTTTTAATTCTTTATAATATTATTTATTTCAAAAAATATTAAAATAGACATTACATTTTCCAAACTCTTAAACAACAAATTTTCATATTATTCCTTCATTATTTGGCCATTTCTCTCTCAAACTCATTATCTAAAAATTATCTATTTATTCTGAATTAATCAAAAGGATTATAGTTGGACTCAAACTCTACTTCTAAAATTTAATATTGAGTTAACTTATATATTTGGATAAATTACACTCACACACCCTGAGTTTTGTCCTAATTGCAAATAGTAGTCAAAATGGACGATATTACACCGAGTTCTCCTGAGATATGACATGGCATTGGCATTTCACTTAGACGTAAAACTCTAAAACCCTAATATTTCACATTTAGAGAGTTGTTCTCCTTCGTCTTCACCTCTAAGTTAGAAATCAATTTCTCATTTTCACGATTTACAATTGTCTCTTGAAACATAATATAACCCTAGATGTGTACACCTATACAATATATATATATATATATATATATATACCCTTACCATAAATTAAAGTTACTAACCCCCCTAGATGTAACCCGAGATAACTCTAACGGACCCGAGATTGCCATTATTAAGGTCCTTTCCTTCATCAAGCAGGGCTGCTTCTTCATTCTCCTATTATTTGTTGATGCGTCCTTTACAAATTATAAATATATTGGAGAAAAAAAATAGAAAAGAAAAGGATTTTAAATAAAGTTAGACCTGGCTACCAGATCGGTAGCCAAATCGTTCGGGACTTGATAACACAAATTAAATTCGTGTCATTTAGCATTTTCCCGTTATCAATTCATTAGGACTGTTATATAGATATTTTTAAATTACCTATTTTGCCCTTCAGTTGTTGAAAAGGACATAATTAGCCTTCAAATATTTTGAAATATTACAATTTCGTTCTCATGGTGGGGTCAAAGCAACAACACCCATGGTTGCCTTAACTTATCTCTCTCTCCCTCAAAAGACCATAGATTTATCTCATTTTTTTCTCTCTCACTAACCCATCAACGTCTTTTTCCTCTTCTTTGTTTCATTTTTTGACACGCAAAAGCTTTTTATCTATATCATCATTATCATTATCATTATCATCATCATTTTCTCCTTCTCTATTCAATAAAAAGATATCTACAAAGCTTTTTGTAACTGTAGTTGCGACTTCAACAGTTTATTACTCCACTCTTGGGGTTTCTAAATCTGTGCCAGTAACAAGAACATCAAGGCTGCTTATCGAATATTAGTTCGCCAGATACTCAAACTCAATTAAGGTTTTTGATTTCTCGTTCCTTCGACAGCAGCTTCTCAAAAAATAAAATAAAAATAATAAGAATAATTATTTAAAAAAAAAAAGATATCGCTAATTCTCTATGGGTTCCATTTGTTTCCCTTCAACTAAAATCTTAAATGAACATTTTAAAATTTCATGCATGCTTTTGTTCAAAGTTGTGGGTGTCACTTGGTCCTAACCACGAGCGTTGAAAAGTCATAAAAGGCCACGTGGCATGTTAAAAAGTCATGAAAACATGGTTAGCACAATTAATAAAGTAGTCATGTGGTTCCCTATAGCAAGTCTTAATCAAAACATGGCAGCAGGCTAGGTTATCAAACCTCAGGAATGCTAACCTCGAATTTTAAGCAATTCCTGACATCGTGTTAGGATATCAAACCTAGAGGAGCCTAAATCTCGAGTCTTAACCAGACCCTGCCATCATGTCAAATCATCGAACCTCGAGAGCACTAACCTCAAGTCCTAACCAAACATTCGCATCACGTCAGGTCGTCGAACTCGAGAGCACTTACCTCGATTCCTAACCAAACCCTAACATTACATAAGGTCAACAAACCTCAAGAACACTACGCTCGAATTTTAATCAAAACCATGACAATATGACAAGTCACCAAACCTTAAGACCACTACTTTTGAGTCATAATCAAAACCCTAGTAATATGTGAGGTCATCAAATCTCAAAAACCCTGACCTCGAGTCCTCCTCGAGTCCTATTCAAACCCTGGCACCATGACCAGGTCACTTAACATCAAGAACATCATTTTCGAGCCCAATGAAGACCCAACGTCGTGTTAGGTTAGCGGGCCTCGAAAACAACATTCTCAAGTCTAGCGAAAATTGTCTAGCACAAAGCGAGATGAGGTAGGATATTCTCATTAGTTTATAATTACTACTAGGATACTTAGAATGATTTTGGATTGGTGGATGAGAAGTTAGAGAATGCCTGAGCGTGAATGTTGGACCTAAAGCTGTCAATAAACCACACTTTTGACGAACAACTTGAGCTCGACTCGTGTTCATTTGTTTAACAAATGAACCAAGCTCAAACAAAAATTCGATTATCGATTATTAAGTGAGTCAAGCTCAAACAACCCTGAGCTCGACTTGTTAGTTTGTGAACATGTTTGTGAACAAAACTCTTTAACAAGCTCGTGAACGTGGCTATATATATACATACATCTACATATATATATATATATATATATATATAGATAGATACATACATACATACATACATACATACATATATATTATTAAATGTCATGTACCTAAAAGAAATCATGCATTTATTATATAAAGCCCACTTTTATTACACTTAACTTTAGCCCCAAAAATATGCACTCAAATTATTTATACAAAGCCCACTTTTGTTTAAACTTAACTTTACCCCCAAACAATATCCTAATACTATTAGTTAGCCCATAAAATAGTAAAGTCCATATCTTGTACATTCACAATCCCCTATATGCAACCCTAAATATCTATGAAAATGAATTTTTTAATTACTTTAGGTTAGCTTACTAAGTACACTTCGTGGTATTTGAGATTCCAAAGTCTTTCATTGAGTTTTGACCATAGACTTCTGACATTATCACCTATATTTCAAGCCTTCAATGCTTCACAATCTCTAGATTCCATAAATGACACCAGCTGGAAGTCGGTGATTTTCTTTCTCCGTTCTCTCTCTAAATCTCTCTCTACCTACCAAAAAATTCACTGTATTTTAAGGTTTAATTTTCCTTCTAATTCTTTCTCAATCCAATTGAATGGGGTTTTCTTCGAACTTCGCTAGTCATAGAGGTTTCAAGCCAGTTCAATTCCAACTCTGATTATCCACCAGTGACCTTCACTAAAGATCGGCAGTGGTCTTTATTGCTTAGTTTCTCAACATTTCATCTCTTAAAATTCTCTATAAATTAGGCTTTCTTTTATTATGAGATGTATGAAAAAATGTCATGGTGATTAGTCGATGCTTGAGCTTTGGTTTTTGATTTGATAATTACAGTATCTTGATAATGGGCTCCAGCTCCAGCTCGGCTTGTTAAATTAAACGAGTTATATGATCAGTCGAGCTCGAGTTTACTTATTCATGTTTGAGCCTAGCTTGGACAGTGATGTGGGAGCTCGACTCGAGCTCGAGCACTCTTGTAAAATGATCTAGTCAAACTTAAATAGACCACTACTTGGCTTGGGTTGGCTCGTTTGCAGTCCTAGTTGGGCCTAGCTTAAAGGATGGTGAACACGTGATATGATAGAGACCCTAACAATCACCATTAACACTTTGATTAGAGTCATTAATGTTTTAATTACCGCTGTTGTTGCACAATCGAATGCATTTAATGTTTACATTGAATCTTAGCACCCATGTCACCTCAAAGCATGGCTAAGGATCGAGGAGGTGTCTATTAGAATCATAACCTACAATCCTAGGTATCAGGTAAGGACCAATGAGGGTTAAGATCCTCTAGGTATAGCCCAAGAAAGTTAAGGCTATAAATATGTGCACCATGGTAAACATTAAATATGCATAAACAACAAGAAAGGATAATTAATATTTTTAATATATAGTAAATAGCACTATGTCATATAGCAAACATTATTACCGTCACCTTTAATCTTGCAAGCTAGTCTACTTATTCTCCATTATCTAGATCACTTCCCGAGATCCTTCATAATTCTATTAGATATTTCATTTATTATAGTTTACTTAACACCCCAATAACGAATCCCTATAAAAGTGAATACAATTTTCACTTTAGGGTCATTTGAAGTCATAAGCGGTGAAAAATGACCATAGAGAGAGAAGGGGTTAGAGCGATGGTGGTTGTTGGTGAAGAATATTGATAGAGAGTATGGAGGGTTGGTGGCAACAACAATGGTGAGTTTGATGGGGGAGAGAGAAGGGGTTGAAGTGGTGGACAAGTAGAGAGAAAGGGTGGGAGAGAGAAGGGGATGTGTAAATTAATGTTATTGTAAAGGGCCATTTTTTCCGTTTTACTTGTAAGATTTTTTTTCTCATACAATAAGGGACAAACATGACATTTCATACCTTTTTTTAACACCATAAGCTAACTAACATCTACAAGAGAGGTCAGTGTAATTAAGCTCATTCTTAACCACCGTGTGTAATTAAAGAAAAATTCAAGGGTGTGAGTGTAATTTATCCTATATATTTTTATAGTTATTGCGAATTTGAAGCATGTGTTTTGGTTACGGGGTTAGATATTTTATTTTTGGGGCCATTTCTTCCTCCTCTTCTATTTATATTTTTATTTTATTATTGTTGTAACATTGTCATTCATTCACGTATTGTTCTCTGATCAAGTTTTATTTATTTATTTTGTTTGGCAAAATTTATTGCAATTTGGATAAATTGAATTTCAAGTTGTTGGAGAAAAGCTAATACTTTTACTCGATGACACACCTTCATCTGCTTGTTTTAGTTCTTTTTTTATATGCCAATGTTTCATGGGAGATCATAAATTCATCCTTCAGATCATTTAAGAGTGCATCCAACAGATTTCTTGCTAATTTTTTTTACTATCTATGTGTCTTTTTTTTTGGAAAAATTAAATTTGTGTGGTTGAAAGTCTCTCATAATATAACTGCTAGAATTTGTCTAATTTGGTTGTTGGTTGTAAGCACCTGAATTTTGTGGCATAATTATGAAAAAAATTGTTTTCCTTGAAATAAATTGAAGTGTGTTTAGTTAAAGACAATTCTGAATCATAATATAAAGTTTTGGAAATTCATGTTATTGCATTCATTTTTATTAGTTAATTATTATAGGTGCCTAAGATATTCTATGTATTCTACTTTACAATATAAGTTTAATCACTTGATCACTCACTTTAAGGTACGTCTCATTCAATTTTCACATCAAATATTATCAAGTTATGCTGTAGTGATAAATTGACAAATCCTCTTTTTTAAAATAAGTAGAAATCTTTATTTATAATGAAAGCTATATTTATTATAAGAGTAAATTACACTGACATCTCTTAAGATTCAGTCAATATACACTAGCATCCCCTCTTGTTTGTCATATTACAATAACTTCTCTTGAGATTTGAATACGAGATAATACAAAACTCTCTTCCGTTAGTGGTCAACACAGTCAATGATGAAAAAATATAATACCAACAATTTGAATATTTTAAATTTCAGTTCTACCCTTAAAAAACATGTAAAGATGTAATTATCCCTATGAAATCACATGAAATACTTAAATACCTTTTTTAACTGAATAAAATTAACAAAATTATCCTCTTCTTCTTTCTATCATTTCAAAAAGCTAAAAATTGATCTCCAGCAAAGATTGCTGACAATAATTTCTGGTGGCAAGAGAGAAAAGTGATAAGATATTTTTTTCTCTCTTATTTTTTCTTTTCATTATCACCTTCTCCCTATTTTCTCTCTTTTCACTTAATTCAATGAAGAGTTAGGATCTTGAAATTAGAGAGTTTAATTGTGTGGCTTGGCTTCAATGGAACATATATGTGGTTTTGAAATTGGGTTTAGAAGAATTAGGATTAAATTATTTGAATTGAAAATTCTGGGTTCAATTTATGTAATAATTTTTTTTTTCTTTTTGATTATTTTTTTACGTTTTTAAAAGTTACATTACAGAATTTTGTTATTTTGATTACGTACATAAATAAATAAATAAATAAATATATATATATATATATATAGACACACACACACACACACACACACACACACATTAGTATACAATATTATAAAGCCAAGTAGCCAACCCATATGTAAAAGCTAATAGTCAGCCAACCTATTTATTCTTTTCAATTTACGGCCACATCTCTAAAAAATTACTGTTGTTCCTTTGTTACATACATAAATACAAATCAATTTCAATTCATGGATTTGTTTGTTAAATTTGTGAATAACAGACTCTTAACTTATTTATTTAAACTACAATTGGATTTAAGTTGTCAAAAATATTTTATTTTTCATCAATTTTAGATTTTGTTTTCTAAATTAACTGTTGTCGTTAATGGCAATGGAGCGAAAGGGGAAGGGCGAACAAATGTTGGAATACAATTGAGTAATTTTGTCTTTTCACTTTACTTTGTTTATGAACTAAAATAATGTTAAAAAATGAGGACAAAAAGGTAATTTTGTTAATTCTGTTAACGACATCTACCTAATAACTCTGACAAGGGAGGTCAGTGTAATTTGACAAATAAAAGGGGAGATCAGTGTTTATTGAGTAAACCTCAGGAAAGGTCGGTGTAATTTACCCTTATAATAATGATGCTCAAGTGAATCTAAGAACTAACCTTTTTTATATATGCTTGTTTGTTTTTTTTTCCTAATTGGTACCTACACCCACCCCAAAGAATTGTTTGGACCTAAGAGGAATATACTTATTTGTTATATTGCAAAGATTGTGTATTTTTATTTTTTATATGTTTTTCAAATTTTGAGAAATAGTATTGAAAAAGATTGTTTTTTAAAATTGATTTAAGTGATTTGACAAATAATTAGATAACAAAGTTTCAATGAATTTATCTACTTGTTATTTATTATATATTCATTTAAATATCTTACAAAGAGTAACCAATTGAAACATGATACAAACATGAACATTGTAACATAACAATTATTTGTTGGGTAAATTGCTTTGACACCCCCTCAGGTTTGAATTTATTGTCCACAAATGATACTTAGTGTCAAAAATTGCTCTAACATTTCCTCAGGTATGGTTTAACTAGCCTTAACACCCCCTTATTGTCAAAAATACCCTTCCACTTTTTTTTCTCTCTCTCTCTTTCTTCCTCTGTCTCTAATTAGTTGAAAAGGTGGTGATGACTGTAGCTGCTATGCTTTATTTGATAATGAAGATCATGGATGAAGATGGTGGCGGCCAAAAGGCAGTTAACCAACAGGAATCATTCCACCATTCATATATAAATTCATGCAAAGAGAAAACCCATTTGTGCTAACCAACAAGAATCACTCCACCGCGACAGTTGTTATCGGAATTTCAGCCACCACGAAGCCATCATCTCCTTCGGCCAGCTACCACATCTATTGGTCACGACCTCCTCCTCATCACCACCGGCAAGCAAATCACCCCACTACCACCATCTCCACCATCATCAATTACCATTAAAGACCCGAGAATAGGAAGAGAAAGAAAGGGAAGTTGGTTGGGTAAAGTAAGAAAGGTAGAGGAGAGAGAAAAAGAAAAGGAAAAGATAAAGAGATGGAGGACAGTTGGTGAATAAAGAAAGAGCTAAGAGATAGAAGGATTGAGGGAGAAAGAATTGTAGAGAGATATAAAGTGTGAATAAAATAAAGAGACATTTAGCCAAAAAGAAAGAGAAAAAAATGAAGAAGACCCATCACCACCATTTCAGCTGAGAGAAGTTAGAGATGGAGGAAGAAAGAGAGAGAAAAAAGTGGAAGGGTATTTTTGAAAACAAAGGGTGTTAGGGCTAGTTAAACTAAACCTGAGTGAGCGTCAGAGTAGTTTTTGACACTAAGTATCATCTATAAGTAATAAATCCAAACCTAAGGGGGTGTCATGGCATTTTACCCTTATTTGATTTTAATATTTGAAATTATCATCAACTGTACAATCATTAGTTGAGAGTTGATTTTGAAAATTCATGCGTACATCAGCTAATAACCCCATAAATAATCTCATTAACATATAAACATTATCCTAATTGTCCCTATTTACCCTTTTTTATTTTTATCAATTTAACAAAAAACGTACAAAATGAAAACCATCATAGAAGACCTATTAACAACATCTTCGTCATTTACATCGACAACCACGAACCAGAAAGCACCATCCATTGTCAAACTCCACCGCCTGACACAACCGAAGACCACTACCACCACCCTCTGGCAATAAACACCCATACGTGGAAGAGAGAGATTACAGGTCTCCATTGAAGTAAAAGCTTTTACTGCTGGTTGCCCATGATTGTCTCTGAAAGACCACCACCGTATTGTAATCATCGTAAAAGAGACATCGTCTGCATCCCACTGTTGATAGACCTGAAAAAATTCTAATTCTAATTTGGGGTTAGACCTGAAAAAATTTGCAAATAAAGAGTTGAAACCCTAGAAATTCTAATTTGAGGATTTCCAGATCATACTTCAATTTGGGAAGGTTTTTGTGTATGAATGTAGTGGAGTTATGGAAAACGTAAGAAATGGAGAATCTACCTTGTTGTGGCAGGATAATTGGCTAACAAATAGCCCTATATCCATTAGATTAACCACAAAGCATTTTCAATCCACTAAAATTGACCAATTAACCAAGATAAATATGTTCTTCAATTGAAATTCCTGGTCTTTTCCTCTTTCCCTCAAAGCCCTGATCCAAAACTACTCAGAATTCCCTCTCCCTCAATCCCTGATTTAACCAAATGGTCTCCTCACCATCTAGTTCTTTCACCCTTAAATACACTCTAGGACTCATTTCCCCATAAGCTGATTTACTGCCATGGCCCCATCTCGTCTAAAACTCTCTTTCCATTCCCAGACATAAATTCACACTCTGGTTAGCCATTCGAAATAGATTATCAACCCTAGACAACAAACAAATGATCAATTCTCAAATCCCCAATCGTTATTACTTCTGCCTTGCTGATTATGAAACCTTAAATCACCTTTTTTTTGGGATAAATACCACTTACACCCCCTCAGTTTAGGCAATATCTCAACTAGACCCCTCTAGTTTCAATAATCCCGACTACACCCCCTCAATTTTAGATTCACGTATCGATTTGTCGCCTCCGTTAGTGTGACGTCAACAACAAACAGAATCAGTACCAAAAAAGTGTATAAATGGTCTATTTTGCCTTTCTCATGCATAAAATAACATCTTTAACCTTAATAAGCAATGCTCAATTACGAATGTACCCTTAACTTATAAAACAAATGTACATATATATACACTACCCATTCTCTCTTTCTCTCTATATGATATAATATCTATATACTATATTTTATATATTCTTATATAATATATATATATATATATTTATATATTTATAATATCTATATACTATATGTTATATATTATATATATATTTATAGAAAATGAAGCCCTAACCAAAGCCCTCCAGAAATCGATGGAATCTTACAATGTCATCACCCCCGTCGGGAGCAGCATCGGTTCCCACATCCCCACCATCAACCAACACAATATCACCGCCAGCGGTAGTGACTTCCCCGCCTCCATCTAATCTGACACCTCCTGCGACATCTCCCCCTCCCGCTACTTCTCCGCCGCCTCCCGTTGCGCCAACTGCTTCTTTTTCACCACCTATAATGTCGGTTGCTTCTCCTTTGTCGTCGTCAAGTCCAGCTTCATCAACCTCTCCGCCACCGCTGTCATCCGCCAGGTCGTCACCGCCAACGCCGTCTTCTTCCTCATCTCCACCTCCTCTGACAAGTTCAACGCCATCGCTGCTAGTGAATCGGAGTCCACCACTGGTTATCGGGACCGCAAGATCTTCATTGCCGCCTCCATCAACCTCAACGTTTCAATCACCTCCGTCGAGCTCATCAGGCATCTCGACTGGCCTCATTGTTGGAATTGTTGTTGGTGGTGTCCTTGTTCTTACAATCATGAGTCTTTTATTCATTTGTTGCAAGAAAAAAATCTTGGATCGTCAGCAGCATGTGGTGGTTCCCATGGAGCTGTCTCTTATTATTCCGCTGTCGTCTGTGGTGGTTGACGATGGTGTTGGTTTAAACTTTCACTCCATTTTTTCAGCGATGGTGCTCCGGCATGTGATGGTGGCCGGTTGAGTTGGTGGTGTGCTTTGGCAGTGGAGAGAGAAAAGAAGAGAAACAGAGGTGAAAGAGATGGGGCAATTCGGTCTTTTTAGGATCACTAATTTTTATTAATTAAATTAAATATTTTAATCATGGGTAAATTCGTAAAATCACCAAAAATCGTTAGTTTAACTGACGGAAGTTAGTTATAGGGGGTGTAGTCAGGATTATTGAAACTAGAGAGAGTCTAGTCGGAATATTGCTTAAACTAAAGGGGTGTAAATGATATTTACCTTTCTTTTTTTTTTTCAAATGTCAAATTTCAACCCCCATTTGGTCATTTCTCCAAGCACAATGTGGTTTCACATCTCCCCAACTATATAGAATAACCTAATCGAGTGGGTTTCTCATATTTGGCAAACTAACACAGTGAAAAACTCCATCAACGAATTGACTTTGTCTACAGTCATGTACCACACTTGGAAAAAGCGTAACAATAGAACCTTCAAGAATCGTAAATTATATCAAAATTCAGTTATTGCGAGAATTAGAGTATCGATTACAGGGAGACTCAAGTCTTAGAGAATTGATTACTTAAATTGGATGTATGCAAAGATATTTAGAATGAGGCATGTGAAGGATGAGAATTAATTTGTGAAATTGGACGTGTAAGGAGTTCTACAGGAATTGTTGTCGAGGACCTACAGTTAATTGGAGTTCCCATTTCGATTAATCACAAGTTTGATTAATCGAAGTTGCCCTTTAGATTAAGTGTAACTCTAGTTTGAAAATAATGATCAATTCCAGTGTGGTTACGATGGTATTTTGATACAACTGTGATTGAGGTAGTTTTGATTGATTAAAATTCCACCTACGATTAATCGAAGGGGGGTTACGATTAATCGAAGAACGTGTTTCGATTAATCGCACTGTGTAATAAGTAAGGACCAATGTTAAGACTTAAGTACACATATGCCCTTATGAGAGTGAGCCACTTGTATGAGAGGACTTATATATGTATACATATATACACATTTTATACATGATTAAAACTATATTTCCGTGATTACGAGATTTCAAATGAATAAATGGTTTAAAGGACATTTACTTATAATCATCACCAACTGCATTTCCCTCGCTTTTAAAATGGTGTTCAAACCCCAAAACAACAAAACAACTGATCAAAAGAATTATGGGATCGAGTTACAAACTGAACACTTCTGGAATAGCCATTAATGTTAACTTGGGCGTAGCAGCTCCCTTGTGGGCCTGCTTATTTGGGCATTGGTTACTCTTGTTTTGAATTAACTATTGGGTTATTAGTAGTCTATTAATTGTATTGATTAAGATGGGCTTTTCATTCTTTCCCGGCCCATACAAGTAAATATTTACATTTATATACAATTGCTTAAATTTCTGAAAAAAAAAAAAATCCATACTCTCACCTCAATTCTTATCCGACAACCCCTCTCTCTCTCTCTCTCTCAGACACACACTGACACACACACACACAATCTGTCATTTACTGCCTTTGTCTACTTCTCCGACCATCACTCAGTGAAACCTCCTTACACCTCAACATCTAGCCTTCTCTGTTGTTTCTCTAGCAATCCTTCATTGGGAGCCTCAACGTCTCACGGTTTCATTTCTGACCACTAAGGACATTCACTTTCTGAAGTTCTGATCTTACAGTTTGACATAGAATTGAACTATTCCAAACACGTAATCTACAGTTTCGTCTAGTTTAGTTTGAACGGTTGGATTTGGTTTAATATTTATAGAATTGTTGGGACTGATTCAATCTTATTCTTTTCATGCGACCCTGATCTTAGTGCAACAATGAAATCAACTTGGTAAAATTGTTATGATAAGTTATATAGAGTGTTGTTTTTAACAATAACAAAAATCTGTAAAATCTACAAAAGTAATCAACCTAAATAGCTAGGCATTCATTAACAATGGTGTAGGAGGAGGATAGGTCTAGAAGCGGCCAAAGGGATGAACAGTTTCAGTTCGCTTTTGTTATCACACCATGCAGCTTTATTATGGTTACTTATTACATTACATGTGGTTGATAAATTACATTTTAAACTTTATTGTAAATGAAGCTTGATTAAACTAACCCTTAAGAGATGGTGACGTGGGACCTCCAAATTTGTCGCAATCAATGGGCACAAACTCCTCAAGCTTTCTTGCATTGCACAGATTAGAAAGAAGAAAAAGATAAAAAATAAAAAATAAAAAAAGTTATAAAGCTAATAATCTCTTTGCGATGTGCTCGAGAAATATCGACAACAACAATGGAAAAGTAATCTATGGAGAGAGAGAAAAAGGGATATGTAATTGGGTTAAGTCCAAAATTAAAGATTGATTTTTTGAATTTAATATAGAGTTAGATATATATATATATATATATATATATATAGAGAGAGAGAGAGAGAGAGAGATTATCTACCTCTTTCAAGGTTGGTAAGCTAATCTAGTGGCCTGCTTACATCAATCTTGAGTTTGGTTAGTTTAACAGTTTATTTGACACAGTTGGTGATAATTATGGCGAATTAAGATTAGTTTTTTGCATTCTTTTTGTTGTGTACAACTGGAATATATTCGTCCCCCATTAGGTGGAATTTAAGTCATGTTGTCCCATTACTGGAGCAACAAGCAAGTAATGTCGGGCACCCATCGGATGTGTAACACTAAACTTGGAGGGAATAATAATTAATATTGGCATGCAAAAAAAATAATTACTTCTTTTATGTTATATAATTAATCTCATAAATATGAAATCTTTTCACTCAATGAAATATAGAGGATCCATGTAAGTCTGAGTATATGATCTCTATTTGAATTCAAGTTGTCTCATAATCCATATTAAAAGCATGAAATTCATGGCAAATCCAAGTAATTCATAATTTGACAAATGGGACTCGAATCATATCATAAATAAAACAAGTTCAATTTCCTTGCTTATAATCGTATCCATTATACTAAATGGATTTTTAAATAGAATATAATTCTGCTTGGTTTAGTTTTTTAGAAATAATTTTATATTTTCTGAGAATTGAAAATAAAAAAAATGTACAAAAACTTGCTTGGTTAGAAAAGACATGTTTCTTGAGAACTGTCTTTTATAATTATTTATAATTATCTAAAAATAGTTTTCTGAGTAACAAACTAATATATTTAACAAACTAAGAGTATATATCTAATCTATAAGTATTTAAATTTAAAATTATAACTTTTAAAACCAAATAACATTGAATTTAACATCACAAAGGATCTTTTGATCATCTGTTCTTTGTATTTATAAACTTTAAATATGTGCAATTATTCACAAATTACACGTCACAATTTATTAAAATTAAATTCAAAATATGCGAATTTTCGGCTCATTCCTGCAAACTTCTTCCAACCCACCTCCCTTGGCTTTCCTTTACTTATGTTTGTTTCACAGAATCTGTGGATGAACTACCTATTTTTCCTGTGGGTGATATAATTAAAAATCTTTCATCCACAGGGACTGGTTAGTGGGTAGGCCAACAAAAGGGTCCCAACAATCAAGTTGGGTGTCTCATGAGTTATGACCTTAGGTTTACAATTTTACCCTCTAGGACAACCTAGCTTTGCTCTCACTAGGTTTGGATTATGTCACTGTGGTACTTACTGGCCATGGGTTTTGGAAAGCATATCTCATCAATAATTGGCACAGAAAAGCAGATAGAGAGTATAAAAAATATGAGTGGGTCCAACAGTGGATTTGACACTTCATCTACCATCAAATTTAGTAGAAAAAGTTTAAAGGTCACACATCATTGCTCATAGGTCTACCTCAACTGTAATGGACTTGACGAAAGAGATGATATGAAATGGAAATTAGTAAATGTGAAATTGTTGGATCAGTTTTTTGTGGGACTCAAAGAGATGGTGTTTATGAAGACTTTTAGTCAGTATTAGATAACGATACCATCAACAACCAAGAGCACTTGTATTATTTTTCGATTGAAATTTGAGCACGATGTGAGTGTAACAAAAAAACAAATTCATAGTAGTTAAGATTAAAGAATAATTTATCAAAGCAGGGCACACTAGTAATTTGGATCGCAGTTGAACTGAGTTGAATTCAACTGTTTATTGTTATTTCAATTTCAGATCTATTAGAACAAAACGGATATAGAACAATTTTTTGAATCAAGGATAAGTTATAAATAAATTTACTTTGTCTAATATAGAAAATATGTCTACAAATGAATATAGATTATGGAGTGAGTAAAAGGCTCACTTACCATTCTTAAGTTATGGTTCACTTAAATCCTTTTTTTTCAAAAAAAAGAAGTAAGAATTATGGTTCGGAACTAGACCGATTTTTTACATTTTGGTTCTATGATTCAACGGTTCCAATTTTAAAATTAAGAAATCGTTAGGATCAGTTCTGATTCCGTCTAGAACCGAACCATGTGTATTTCTAGTTACAATACAAGTCTCGCATTAGAAACATGTAAGAGAGATATGAGCAAGAATAAGTTAAATAAGAACTTATGTTTTGAGTTGAAAGCGTGAATTAAGTTGTGAGAGAATTGAGTTGAGTAGAAGAGTGTTCGTTTGTGTGTAAGGATATGAATCTATTTTCACGTTCAATAGTTGAATTAAGATCATACCACGCATTGCATAATAAATAAAACGTAGTGTTGGTTAAATTAGAATTTTACTCAATTTCAATGCTGATTAGTTTGCTTGTTGAATAGCTTTTCATTCTATTGATGTTAGCCCATTTAGAAATTAGAAGAAGCTCTAACAATAGAGGTAACTCTGAGAGCTTTTGGAGCTCTCCTCCTTCACAACTTGTGATTTTAGTTCAACTCATTGTTTCAACATTCAACGCATTTCTGTCTCACTTCGTTCATATGAGATTAAAATAAGGCTCATAATTTTTATTTTTTTTCTTAGAAAAGATGTGAAGTTGAAATTGTCTGAAATCTTTTATAAAGATTTGAAAAGTTTGAACAAAACTCTGAAGTTGCAATTGTTTTACTTGGAGGTGCTCATGGTTTGTTTCACAAAAATTGAAACCAAATCAAATTGTGATGATTATGGAATCGAACCAAATTGAATAGTGGCAAAACGATTTGGTTCACTTCGGTTTCACTGTTCTAGCTTTGAAAAATAGAAAAGGAATATATAATATAATGTATATAATATGACAATATAATATAATATATATATATATATTATATATATACAATAAACGGTTTGGTCCGGTTCTAGAGAACTCTAAAGCATAACTAAACTATTATTTAATGGTTCCATAATTCTGAAATTGAAATCAAACCGAACTGGTTTTGATTTTTCGGTTCTAGCAATTTTTTATGCACTCCTAATTTTAGTTGTTATTTATTTCTTAGTTGGAAGTCTCATATGGCTCGAGTTAAATTTTCAACTTCCTTTAAATTTTATCAAGATGACTTTGCATCGACTTACTAAAAAAATTGATAACATTTTTTTTTTAAGAAAGAAACTTGTCGTTTTTTCTTCAAGAAAGTCTTATTTCACAATAAGTTATTAGGGTCCACGGAAATTCCTTATATATAAAAATTTCACTACTAAAAACTCTTAATTTCTCGTCATAATATGAAATAATTTAAAATAAAAAAAATTTAGTGATCCATATTAACTAATAATTTTTCCTATTTCACACCATCTATGCCTCTCGCACCATCACGTTAGACCATTTAAATCACTTGAATTTTAAACTTTACAAAGTCAACAAAATTAAGGTCCAGAAGCAGTTACTTGCACTTATTTCGGTTCCTGTTTCCTCATTTTAGTATTGACTTTATTTTAGATATTTTTTTTTCTTTTCGCATCTATTATAATATTAATAATTATATTCGTGTAAAATGTTATATCTTTGAAAATCGTTTTAAATGTGTATTATAATATATATTTCTTTTCTAGTTCACGTGAACTATCTAGAAGAGTCTAATAGATTATTAGATGATTTAAACAACAAATATTAGTCCTTGTTAGTAATTATCTTTGCTTCCCTTTAAATTTATTCTACCATAGCTTCCTCACAACTAACATTATATCTTAATCAGGATTTAGGAGGACAACGTGTTCTATAATCTACAACTATTTGACATGTAGAAATGGTAAAAGTTGACTATAGCAAAATACAAAATGACATGATATTATATTGACTAAAGTATAGTATTATATTTTACAAACTTGTGACGGTATCTTAGCGATTAAGGCTCCGTTTGGATAGATACGAGAGAAAAGAAAAGAAATGAGAGTATAACAACAAACTCTATTCATGTTTCTATAAATCGAAAAGAAAGAAGAATATAATATTATTTTTTGGATAAAATATGAGAGAGAAACGATAACGACCAAATTACTATCACATCCTTTTATATTTATGGGACATGAGTGGAATAACAATTTTTTCTTTTTAATTGTTGAAGGCAATTTTGAAATTATGAAAGTACTACTTAAACACTATCTTTTCCTTCCTAATCTTTTCATTTTTGAAAAGATAGGATATGAGGGATAACTCTCACTTCTTATCTCTCATTATCCTTTCTTTCTTTTAATTGATGTCTATCGAAACACAACATGGTCTATCCTCTCATTTCTTTTTTCTCCTTATCCTTCTAAATCCCTCAATCCAAACGGAGCCTAAGTTGATTGTATAAACTACACGTATTCCTTTTATTCTTGCAATCGCGGCTGCTTTTAGCGACAAAAGAGAAACATAAATAATTCTTATATATATATTTATCATATTAAAACAAGAGTAATGATAACGAGGTGGAATTTGATTTTTTTCAAAAGCAGATTTTGTGATATCATGTATCGAGACCCACCACTTCACTCACAAAATCTCACGTCATGTAGTGTGGTCACTACTTCACTTACAAAATTCATTTTCAAAAAATAGTATTCGGAAGAAGAATTATTATCTTTAAAACAAATCAACTAAGAAGAAGTGAGCAATTTAAGCCTTATATGGGACACCATGATATATGTTAGTGAGTTGCTTATTAAACCCTATATAAGACACCAATGGTTAGGAGCGCACAAAGAATTGGTGAAATCAAAACTGTAGTTGAACTGAACCGTTCGCTACAGTTTTGGGTACGACATGATACGGATATGACAATACGAAAAATTCTAAAAAAAAAAGACAGACATGACGAAGATATGATTATAAAATAATAATATAATATATTAATATATATTAATTATTCAACAAAAAAAATTACGTTACAAAAATATTTCAATTTATCATCAAGCAATTAAGAACCAAACAACTTATAAACAAAAATAAACAAATATATTAAAAAACCATAGTTATTTAGTCATCTATAAATATTTAGCTTGTATTTTTAACCATAACTTAGTCGTATATAATTTTCTTTTGAGATGCTTGAATATACATCACTGTTACGAAGTATTCGACACGTATTTAAGGAGTGTCCAAGGAGTTTTCGAGGAGTGTTCAAGTGTCCGACACGGATATGACACTATTAGTGAAATGTCCGTACTTTACAGAACAAAACCCATAAGAAAAATTTGCAAGCATTTAGTATAAATCAATTTGAATGCATAAATTTAATAGGAGGAATCGTAAAAAATCGTATTGAAAGGAACTGAACTCAACAATTTCAGTTTCAAAATTAAAGAACCGTTGGGATCGATTCCGATTCCATCAGAAATCGAACCGTGTGCACTTCTACCAATGATATATGTTAGTGAGTTGGTTAATTTCAAGTAATTAATATAAACTTGAAAGAGCATAATAAGTCATAATATTTAGCAACTAGTGAACCAATACTCTCTTCATTATAAGTCAATTACTTCTTTATAAGTCAATTACTTCTTGTCTGTTACGTGACTAATATAATAATTTTATATTTTGAATGCAACAATTTTATATTCTGACAATGCAACAATTACGTAAATGAGTTAAATTATTGATTTAATATTGTTATAACATTGCAGCATGGTGTAATATGTTGCATGTGTGTTGCATGTTCGATATAAATGTGATGCATAACTTTTTTAAAGTTGTCGGTGTGATGTAATGTAATATATTACATGTGTTTTCTATATTCAATATAAATGTGATGCATAATTTTTTTTAAGTGAATGTATTGTGATATAACTGTGTTGCACCGATGCTTGCATTCTCTTAACAAGAAGTGGTCCTGGGTATTTTGTAGTAATTCTTTAAAGGTGGTAACTTTTTTTGGGGTCATGGAAAAGTAAATCATGATTCATGACACATTCAAAGAATTTGAGTACAAAAAGAAAGTAAAAGAAAGCTAATAGGAACTCCAACGTTCCAAAGTTAAAAGAACGTGTAAAAAAGAAGAAGTAAAAATGAATATAAATAATAAATAGTGGAAGAAAAAGAAAAAGTAGAAGAAGCAAACAAAAAAGTCAATAAAATCATAAAGCGGCATTGGAAGATCTCTACCTAGAACAAGCAAGGAACTATTTTTGCCAGATCACGCTATTTCTTGGTGTTTACTCAAAAATTAAAGTCATGGAAATGATGGAATACATTTTAGCATCTATACATCTCATTATTTCTTTCCATATAAAGAGCATACATATGCATGAAAATGATGTTGATGCCTTCAAAGAAAAAAAAAAGTTTCATAATAGATCTCCTGAATTGATCAAATAGATCATTTTTGTCGGTGAATTGTTATAAATTTCATAAATTAACTAACTTGTCCTCTTCCTCAGAGCTAGTCAAACGCTAACTTGTAAAAAAGACAAAAGAAATGTAATTGAAAGGACACCGGCGCGATGAGAGTATTAATTGTGTATGTGGACCGTCTCGTATTTATAACAGTCAAATGAAAACGCGTCTCAGTAGGAGACTCACTCTTCGTTCTCCAGACTTATCTGTAGAAAGAAAAGTCCTAGTCAAAGTATATTTTTTCTCCACGTCATGTCACTCTCAACTTTCATGTTTACACGTGTCATAATTGGAGTCAAACACTCTATCATTTTGTAAGAGATATTTTGGTCAAATAGAACTAAAAAAATCTCGCACATTCACTCATCTGCATTTGTTCTGTTACTGTTTGATGTCAAATTAACATATTGGAACACATTGATAAAAATTTGAAAATGTTATAAAGGGTTTTACAAGGTTTAAGTAGTATAAGAGGTTTATGTGATTAAAAATGATAGTACTGGGAGTTTTATGAATTAAAAAAAATAGTTTAAGATACTCAACTATTATGATATATTATACATTTAAAAAGCGTAACTTCAAAAAAAAATAAAAATAAATAAAAAGTAGAGTTTTCACAAAAACAAAAAAGAAATAAATGAACTGTACCAAGTACTATCTCGTTATATATGTATGTGTATATGGATATATATAGTTTAATATAGTGCCACAAATATTCTCTCGTGTTAAAAATGTAAAAAAAAAAAAATAGCACAATCAAACAAGGTTAACCACAATTTTTTTTGCAATGAAACGAGGCAACAGGGCCACTCATCAGAGTTTGGACCATTTACACGAATGGTTGAAGTAGTTTGAAGAATATTATGCGTAAATTAGAAAGAAAAAAAATCGTCGAATTTTTTGAGAAAATACACAGGCTTACGTTAAATAGTGTCCCCATGTTATTAGATACAAAAGAATAGCAACATATGACAAAGAAGTAAAAATCAATACATTAATACCGTCAAGGGGTCCAATGAAAGCAATTAAAACCATTGAAATAGAGGAAATAGATGTTTGTTTGCTCATTCACAGTATATTTTCATATTTTTTTCCTTTAAACGAGCATGTACATGTGTATGAGGTAACAATACTTTTGATATTAAGAAAAGAGTAACGATAGGGCGTCGAATTTTAAAGATTTTGAATGAAACTTATGCTAATGGAGATATGGATTTCACCATTATGTAGTGGGATTTACATTCCTATCTTTTCAATTCCAAAGATGCATCATTATTCTTATACTATGTTGGGTGGTATGGAATTGGAAAGAATTTTGTTCATAAGAAGTGGAGTTAAGAATTTTGTTTGATGGGATGCCATTGAAGAATATTAAGATAAAAAAATTATTTTTAAGATAATTTTTTTAAAATAAAATGATAAATATATAGAATTATATCTTTATGGATAATATTTTTATTTGTGACATTTCTAATTGTTTTTGATGATTTTTTATATTAAGCAAGATTTTTATACAAAATTGAAGAAAAAAGTTATGTATATTTAAGTAACATAATTATGCAAAATAAAACAAATTCAAATGTGTGCTTATATTCAAGCGTATATCCCATTCCCTCTTATAGTCTATGCAACGGTTCTTTACCAATAACAGTAAAACACAACTGTGAGAGATTTAGAGAAGAATGTCTGGAGGAGGGGGGAGAAGTAAAGCTAATTAACGAGAACAATTATGAATGTAAGACTGTTACCGTGTGATAGAGTTTCTCTCTTCCTTTTTTCATGCACTAGTATTTATTGAGGCTCTTCTCATTATAATGCTAGGTTTTCTCGGATTATACCGAATGGGTTCAAACTGGCTCGATCATTATCTAGGACCTAAAGCACTTGGGTCATGATGCCTTAGATACCTAAGGAGTCAAAACTCTACGTTCACCGTGCCCTTTTAGTTGGCTTGACGTGTTTAGCTCTTGTGTACATTAAATGCATTTGGCTAAATCACAATGATGGTGGTGAGGGCATTAATGATGATTGTAAGGGTCTCTGTCATGACATGCTTTCACTGTCCCATTAGTTAGGCCCACTTGAATGAGTTAGACTTTCTTTATTTCTCATCCTACAAACCAGATTCCCTCTAAGTGTCCCATAGAGGTCTTAGTTGCATCAAAACAAGGAAATCATATTGAGCTTCGTTTGTCATGTGATGAAACCTATTAGTGCTCGAGAAGCATTTAGAGCTTAGGCAATGCTTGAGGCCTATGTAGCCTGGTATGTTGTTAGGGCCTATAGTAGTGCTCAAAATGTATGTTCAAGTCTTAATTTGGTTTGGCATGGTCTCAGGACTTGTGATGGAGCTTGAAGGATGTGTTCGAGGTTTAATTTGTCTTGACATAGTGTTAAGGCTTATAATGGTGCTTGAAGGATATGTTCGATGTTTAATTTGGCCTGAATTGGTGTTAGGGCTTCTAATGGTGTTCGAAGGATGTGTTCGAAGCTTAATTTGACCTGACCTGGTGTCAGGGCTTGTAATAGTGCTTGAAGGATGTGTTCAAAGTGTAATTTGGTTTGATATAGTGTCGGGCTTGGAATGGTGCTCGAATGATGTGTTCGAGGCCTTATTTGGCCTAACATGGTGTCACGGTTTGCATTGGTGCTTGAAGGATGTGTTTTGAGGCTTAATTTGTCTTGATACAGTGTCAGGACTTGTAGAGGTTTTTTATAGCCTTTTTCACTTGTAGATTCTTTTGGTGAGTTTTGACTTTTCAACAGGTGACATGACTGCCACGCTGGCTAAAGGTTTCTTACTTTTCTATATGTCACGTGATAAGGTTTATATGACACATACAGTCTAAGAAGTCAAATTAGTTAAGACTCAATAAACTTATAAGGTAATTGCATGCAATAATTTAAAAAATAATGAATAAACTTGATTTTTATTCAAAATTTGAACTATTTTCAATTAGGTTTTTCGAATAAAACATTAATTAATAATTAGATTAAATCAAGTAAATAAAATTTTGTGCTTCTTATAATTTGGGTCTTCACGTGTTTATAACATGTATATATTCATAATTTTCATGTATTATTATATACTATAAAATAGTATAAAGAGAAATAGACAATTTTTTTTTATTTAGGTTTTTTTAGTATCTTCTTAAATATTGTGATCTTTCATTAAATAAAAATAGTTGAAGAGAGTCGTGTAACATAAAAAAAACTGAGAATTAAAGATAGAGACTAAAAATTTGAAGTATGAGATAATTTTAGAATTTATAAAATTATATATATATAAAATAAAATTATAAAAAATTTAAAGGGGCAATTTTAAATTTATATATATATAATGCAAATATAAGGCGATTATGTCATATCGACGTTAACATTTTTTGTGAAAGTACAAAACTACCCTTAATTTGAAGAAACAAAATTGCTTACCTTCTTTTGATGTCATCAAAACATACAAAATTACATTTTTCACCCTTCTAACTATACCAAATTCAAATTTGATTTTTTTTTCTCTCCCTCTCTTCATTTCTCGCTCTACCCAAAATTCTTCAAACATAATACAATCAAACCTACAACGATGTGTCGGTGCATTGATGGAACATGTTTGTGTAGTATTAAATTTATTTAAGGATATTTTTGGTATTCTAAAGAATTGACTAATTGCAATGACAGAACTTTAACGAAATTGGAGTTGACTGCAATTTTCAAATACCTCAAGGGAGGTTGACTAATTTTTTTAAAAACTTTCATTTGAGGACAACAAATTCAAATCCAAACCTCAGGAGAGATTAGGGTAATTTACCCAAAATATTTATATAATTTTAATGTGGTAGTTTCAAAATTTACAATTATATATTACAAATACAGAGTAAAAAATTTCAATGGGCCCTCACTGTACAATACATAAATCCGTGGCTGGCAATGACATCTAATTTACATAAAGCATAGGCGCTAAAATGGCGCATACAAAGTTTTGAAATAGTTTTTTTTTTTTTTTGGTTGTTGTTGATAGAATTACAGTTTTTCATATTCAAAAAAACATTAATGTGTTCAAAAAGAAGGCCTTGACCTTTTACCGAGTCCTGACTTTAATTAATTTATTTTCGTTATTAAATTTTAATGTTACAAGTACAACACTTTTTCCTTGCATTTCTCTTACTTTTCCATCCGTTTCCTTGAATCCAAACAGGCCTGTAAGGGATGCACCACTAAGTGTTTTACTATGAGAGAGCGACAAGTTATTCAAATTTTAAAGTATTATCCGTCTCGAGTGTTTTCTCGAACGACAATCCAACGGCCTGTACCGTAACGTACTGAACACGCGGCCAGATCAGACAATCCACTGAAATAACGTCTCTGTCGAAGTACCACCGCGTGCCCCAGCTAGGCGACATCCATTAACCGCTTTAGCGGAAAATGGGAATTTTCACCATACCTAAAATACCCCCCACTCTCAACCCATATCAATCGAAGGGAAATAAAGTAGTACAATTGCTAAAAAGAGTCAAGAGTGTGTGGATCCCACATTGCCACTAAACTCTAGCACCCCCGTTAGTCTCAAAATTACGCAAAAACCATCCTTATAATGATTTTTCACTTCCAAGACTAAAAGGTTTTTTTTTTTTTTTTTCCATAGAAAATCAACAAGACTAAAAAAGGTGGTTTGATTAATTTTGCTTCTAAATTTTAACTTTAAAATAAAATATAAAAAGGATCACATTTTGTTTAATTTTTATTTTTTTTTATGAAAATTATATGAAATTGTGATTTTTTTTTTCTTGAAAATGAAATTATAAGTATTTACCTATTTTAATGGAAGATTCAAATTCTCAACTTTTTATACATAAAAATTAAGAGATGTTATTTTAATTAGACCTTTGATAATATGTGAAAATTATTATTTTTTTATTTATTGAAACCAAACAAAAAATTTGAATTATCTTATATTTTTCAATTCTCTAAATATGAAAAAATAGTTATACAAAAATAAAAAAACTATGTTCTGAACAATGGAAGATCGCTTTGAATTATTCTTTCTATTTTTTAACAAATAAAAAAATCAACAATTAGAAACTTCAACTAAACATATACCCAAGTTAGTTTCTGGAAAAAATATATTAAATATTAGACGTCACTTATCTAATCTAGTCAAAATTTCTAAACTACATGTAAGAATTTAACAAGATATTACAAAAACTTTTAAGGATAAATTACTCTAACATTTTCTAAATTTTGACTTAATTATTTTAAATTAAATTTTTTACAAAATTACCCTGACACCTTATTGGACTAATAATTCATTAAGCAAAATAACATTTAATAAATAATTACAAAAGTACTCTCAAATTATAATGTGTATATGCAAAAATAACTCTAATTTTAATCATTCGACGAAGTTTAACATATTTTATACACATATTTTCTCCATCAATGTAACACGAGCACTATCGTCACCGAAGGTAGTTTTAGCATTTTGATTTTTTTATGGTAATTGACTTTAACTGAGTTGACTATCAATTAACCGCATGAGTATCTGAAATAAAGTCAACAAACTTTAAAGGGGACTTACCACTATATTTTAAAAATTTTAATTTGAAAGTAATTAGGCAAACTTAGGAAGTAGGGATGGCAACGGGGCGGGTTTGCCTAAATCCGTCCCTGCCTCGTTGTCTTTAATGGTATTACTTAACCCGTTGCAGGTTTGGGACGAGACGGGGCGGGGTGGGACAGGTTTTCACAAATTTGTTCCATATCAAATACATTTTTAAATTCAAAATATTACAATTCTAGTACTTTGATCCAACAATTAAATTCCCATTACAGAAAATTAGAAGCGCAATAACAAATTTGTTCTAACGTTTTTAAATTCAAAATATTACAGGCTTGTTAGTATGATCCAACAATTAAAATCAGAATAAATAATTCATACTAGAGACTACATGTTTACATTTCACAATCAAAAAATTCCAGTAACAAGTTTGATCTAATAGTTAAAAAAGGTTTAATACAACTAATTTAAACGCAACAAAATTTCATCATATGAAGTTTAATAAAAGTTCACATTCAGAATTCTCAAAAACAAAATCAAAATTACTCGAGAATCACACTTTGATTTTCAATCACCATTTTCTTACTCGAGATTCCAATTCAAGAACCAATCAAAACTTAAAAATGAAAAATATAAAAAACTTATATATTTATATTTAAAGGTTAGAAAAGTAAGGATATATAAAATAAATTATAATTATATAACAAATGAATTGACAAGGCGGGACAGGTATGAGACGAGTTTCTATCATAGATCGAATTTGTCTCATATTCGTGACGAATTTACATTTTCATTATCATACCTATTCCAATGGTATAAAAATGATTTTCGTAATCACTAACAGAACAAAAATTAATGACCGCATAAAATTGTCATCCCTGAAGTCAAATAATAAAGTCAAGCTTTTAACATCAGTTTATACCAAAGTAATTCAAACAAGCATAAAAAAATCTTGTTGAGGGTATTTCTGTCAATACACAGGTCACATCAGTTGCTTCGGTACTTTCATTTCAGTTTTGTGTGTGGACCCGCAACCTTTCATTTTAGAACCTCACTTTCCACAAAATTACATTAGACCACTGACAGGAGCAACGAAAGGCCAACACATGATTGTTCCATTGGCAGGTAAGATTACCTAAATACCCTCAATTCAGTTAATCACATAGCCGGAATTTAGTCTCGTATTCGTGAGAACACAGATTTTAATAAAGGGCTTTTCGGTCAAGAAAGGTCACACGGGCGGTTTGTTTTACGAACTTAGTATTTACCCATGCCACGAACGTGAGGTGGGGTTACTCCAGGCCTCCGTATCACGAGAGTTAACAACCACGTCCTTTAGTGAAATATCCAAGGACAATTTTGGTATTTCACGAAAGCCATATCGTGTCGGCCACGGTAGACGTGGCAAAATGTGGTTGTGAAACACTATTTAAACCGATTTCAAGCATTGACACGTGTATAACAAAACATTAAATCTTATATGCCACATCGGACGTGAAGTACCGGAACCATGTCCAACTCAGCAAACCCTCACCATTTCCTTTTAAAAGACCATCCTCCTGGTCTGCTCTTTAGCTTTCAGAAAACCCCAAACCACCTACCCGAAAAACCTTTAGCCTCTCACTCTTTCTCTCTCTAACACTCATCTGATTTTTTTCTCTGCCTCGAGGCCGGCGATCACTCACCGGGGAACTCGAGTTCGTCCCCGGGAAATCAAGACTCCGGCCGTTGATCGTTTCGAGAATTGATGGAATGGTGATATCACGTTTTCTAGTCATCGCGTACTTCGCGAGCTCTGACCGTATTGGCAAACCCTAAGCAAAAGCGAACCTTTTTTTTTTTTTTCTTACTTAGCAGAGTTTCTAAGTTATTCCATACTTTGTCTCGCAACTTGGAAGCAAACACCGATTATAATAATGATAATCCGCTAGTTAAAGGTATCAATTTTAGTTTAGTGCCCTCGAATTCTGGTGGCTACATTGATCTTTAGTAAAATACTTGGTTTTTGTGTCAATTTAATTCGGTGATTTGATAAGAAGAGATGTTATGAACACTTCGATGAGTCTAATTACGTCGATGTATTGACTAATCTTCATCTTCGATACCTGTTTTTTGATCGGTTTTCCGATTGTTTTGATAATTTCAGTTCTTCATAAATGTTTTGGAACTGAAAGATAACATATTACAAGAGAGAGAGGTTTAAGAATTTGTTTTGACTGAAAATTAAGTCTTGATCAAGTTTGAACTTTGAAAATGGAGAACAATAGTTGACAAATTACACGTGAGTTTTTGGTCATGCCTTTCTCAATGAAGATTCAACCGATCGATTTCAACACACCACCGGAAGGATCAATAATACCCTACGAGCCTGGAAAGCCGGTGGTGAAGTCGCGGCTCAAGCGGCTGTTTGAGCGGCAGTTCCCTAGCGTTCTGAGGACATCGGTGGCGGAAAAAACTGGCGGCGTGGAAGAGCCGTATGGCAACAAAGATGGCTCCGGCGAGTCCGAGCCGAGCTCCGTTTGCTTGGCGAAGATGGTTCAGAATTTCATCGAAGAGAGCAATGAGAAGCTGCCGGCGACGGCTAGGTGTGGCGGACACCGAACTAATTGCTTCAACGGAAACCGTACGGAGAGTTCGGAGGATGAATTGGACTCGTGCAGTTGCTTTGGTGACTCGAATCTCACCTCATCTTGTGATGCATGTGAAATTCTGAAGGTTTGAATTAACTTGTAGTATTTTAAAGCCCTAATATTTTGATTTTTGGAAGTATTGTTCGTTGTTTAAATGTTTCATTTTCCGAGCAGAGTTTCGTCCCATGTGCGAGTGTTTCTGAAAGAAATCTGTTGGCAGACACAGCGAAAATCGTTGAGAAAAACAAGATCTGTAAGCGTAAAGACGATTATTGCAGAAGGATCGTCACCGATGGTCTCTTAGCTCTCGGATATGACGCTTCAATCTGTAAATCGCGATGGGAAAAAGCCCCCTCTTATCCCGCAGGTACTCTCTCTCTCTCTTTCTATATATATATATATATATATATATAATATGTATGTATATTTCTTCGGCACAAAAATGGCCTCTTTCTAAGAGAATATTTGTTTTTAATAATTTTTTTCAATCTGAAATTTCTGGAAGAAAACTAATAGAGATTGTTCTGATACAGGGGAATATGAATATGTGGATGTGATTGTAGATGGTGAGCGGTTGATAATCGACATTGATTTCAGATCAGAATTCGAAATAGCTCGATCGACCAAGAGCTACAAAACGATTCTTCAAACTCTGCCGTACATATTCATCGGCAAACCAGATCGTCTTCAGAGGATCATCTCCATCGTATCGGAGGCTGCGAAACAGAGCTTGAAGAAGAAAGGGATGCACTTTCCACCTTGGAGAAAAGCAGAGTATGTCAAAGCCAAATGGCTCTCTCCCTACACGCGAACCACACCATCACCAACACCAACACCAACACCGACACCATCGCCGATTCCTGTTCCTATCGATTCCCAGAAATCCAAGTTCAAATCAGAGAACAAATTGCCTTTGATTGGAACGAAGAGCTCTTTGAGCGAGTCTGAGCTGATTTTCGGAGAGATAAGCGGTCCTGTAGAGACCAATCTTGGCGATGATGTGTTTACTTTATCTGAAAGTTCTAGTGAAGAGGATAATGAAAATGCTCCGGCGGTGAAACAATGGGAACCACCGGAGATCAAACCTAAAAGTTCACAAATCGGAGTCAAGATTGTGACTGGTTTAGCTTCTGTGATTGAAGACAAACCATGAAATTTTGATTTTTTTTTTTTTGGGTTTTTCCTTTGTTTGGTATCCGAGAATCAAATATCGTATATGTATATCGTATACCATATAACGTTTAACCTGCCCCTTCTCCTTTTTCTGTAAGGGTCTTATCTTACTGATATATAATGAATGAATAAAAGACTAAGAAATAGTTTTCAAATTTAACAATTGTTCTTCCTGATCAGCAATATATATATATATATATATATATATATATATATATTTCTTTGTAATCTATGAATATGGAGATCTTCCTCCATACCTATAGTTTAACAATTGTTCTTCTTTATTTATTTATTTATTTATTTTACTTTTCAAGATATTGTTTGATTTTTGAATTCATTTCTTGTGGTGAGTAGGGAGGAGAAGGAATATTAAATTGAAGAAGGCATAGCCGTGCCGTCTTGGATGTTGTGCTGAGGAGGGGGAGCAGAAATTACTGATTTTCCTCTTGATAAATGGTAAACTTGTCCTTATGTTTATGAATTTCAAGTCTAGATAATTTCATTTCTCTTTCGTTTGAAATATAATTTTAACTATATAGTATATATTAAAGCTGATGACTGCTACTAATCTATATATATTAAATCTGACTGATGACTGCTGTTAATCTCAAAGTACCATAAACTACAAATAAATATTAACGATGTATGTGTTTAGATCTAAAACTGAGTCCAAAATCCAAATCATCTAAAACATGCCCTCACAATGGACGTTTGTGATAGTGGCTCCATAATATTAGGATATTAGATTTGAAGTAAGTGATTTCTTCTCCTCCCCTCACAATGGTGTTGTGTGTCATATTTTTCAGTTCTCTTAGAAATGTCATTTTTCAAGTTTGAATTGTACCGATGTTGGTAATTGTTGGGTAGAGTGGCTTCTTCTGATCGAGGAGCGCTTTGGCTTGCGATGAGAGCATCTTTTTCCTATTAAACAAGGGCCCTTTTTAACCAAAAGGGCAAAATCTTCATTTTCACTCCACTCTCTGTGACAATGGTTTAGTATGTCAGTAAAGTTTTCCGTCCACCGTCAACCACCGGAGCCACCTTCACCATTTCCCCCTTTCAACATAGCCGCCACCACCACCACATCAAACACCATGTCAACCCACCATCAAAATCGGTCAAATTACACTATTTTTAACACTTTGGTGGTTTTTACTGGTCTATAAAATTCTCTCTTAATTGATAATGAGATTCATATACAATACATAAGGTTTTTTTGACATATCGATCTACTGTTTATTTATTTCCATTCTTTTCCAGTCAATTGTTAAGATTAGTATAATGGCAAGGAGATGAATCTTTGATTAGAAATAGGAGTTGTATGTTGACATTCAAACATGGAGTACCAACCGTAAAGGTGCACCAACTGCCATTCGGAGGGGCTTACCCACCCACCTACCAAACCACCACCTGAATTCCCTTTGTTTAAACCTGGCTCACCAAATTTCGTTGACATTCAACTAGAAATTATAGTGTTAAAAACTCTTTTGAACACAGTTAATTCGTCTTTCAAATCGAATCAAGATTTGAACATTTCGAACACGCTACAGCGGAGAATTCAAAACAATTAAATCGTATTTCAACACATTACTTCAGGATGGGTACGCACCGTACAGCAGAGGAGAGGAGGGACCAAAACTTTAGATAAGGGTACTAGGAATTCAAGTATTTAAGTTGTAGATGGGCTCATTCTCGTGAGTTTGAGAGACTTGCAAAGCTTTTGGAACCAAACAAGGATGGGTTTGGTTTGGTTTGTGTCGGTGTATAGGACACGAGAGTTTCATTCATGTGTTCTGTTCTGAACTTTGATGACACGCACAATCTGTACTCTACACGGCATCTGCTGCTTGCTGGACCACAACCACATACATGACAGATGAGAGTGATGACATCTGGACGTGTCGACATCTTATTGGTTATTAGATGGACTTGTCATTTCTTATGTGATGTACAGTTGACAAGTGTTTCGTCTCCTTGCCTTGTAATTACTTTGGAGAAGGCATCACTTGAACAGAAATGTGGTCCTGTTGTATAAATATGATCTACGTACGTGAGATGGGCATAAATTAACTCACACGAGTAATTGAGTTGGTTGAAATAAATGTTTCATAAATTATCTGATATATATCTGGGACTTGTAAGTAATTGCATTGAGTTGAGAGGTTCATAAATAGATTTCTTGTTTACGTTAATAGTCAACAAACTTATGACCACCAATCTGTTTTACTTCAACAAAATTAAATTTCCAATTACTGATTTTCTCTTTATATCTTAACTTTAAGGGAAAAATTAGATTTTAGTGACCAAAATTAAAATAATTTGTTTTACATTGACCTTAAACTCAATAAAAGGTAAAGAAAGAACAATCTTGAAAAATAATCTCAAATGAGTTATCATTTAACTTTAATGTCTAAAATACATTATTTTTTTGTCTTCTCCTATCGCACTTTCAAATAGTAAAGTTTCTAATATATATATATATATATATATAGACATGTATGTTTGTTTTAGAATTAATGCATGTGTATATATGTATTTTTTATTTTTTTGATGGGTTTGGAAAATTCACTTATGAGAAAGTGGAGTTGCTAATAAGCCTTTAGGCCGGTAGGCAACACGTTTATTAACCAAATTTATCTATTCTCCTCAATTCCTTATTAATAAATCAGTTGAGCAATTGGTTTCAAATATGTTCAGGTTTAACAACTTAATTCTAATTCCAGTTTAAAAAATGAACATAACCTTTTTCAATCTATCTTGAGTGTTCAAGAAACGGGAATTTTTTTTTATGACTTGTTGGATTATTAATACTAAATGTGAGATTTGTAATTAATTGCACCCAAATTAGATTTTTATTTTTTGGTATGAAGGATATTTTGGACATTAAGATTATATGGTCACTCATTAGAATTTAATTTTTAAGTTTGGTCATTATCTGGCTTTTATTATGGTTACCAAAAAGCAAATGTTTTGGTCACTAAAATCTAATTTTTCTTAACTTTAATTAGAGTTTTCAAGTAAATAATATAATAATTATGCATCAAGGGAGATGAGTAAAAATTATTTATATTGATATAAAATTTGATTGTAACAAGATTTGAGCAAATACCATATTTTATGTGTGGAAAAAGAAAATGCAATGGGATAATGTGTATAATAATTACAGTGTCTTGTCATGCTTTCGCGGATGCCAATTGTAGTTATTTTTCATTTAATTATTTTGGTCATATGATTTGTGGTACCACTATGCCCATTGTAAAGAGGGGCTTCTCCACACTTGATTTGGATGATAGAGAAGAACTTAGATATATAAGGATGGGTATGTAAAAATTTTTAAGTGCGATTCGTAATATTTGATATCGAAGTTAAGGGATAATGTTTGATCCGGTGTCACGTCAAGCGTTTATTTGGGTGGAGTATGGGTACAGGAGTAGGAAGGGTGGTTCGATCGCAACGAGAGCTTTGCGAGTTCAGGTGACAGAGAATGTTAGAGGGGTTTGTCCCACATTGAATTCGGATGTAAAAACTTGCCCATATAAAAGTAGGTATGCATCACTATCAAATGACTTAAGTTTTTGGATCAACAGGCAAGTGCCCGATCCATTACACCCATCCAATGTAAACGCACAATTTCAATAGATTGGGCAAAAAAATTGTCACTCCGAATAAGTCTTTAGGGCTAGCTTTGTACTCAGGAATAAGGGTGAAATAGAATGGTCATTCCTCCTCTGATTTCCTTTCTCTCGTTTGTTGTGCTACATTAAAAATGGAATGGCCATTCCAAGTCATTTCCTTGGAATGCTTATTCCAACAAAACCATTCATCTTCTTGAGTTATGGAATGGTCATTCCATTTCCACTTATTATTAAACTCATCATTTCTCTCTTCATTTATTTCTCTCTATCTCTCTTTTTCAACTCACTCCAGAATATATATATATATATATATATATAGGTAATTAACGTTAATTTCTCTCTCTATATATATAATAGGTATGTTATATACTTGACACACACTTATATATATACATGTCACATGCCTAGACTAAAAATGAAGGTTCTTGTTTTATCACTTCCAGTTTTTAATAAAGTATTAATTTTTTCCGTATAAAAGATTATATTAATCTTGACTAGAAGAAAATGACAGATTATATCATGATTTAGAAAGTTTTAATTGAATGGGTAATTTTTTTTTTCAAATGGTAATTAAATTAAAGTTGGTCAAATGTCTCATTTTAAAAACTGATTATGTTTTCTATGAAAAAGTATAGCATGTTGGAAGGTATTACTATTTTATCCCTACATCATTCTCTATTGGAATGAGAATGTTCATTTTATTATATTCTCATTCCATTCTCAGTTTTATTTTATTCTCATTTTTGCGTACCGAATTAGTCCTTAGTGAGACTTTGATTCCAAAAGTTAACATGGGCCTGAATGGTCTCGCTCCAATAAAACTCCCATGTTGTATAACTGTATAAGCCATGATATGCCATTTTGAAAGGTTAGGAAGTGTACAAAATATTTTTATTTTATTTATTTAAAATATTTTTTTCAACGAACTTTATTAGCGGGTGAAAAAAAATGCCCACTGCTATATAGAACTGCAATTATAAAATGGTAAGTGTCTTGTTTTGGGCTCCATTTATAAATCCTCAGTCTGTTGGTTTGAGCGGGTGATACATAACTCACACTCATTCGCCGGTTACCCATGTTGGGTTTTGCCCCATTACGACCTAGTTTCGGATCCATTTCAAGCGGGACAGAGTTGGGCCTTCACATGTGATTATAAATGGCAGGTTGCTATTGTTGGACCTCGTAACACTCGTATATGAAGTTGGACATGGCCCAGGCCCAGTTTTGCTTATGAGTAATGCCTTTAAGAATCAGTAGAAAACCAATACAAAGATCAGTTGGGCTACAACACTTTCCAAGGATAAAAGTCCACTAACGAACTGAGAGATACATGTTAACCAAAAATCAGCTCTCTAATCAATCGATAAGGTGAGAGCTATCAGATATAAAATGGGTATTTTAATTGGGTCGGGTGCACCCATAGATGTCCCGGGTTGGTTCAAAAAATTCCAAACTCCAACAATGGAGAAAGGAATTAAACCAAATTAAGACCCACTTATTATAAAATGTGATACAAGAGACTCTTTTTTTTCCCTCCCTCCTTGGAGTTAAGAGTAATTTTATCTATTACTTTCAAAATAAATTGATTTCTCGTAACAAAACCATAACAAATTTTACAATCGACTTACATAAAAACATAACAAAAGCACCAAATTTTAAATAATTAATACCTTCTAAAGTTCCGGAAAAGCTTGAAATACTACCTTACATAGAGAGAGAGAGAGAGAGAGAGAGAGAGAAGAACCTAAAAACATGATTTATTGAATCATGCCTATTTGGAGGGTTCAAAGTAAGGGATTGATCCAACTTCGTTATGCAAGTCCACAGGAAACTCGTCAATCTCAGCCCTCCATGGATTCATCTCCTCGCGATCAACGGCCCTCAATGCATGCCACACCACACTAGTACACTTGAACCCGGACCCAAAAGCAATCTGCCACACATGATCACCCCTCTTGATCCTCCCTTTTGCCTCAGCATAGGCGATCTCATACCACACTGAACTACTGGAAGTATTCCCAAACCTATAGAGGGTCATTCTAGAAGCTTCCATGTCTGCATCACTCAACCCCAAGTTTCCCTGCACTGCGTCCAGTACCGGTTTGGCGCCAACGTGGGTGAAAAAATGATCAAATGCCTTCTTGAAATCTGGAACGTACGGCTTGATCTTTGCCACGTGGAGGTGCCTGATTGCGTAGTTAGTGATGTAAAGGATTTGTTCAGATGCGGGAAGGACCAGGCGTCCTAGTGTAGTCATGTTGGATTCAACGGCTTTGATTGCCACGACCATGAGATCTCTGTTGACGGTGATGCCCAAGCGTCCTTCCTGATCTTCTTCTTGTATGATGCAGTTGTATGAACGGTCACAACAGGCCGTGTTGGTTTGGACGGTGTGGATCAGCTGGTACTTTGACAAGGATCGATCAGACGGCCGGTTTGAGAGGAGGATGGCGGCCCCACCAACCCGGAATATGCAGTTGATTATGAACTTAGAGCGGTCGTTACCCAAGTAAGAGTTTTGGGTGATGTTCTCTGTACTTACCACTAGTGCATAGGTGTTATGGTGCACCTGTTGATCACACATGCAAAACTCAGCCTATAGATATACAAGTGTGTATATATATATATATATAACTATATTAGAACAATACTTATGAGCTTTTGTAATTGTAAATACCAACCTGAAGGAGGTGTTTGGCAAGAGTTATTGCAGTAAGTCCAGCACTGCACCCCATACCCTCAAGATTAAAGCTCACAATATTGTCCCTAAGCTTGTAATGGTTGACTACCATGCTAGAAAGAGATGGCACCACATTAAAAATGCAGCAATTCACCACTAATATCCCTATATCTATGCACTTGACTCTGGTCTTCGCTAATAGCTCATCTATGGCCCCAAACATCACCATCTCTGCCTCTCTTCTAGCCTCTTCCATGCACATGTTGGGAGGATGTCTCAGAAGGGCCTCCGGCAAGTATGTCGACTCACCAAGTCCTGATTTCTCCATTGTTTTCTTCATGAACACCAATGTCTCCTCCAATACATTTCCGTAACGCGTGGCTTGCTCCAAGACCAGTTCTTTGGTGCACGATAGGGCCAACGGGGGCTTGTAACACGCAAAGTCAAGCAAGTAAACTTTGCGCGATGGCTTTGACATGAAAATATGTGATAGGAGGAGAATCATTAGGGTTAGACACAAAAATGGTGCAACGAAGGTGAGCTTAAAGAGGTTCATGACTACCTCTAAGAGATCATTGAGAGTTAAGTTGATGATAGACATGTTTGGAGTAATGGAATGGGGAAGAGAAAAATGGAATGTGAATGGAAGTTTTGTGATGGGTTTTGGAGAGACTATCCAGAACCCTAATGACTTGACCCTAATAGCTACTATATGACTGAACTTCTTTGGGGTTCTTAAAAGTGTTGAGATTGGTCTGTGATATATATATATACAGCTAGCTAGGATATATACAGCTGAATGGAAATGGAAGAAATTGGCTTTGGCACAAGGAAGATGCTACTGTTGTCTCGAGTACAACTAGGCTTTCATGGAAAAGGAAAGAAAAAGACGTTTCTGAATTGATTATAGAGAGATCTAATTGAAAAACTTTCATAAATTTGAAAAGGTATATTGAATAATATTAACTCTAACGTCAAGCAAGTGTATTCCTCAAGGTATGGGGAGTTTTCGGATTGTTGTTTAATTTGGGCGGTGAGATTATTGGTTATCTTTTCTTTTCTTTTCTTTTTTCTTGTTAGATAAATACTTTCACACACACCCACAAATGCCAACTATTGGATTACAATTTTTTGCTTTCAGAGTTGTCTACAGATTTGTTGTATTCATACTGAAATAAAGAAAAAGATTATGTGGTTCCATCTACCATGATCTGTGGCCATTCACTCTGTTCACACATCTTGTTACATAAAAAGGCTCATAAATCGCTATTTTTTCTTAAAATAAAAAATAAAAAACACAGCGTTTGATTGTTAAATAACAAAGCTCATAAATCACTATTTTTCTTAAAGCTTTTGATTAATTCATTTATATTGACTTTCAAGTGACAGAAAGCTTTATTAATTTGAAGCTAAATCTTACTTTAGAACATAAAATTTTCACTTGGAATGTTATTGAGTACCCTCTCTATCATTTTAATTGTCAAAGGGATTGAATCCATATTGTTAAGAATTGTGGCTCACATTCCTAATAATAATTAGGTTTTTATATGGAGTTGTATTTTAACAAGTAATTCTGTGTTTGGCTCTAAGAAATTGTAATCTTTGTGAAACAAGAAATGATTTGGAGACTCTATAAATAGAGGTGGAATTAAAGGAAAAAGGAAGAGAGAGAGAGATGAAAGATGTAAGGGGTTGGTGAGTGCATGTTTTGACGAGAAGAGATAATATATGTAATTTTGGGGGAAGATGCCAAAATCAAGAGTGAAAGGTTGTGTGGTAGGCATGCTTTTCATCTCTATGAACATAACCCTAGAGTTGAGTGAACTATGTAAAATATCGTGTTGTGAGTGGATGTGTTTGATTGTTATCTTCATATATGCTTGTATGATTGTAATGTGATAAAACACTTACGCTGTGCCGAACGAAGGAGATTAATTCATAGCAAGTGGTATCAAAGTCAATGTTGGGTCAAAAATTTGGTAGTGTGTCAGAGCAGAAGATTGATTTTGAAGAGTTATGGAGATATAATTAGAGCTGATGAGACAAGCCGGAGGATGCTCGTTTTTAAGATGGGGCAAGATGATGGTATGGAGAATGGAGGTTTGTTGTTTTTGAGATAGAAAAATAGTGAGGGGTTTTCATTGCACTTTACCCAAAAATAAGCAACTAGAGGAGATTGATTAATTGGTGGGTTGTCATATGTGAGCAATTGAACACCAATGGAAATGATGTGATGGAGTTTGGTTTGAGATGGAGGAATCTTCAATCAAGGTGGAGCTAAGGAGGAACGCATTAATGAAATTTAAGCCAATATAGAGATTGTTAGGAATTGTGGCTTGTATTTCTAATAATAATTAGGTTTATATATAGAATTGCATTTTAACAGGTAATTATTGGAGGCCAAGTTGTCTTGGCTCTAATGAATTATAATCCTTGTGCAACAAGGAATGAGTATGGAGACTCTATAAATGAAGTAGGGTTAAAAGGAAAAAGAAGAAATAGATAGAGGAAAGATGTAAGGAGTTGGTAAGTGCTGTGATGAGAGGAGATAGTATATGTAATTTCAGGGAGAAGATGCCAAAAGAAATACTGAAAGAGTGTGTGGTAGACATATTTTTTGCGTGTTTTGTATTCTCTTCTCAATTATAGTGAAATCTCTCTCCATGAACGTAGTCATAGAGTTGGGTGAACCATGTAAAACATCGTGTTGTGCGTGAATGTGTTTAATTGTTATCTTCATACTCCATTTGTCCCTCAATACTTGTAACTTTTGAAAAATCTAACTTTTTAAGAGAATGAGTTCTTATGTTTTTTTTATTCAAAGTACTAAATCAGTTTTCAAATTTACCATTTCACTAAAGTGTCACTTTTTAAAATTGTTTGTTTTTCATGGTGGGGTCCATAACATTTTAAGGGTAAATTGGGAATGTTGTAAAAGATAGTTCATTAAATTTGAAGTTGGGACAACTATTTTGGGACAAACAAAAATGGAAAGGTGGACAGTATTAAAGGACAAAGAGAGTATATGGTTATATGATTGTAATATGATGATATGCTTCCGCTGTGCTGAACAAAAGGGATTAGTTCCCAACACACATATATATAATTCATAGCCTTCACTCCTAGGTTGGATTTTCAAGCCAAATTCACTTCAAGTTTTAGGTACTATATTCATTTTCAAGGAAAATAAAAAAACCAACCATAATGCCTCATACATGTTATAAAATTTCCCTCATGCCTGTTAAATGATGGACTATTTTTTATTAAATGACCATAATGCCCTTTCTTATTGAATTACACTTAACCAATTTTTATTATTAAAATAAATAATTAAAAAAATCATACTATTTTGATGACATACTCTTCATCAAATTTGCATAAATTTACCTTTAATTCTTGAAATTAATTATTTTAGTAAAAATCTTAAGTAGAAAATTTTAAAACAATTTAAGCAATTTCTTAATTTTTCATGAATATACTGCATGAAAATTTTAGCTAAATAGTAAAATTTTAATAATAAGTTAATCATTTTAGAAAATGGCTAAATTTGGTTGTGCTTACAACTTTGTATTTTTTCTTCTATTGTTATGATAAATTGATACCAATAATAAAATTAAGGTAAGTGGTATAATTATTATTTAGAAAAGAGAAAAGATAATAAAGATACTTTAATAAGAAATGACACATTTAATAAGAATGGATCGAGGGGCAATTTGTAGTTAGGGGTATTTGCAAAAGGGTAATAGTTTAGGGTTTTACACTTTACCTAAGGGTGGCAAAATTCAATACGATCCGCCAATACGACTCGAACATGACACGAAGTTAGCGGGTTTGGGTTTATCCTTAATTGTGTTAGTGTCATAATCTTGTCAACCTGTTTAATTAATCATTTCTTGTTCATGTTTTGGAGTTCAACCCGATTAGACCTGGTTAATTAATCATGTTGCAATCGTGTCAGGTGAACCCGTAACCAGTTGTAACCCAATTATTAAGGACATTTCTATTATTTCTATATAAATTCAATATGAACATTGTTTTTGACTTTTTTTTTTTTTGTAATTGTATTGTCCCAATTATTTTTTTTTTCCATGAATTTAATAATCTATTATCTCAATTTTTCAATATATTTGCATTTTATACTTAAGTTAATAAACACATTACATGACTCATTTAAGTTAAACAAGTTAAACATGTCAATTCGTGTAATCCATTTAATAAGCAGGTAGTGTTTGTGTCAAAGCTCTCTAACACGATTATTAAACGGGTTGGGTATGAATTGAACTATTTAACGGAATACTCATATATCGACACGCCACAATTATGACTCGTCAACACGAATTGAGACCCCTAACTTTACCTATAAATGAAACAATAAATAATTTTTTTTGAAGTTCTTTAGATTTTCAAATGTACAATGCTGATATGATATCGTCAATTTCAAATGCTCTTAGCTATTCTTGAGTTTGCCAACTAACGAGAACTCAAAATTAAGGCACCCTTTCCTGATTTGGCTCTCTCGCTGGCCTTACAGTCAAAAGGCAACTTATGGGTGAACAGATTTTGGCAAAATTCTCAGACATCACTCTGATGGAGATTTTGACATTTGCGTTTCAAACTTTGTATTCATACGTGTATATATATAATCTATAATAAATGAATTCATTAAAGGTTCAACAACCGAAAGATGGAATACACAATTGATTTCAACACTCTCCTAATTAAGTACCCATTCCTAAAACCATCAAGATCAATCGGCATAGGATTGATGGTAGGGTACTGTCTTCCCTTATATGCTCCAATGACATAGATACCAGATAGCATATGTTATAATTCACTTGAATAGATCAGTAATGGCTAAAATGATTTCGGCTAGTGAAAAGCCTAGTTTGGCCCAAGCCAAAAAGGGGCTCAGGTATGGCCCAACACAGTCATTCGGTCACAACTGCTTTGACAAAGTGTTACCAATGACATGGTCCTCATTTGCATCTTATTTGACCATTGGGTATTTTTAGTTGATTCAATCCCAAGATTTTTAAATAGCCATTATCAGGGAGTGCTTTCTGATGGGAGTACGTCTACAATACACCTGATGTAAATATATCGGATAAATCTTAATGTAGCGTGTTGTACATGCACGGTGAGACCTATTCTGCGTGTTGTATATGCACGGTCCAAGTTTACCAAACGTATTTATACCAGGTGTATTATAAATTTTCTCAACCGTTGGATGTTGGATTTGCTAAACATAGATTTAAGGTGGTGCACCACAAGGGGAAAACCCTATGCTCTTTTCTTACTTTATCTATGTTAATTTGAACGGGCAGATTAGTGCTAAGCAAAAAATTCGTGCAATCTTTAGTTCTCATCTTCCCTTTGAACCAATTTCTTAACTGAAAGGTACTATAATTTTTTCCAACTCCCCTTTGGCCAGAAATTATTTGATGGTCTGGTACCATGTGGTTTCGGTCAACTACAAGCTGTCATTGAACCAAATGTCTCGGCCAATTCGCCCTTTATATTAATTATACTAATAATCACAAATTCCCTTCTTAAAGTTTTTGCTTTACATTAACCTATTATCAACCTGCCCTGCATGTTATGGAAAGTTCTGATTTTAATCCCTATGTGGAGGATATACAGTTGTGTTAAGAGATCATGGTTGCTTGGTCTATTAGACAAGCCTCTTGCATGGACTTTAACGGACTATAGTTGTAACCATGAGACTCTAACCCAGTGCCGGCTGGAGCATTAGGCGAGTTAGGCAATCGCCTAAGTCCCCAGCCAAATAGAAGGCTCCTAATTTTTATTTTCATATATCATTAGATTTTTTAAAAATTGTATTTCTTTATATTATTAGGTCTCAATCAATGGGTGAGATTTAATAGTAGGCTCTAAGAATTTAATAAAATCTAAAACTTTTCATTCCACTTTCTATTAAAACTCTTATCTCTTTCCTTATCTCATCTCCTTTTTGTTTCTCCTCTCCTCATTCCACGTCATTTTCTCCTCTATCATTACATAGGTGTGTTATATTAATTATTGAATATATATCAAATGAAAATTGTGGGAATTGATAAAACTTTTTCGTATTAACTTTTTTCTTCTTTAATTGTGGGAATTGATAAAACTTTCACATATTAACTTTTAACAAGAAGTTATGTTCTTCTTTTAACTTGAACTATTTCGTAGTATTGTTTTTTTTTTCTGGTGTACTTTTTAAACTAATCTCTTCTTATCTCCTAACTTTTTCTTCAGTGGTGCCTTTCTCTCCTTTACTACACTCATCTTTTTCTCTCCCATTTGCAATTTTTTTATTTATCAACATACAAAAAAATGTGAATCTAAATGTGAAACAATTTAAAAATACAAGAAAATATATATTAACTTGTGTTAATTATATACTCAAATGCACAAGAAGTATTAAAAATACTTTCAATACAACCATTTAACTAGTGATTTTGTATTTGAAGTGGCAAGAAGAATTATTTATAAATCATTTGTCAATATAATTTTATATCAATAAATTAAATAGCAGGTCACATGGTATTTTTTCGCCTTAGGTCTCAAATTGTTTTGAGTCGGCCCTGCTCTAACCAATTCAGCTAGTTAGGATTTGGTGGAGAACAAAATTATTTTTGGGATGTAGATATGCCTATTAGAAAAATTAAGCTTATTTCTTGAACAATTTAGCCCATTCTTCCTAGGAAGATCAGAAAATCAAGTGGCCAATCGTGTAGCAAGCTAATTAGGAGAAATTATTAGATGGTTTTGGATTATGTGGTTTAGTCCAATCAAAACTCTCTAACAAAGAAATGTGGACTTATAAGAGTTCGATAAGATATTACAAATAATTAAGTTTGAAAATTAATTTTGATTGGACTGGCCCACCAAGTAACTTATAATTCAGGACCATTAATAGTTTCTCCTTAATTGGATTAGTGTCTTGCTAGTTAGAAGATGTTTGATTTCTGTTTTGTTTAGATTACTCTTCTCTTGATGTGGGACATACTTTTTCCCATTTTATTTCCTTTGATGTGTAGGAGGGAAATAATGAAAACAAAACAACGTGATCGAACTTCGTTTTCAAGACTTGTGCGCAAATGCACTTGTACAAACAGTCAGTTTCTGGTGGAGTTTCGTCTTTAAAGACAATTGAACAAACACACTTGTGCAAACTATCTAAGTCAGGATCAAACTCGTCTTCAAGACAAACGCACAAGTGCACTTGTGCAAATGTCATTATAGTCAAGCCTTCGCTAAAAAAAGTCATCACTCTTGCTTCACTTGGGTTCATCAAATTGCCTTCACCACTTCTCTTGGGATTTCTATCGAAGTGGGTTCTTTATCATCTGTCAATATATATATATCACCTATAAAAAAAATGAATCTTGGTGGTCTTTTATGATGGGATCCACTGATGGTGGGAATAATTGATTTTGAACCGGTGAATTTGAGAGGAAAAAAAAAATTTGAATTTTGGTGGTCTTTTGCAATGGGATTCGCTGATGGTGGGGATAATTGATTTTGGGAGCTGGTGCTTGTGCACTTTGAGTTAATATACTGGTGGGTTTATGATAAGTTCATTCATTTGGTGATAATGGTTGTTTGAGAATAAATTAATTGATGGGAGAACAACATAGATGAAGAAGATGAGATTTAAATTAAAATTACATAATTGTGTTATTGGGTTCATTCTATGTGAAGATTGTTTGTAATATATATACAATATATACTATATACTAGTTTATAAATTTGGAGGGAGAAGGAGTGGCGGTGGGTGTAGTGAGAGAGAATGGTGGGTTGTGACTCTCTATTAATGGTGATCATACACACACACACACAGAGATAAATGGAGAAAGAAAGAGAATGAACACAAAGGTTATTTTGGTCCATTATTCAAGATTAAATGGGTAAATTCAGTTTCAAAAGAGTTAGGTCATAAGTTAAAGGGTAGTATGGTCATTTTACCATGAAAAGTGCTCTGACATGATGTACTTTTGGCAGGAGGGGGTGTTTGTGATATACAAAATAAACCATAGGGAGTGTTTGTGACAAAATTTCACTAAGTTGTCTCTTTGTGAAATAAGGTCAAACCTTAAGGGGTGTCAATGATATTTACCCTAAATAAAATAAAAGAATAATTAAAGACTTATTTTAGGATATAAAATAGCAAGTTCTGTGCACTTATCAGCTACCGTCAGCTAATGAAATACTATTTTGATAAGAATTGTACATGACCACTAGAGTTATTTCACAAACTATTAAGGATGTAATGATAACCGTTTCTTCATATCTTGAATGATGTCAAAGCTTATGATGACTACTTCGTCCAAAAAATGGATGTGATAGGTCGTTTGGGGTTGTCTTCTATATAAAAGATGACAACTACAATACATATACTCGCATATTATTGTTCAGCCGATTACTGTGACGAGTATATTAAAATCGGTGAGCGCACTGCCATTAAAAGTTTGATGGCATTTTTTAAAGTTGCTATTGTTGTGTATGATGAGGAATACATGCGCCCATCAAATGAAGCTGACATAGAACGACTATTTCGAGAAGGGAAAGTGAGAAAATTCCTAGGTATGCTTGATTCTATCGACTGTATGCATTAGGAGTTGAAGAATTATCCAGTAGAGTGGCATGGCACGCACAAGGGACGCTTGTATAAGGTTACTCTCTTATAAAAGGCGGTAGCCTCAGAAGATGTGTGGATCTGACATGCATTCTTTGGAATGACGGGTTCACACAATGATTTGAATGTGTTAGATCATTCCTTGGTATTTAATAGTATTGTCACTAGCTGATTGTCTCTGGTTAATTTTGTAGTGAATGGGCATCACTATAGAATGGGGATTACTTGTCTTATTATATATACCCTAAGTGAGCAACTTTGATGCAGACTATCCCGAATTCAAGAACTAAAAAAGATTAATTGTTGGGTAAATTACACTGACCTCTCTTGAGGTTTAGCCTAATTACACCCGACATCAAATTAATAAATTTTATTATAATGACCTTCGCAGCGACCTCCCCTAAGGTTTGACCTAATTACATCCGACATCAAACTAATGAATTTTATTACACTGACCTTTGTAGAGGTTTGCTCCGTTATAACAAAGACCCGATCTATCCAAAATTCTATTATTTTTGTCAAAAAATTTAGTTGAAAGGACCAAAATGCTCAACAACTTATATATATATATGAATTTCAGATTATCATAAGATTATATATATATATATACACAGGGGCAGAGGCAAAAAATTAGTTTGGGGGGGCCAAATTTATATTATATAATTAAAATTTGAAAATATTAGCAACCAATTGTAATATAATTTTTTTAAATTTTAGTTATAGTGTTGTATATTTTGAGAAATTTGTTTAGGAAAAAAAATTTCAAAATTGAGAAAAATGTAACTTAAATAATTAGACGGAAAATTGATGTGAGAAAGAAAAAAATTGAGAAGATAAAACGATAAGTTACAACTAAAAAGTGAAGAGGTAAAGAAAAAAAAACTTAGGGAACCAATTTTTCCTTCAACAATTAATTGTTTCAGTTTTTCAAAAAATAATTTTTAGAAAAATATTTTGAGTAGTTTGATTCCACTTCGAAAAGATATATTTGGTTAAAAAAAATAATGATTTTAACTTAAACAAAATATCACAAGTTTTAACAAAACAAGATTATTTTTTTAGTGGCTTATACATAAATTAGTCATACGATCATTGTTATGGTTTACAATCTCACAACACTTGTTTTTCCTCATTTCAATTTGTCATTTAGCAAATGAAAATTGATATATAATTCTAGTTGTTTCTCTTGTAAACATCAATTTACAAAAATATTTGATAAGAAAGGTTCATGCATTTTTATTAAATATGAGGGGACATTAGTGTATTTCTGCTTTGAATTAATATAATAGATATTGTATATGTGTATATGTAAATGAAATAACGATTTGTTGTGATAAGGATTACAATGTTAATGAACTTAAATTTTTATTTCACAATATTTGGACGTTCAAAAGTATGGCTACAAGGAGTAAGTTTAATTTTTTTATATAGTTTTCAAGGGGATACAAGCTAAATTTATTTTCAAATTCTCTATTTGGAGTCAATATATAAGTGTTTTGAAAATATTTGGGGGGGCCAAATTAAAATTTTTAATAAATCTTAATGTATCATTTAAAATTAAATATTTTTTAAGGGTATAATAAAAAAATTTTAAAAATTTGGGGGGGCCATGGCCCCCCCTAGCCCCCCTAGCTCCGCCCCTGTATATACATATATGTAGGCTTTTTCTCTCTCCTCTCTCCCTTACTTTTTTTCTTCTTCTTTTTTTCTTTACCTTCTCACCACCTTCATGCATCACCACCAACCTACCACCGTCACCACAACCTCACTATACCCAAAGACCCATCACCTCCTCTGCACCTCCATAGATTGTGTTATTTTTGTTTTATCTTAGTCGATCCTTTTGTGTTATACAAATCACCATAAGTGATTTGTGTTTGATCTCTACCACCAACAGTGGTATCAGATCGAGGTAGAAGAGAAAACAGAGTCACCTAAGCCAATTGGCTAGAAACGAAAGAGATCAAAACAACAATTTGATCACACTAGAAGGTCCATAGGATCGAGACGAGTACAATGGCACAAAAATATAAGTATGAAGAGGTTTCACAGACCCTTACGTGCCATCAGAAATTCTGCGCGTGAGATTCACACTCTTGCACGCGCCTCATTTCGGCGGACTTTATGGCGAACCTGCACTATTCCGGTCATTTTCACCGGAGAATTTTCAGTGAACCTGCATTGTTCCGGTCATCTTCTTTTTGATGAATTTCTGGTGCAACTGCACTTTTCTAGTGAATTTTCTAACAAGTCAATTTTTGCCATTTTTGACTAGGTTAAACTGGTTCCTAGGTAAACGGATTATTCCGAACGCAATAGTGAAGTTTATTTTTATGAATTCAGTTTTGATTTGTCAGATTTAGCATCCAAGGTGTTGTGATATTAATAGAATATATCAATGTAATATTAAGGGTATAATAGACATTTCACCCAAAAATTAACGTCTGTTAGTGCATTTCTGTTACAGGGGAACTCGTTGAAACAAAATTTATTAGTTTGATACTAAGTGTAGTTAGGTCAAACCTTAGGGGAGGTCAGTGTAATTTATCCAAAATTGTTTACTCAAGACAAGAGACATATATGAAAGATTTGGAGTGAGCTTTTGAGGTCGTGCAAATCAAGTGAACAATAATGCAAGGACTAGTGTGTTATTGGGAGAAGATGGCCTTTTGCATCATAATTAAAACTTGCATCATCCTTTAAAACATGATCATTGAAGATGAGCGTCACACCAATGTTGAAAACTGGCCTCCACTATAGGAGAAGACAATCTAGACTCCCACTTTATGTCATGACCCATCGATTTTAGCGGTAAATATCTAATCTTGCTAACTCCACATTCACAACAGAGAGACAAATACGTAGTTAAGGGACAATTTGATAGAAAATTTATGAGATTACTTTGGTGATGAAAGCATTTAAGTTATGTTGCATTTTTATGCTTTCAAGATATTACGAAGTATTATGTAATAGAATCTTTATTATGAAATTATGAGTTTGTGCTATTTTCGAATGACAATATTCTTCAACCGATACAATATAAGTTTAAACAACAATATTTGAATGTGAAATTAATGGTTGTAGGGGTTGATGATTTTATAGAGGTGAAAAAAAAGGAATAAACAAAAAATAAACCATAAAAATTAAGTTTTTTTTGGCATTTTTGGCCAATATAGTTGTTATAGGCACTGTTTGTGTTAGCCAGCTAGTACGTAAAAACACTATTGGCACTGGAATAAATTTTTTTAAAAAAATAAAAAAATAAAGAAAAATCCCCTTTTTCACAGCTAAATAGGCCTTTAAAGGCTGCCTAATGGCCAAAATTTAAATTTTTGACCGTTGGGCCACATGGTGTGTTGCTCTTTGCTATTTTTTTTCCCCAAAGCCACGAACTCAAACTACATTATTTCGGTTAATGACGTAAAAAATTAAAGGGAATATTACACTGACCTCCTCTATAAATAGGCGAAATAACAAATACCTCTCCTGTGTTTTCAAAAATAACGCTGCGCTCTTTTGTCAGTGCACCTTTTGTAACACTGACCTCCCCTGTCGGCTTTGCAAGTACGAAAATTAATGATGTCATTGTATATTTGACCTGAAAATCCCAAAATGACCTTAAAATGTATGAAAGGACTGAAATACCCTCTTATTTGTGGACATTTTTGCCCTTACCCAATTTATACATATAAAGAGCTTTCTCTCTATCTCTCTCACTACCACACATTGAACTCACTTTATAATAGCCCACTCCACCACATGGTATGATATTGTTTGCTTTGGGATTAGCTCGCACGATTTTATTCTTGCGTTTTACCCCAAAATGTCTCATACCATTTAGAGAGAACACACTACATATAAGCACATTCTATTCTCCACACCCAGGCGATGTGGGATTGAGCACCCTGTAGCCTGCCAATGTGGTAGCTCGCCTAGTGTCTCTTGCACCTGCCCACAAGGGTCACCACAATCCATCGCCCTATGAGGCCCGACATCCCGTCGGCACACTTTAGGCTGGGTCTATCTCTAATACCTTTGTAACAACCCGCTCCACTTAATGGTATGATATTGTCCATTTTGGGCCTAATCCTACTCGATTTTGTTCTTGGGTTTTACCCCAAAAGGCCTCGTACCATTTGGAGAGAACACACTACATATAAACACATCTTCTTCTCCACACCCAGGCGATGTGGGATTGAGCACACTTTAGCCTGCCAATGTGGTAGCTCAGCCTAGTGTCTCTTATTGCACCCACCCACAAGGGTCACTACAAACTCTCTCACTAAAAAATCTCTCATCACGACAGAATCTCTCTTTCTCTCTCTCTTATACATCTCTTGTCTCTCTTATAGATCCCTCCATCTCCCATCTTATATATATTGTTTCACATTATTATTTTAGATTTTAGTTTTTGATTTACACTCTGTTGGATTTACTATTATTTTAGGTTTTGGTAACAATGGCATCATCTGCATTTACTAAGTCTATTAAGTTTACTAAGTCAATGGGTGCCAATTTGAGATATATAGATATGTATTGTCGCTGTGGTGAAGTGGCTACAATTAGGGTGACACACTCGGATGAAATGAATAATAAAGGGAAATTGTACTATTCATATGGAATATGCCGGTTCTGGCAATGGTGTAGTCCAGTGAATATTAGCTCTCAAGTTGTTCAATTTGTTGAACCCAGACAGTTGGTAGAGAAAGAGGAGCATGAAGATGATAAAGTGGTTGAAGAAATTAAAAAATTAAAGGCAGTGTCTGTTGCATGTCTAAATGTGGTTGAAGTTAGTAATGGGTTCTTGAAGATGCTTGCAAGTGCTACCATAATAATGGCTTTCATATCCTTTGTAATCTCAATTGCACGTTTTACTAGTGATTAAGTGACTACTCTAAGTAAGAAAAATAGAAGTGTGGATTGTATTGAATGTGTACCAATCATCTATGACTTGTATGCTGAAGTTTTAGTACTTATTCAATTTGAAGTTTAGAAGTATGTTTTGTGTGATAAAATTTGAATACTTGTTCAATTAGAAGTTATTCAGTATGTTTGGTATGGTATAGTAAAACAAAATCACCTCATACAATCAATCAACTTATAAAGTGCCAAACAATATGCATCAACACAATATAAAATCATCTACAAACTTGTTTGTTCTTATTTGGGGATCAACTATTGCATATACAAAAAGCAGAATAATCACTTCATTTCAACTACATTTCAATAGTACCGAACAAAAAGTAAAATCAATGCATTTCAACTACATTCAAACATAATACATAACAGACATATAAATAAATACTACATGTCATATATATAATGCATAACAGGAATGTTTATCATCCTCCATAATGAAATGACAAATATAAAAAAACTTTGATCCCTAACTTTGTATCCTAAAACTGTACCATCCCAAAAAATTTCATTCCCATAACTATACCATCCGAAAAAATACTTTGATATCCCATAAATGTACCATTTGTCCCAACTATACCTACCCTCCAAAAAAATCTTGAAAGACATTATTGGAACCATATACTAGACATTATTTTTAAATACATAAATAAAAATATAAATTAAACTTAAGGATGATAAACTAAACAGAACCATATATCATCCATAAGAAAACTTCCTTGCTCACTACCCCACAGCTACCACATGCTCACATGTTCTGATTTGAGGAGTTGCATTGTCTTCCTCTCCCTCTACTTGCCTAATTTCATATAAAAATATTTTATATAAGTAAACATACAATTTAATGATTAAAATTGAAAGACATTGTAAAAGACTTACTATTGCCCTCTGTAAAGTGCCACTTCCTCTCTATGCAGTTGTTGATCTACTTGCCCTTTGTGAAATTCTCATTCCTCTCTGTGCAGCTCCTGATCCACTTGCCCCTACATGTGCTAAAGTGTCCCTCCTTTTCTGTGCATTTGATGAGCTTCCCATACCATCTTGTGACTCCAGTTATATACATAGTCAAGTAACCAAAGTTGATAAAAAACAAATATTAAACAACAAAATAAGGAGAAATTACCTGATCGATAAGACATTGTGAGATATATAATTTTAATTGGCAAATTTCGGTGTCAAAACTTGTTGATCGAGTTGTAATTTTTGTTTGATCTTGTGTCTCGATCTTCGGAGCTGAACGGAAGGTGTCTCGATACCGTGGACTTGATGAGGACATCACTTAGAACAGGTATGTGAGTGAGGACACAATGTTTTGAAGTTTGGTGGGCTTAGGACTTGAAAAATATGCTTTAAAAGTTAAAATTGAGTTTTTGCTAAGTCCCACCGGTCCCCAAAAATGAGGACCGGTCCAACTTATCTCGGGACTTTTGATTTTGTACATGTCTGAAAAGTCCCACCCGTCCCCAATTTTTAGGACCGGTCCGACTTGGCTGACATGCGCGAAAATTTCCTTTTTGATCCGAATTGATTTCCTAGTCAACCAAAACTTCTCTAAAACTTTCCTTAGGTGTTTTAAACTTGTTTTCCAAGTAGACTAAGGATTCTAAACCTTATAAATACCTCTTTATGCTTCATCTTAAAGAGAGAGATGAGGAACTCAATGATTTAATATTCAGAACCAGGAATATATTTTTGAGAGCTAAAAGAGGAATTTATGAGAGAAAATCTTCATTGATTTTTATTTTTGAGAACACACACACACGGAGTGTTTAAGTTGTGATGTTCTTCTTCATCTGATCAACGGAATCTTCAAGACATCATCAGTCTACAAAGGTTGATCAAGAGCAGCAGAGGTGGTTCCTTCAAACTACAAGATTTTATCTGAAGAGGAAGAGAAACGATCACTACGAAGGGAACAAAATACTTGCGGAGTATTTGTGTTCTTTCAGCAACCCTTCTGAAAGAATTGTGACGTTAGCCGGGAGTCTGCAGCAGTTGGACGTGTTGTCGCAATTGTAAGTCTGAGGTGTTCCGCATCAAGTTCTTGTCAGAGTGGAGTGGGTGTGAGTCTGGGACAGAGTCTGGTGTACTTTGCTTCGAGATAGTGGATTGGTTTCTCTGGGGTTTCTGCCTCACCCCCGTGGTTTTTCCCATCTTGGGTTTCCACGTAAAATTCCTGGTGTCATCTCTAACTTTTCCTTACTTGCTTTATTTATTTTGTGATTGGTTTGGATGCTTAATTGATAATAATTGTGGGTAATTAATCAATCATAAAAATTGGGCAAGATGACCTATTCACCCCCTCTAGGTCTAAGGATTAGCATCTCACTCTAAATTAACTAAACTGCTTCCGCACCGCGCAACTCACAGACATGGCTCACCAATACTTTGACTGCCCATTGTTGGTACAACACCACTTTCACTGCCCATTGTTGGTACAACACCCCCTTCACTGGCCATTGTTTGTCTCTACAATATATTATATGCTACATTATTATATGAAAAAAACATTCATCAATGTTCTTGAATTATAAATAATATTTACATGTTGCCTCAGACTAGCATTGGTAGGAGCCCTTTAGCATGTCCTCTTATTTCGGCCATAATTCTTGCACCAGAAGCATCTGACCTAACTTGTTCCTACCTCATGTTCATCCCACTCTCTTCTCCTATTCTTTTTGGGTCTAACTGGCAGTCTCCTTGGAGGAAAGCCCTCAGCTGGGTCACAATCAACATGTTTCCAGAATTTCTCATCAGGAATAGGGCATATCATCCCACTATAAGCTACCATATATGCTTTGATTAAAAAACACGGATGACAAAAGTTCTCATAACCTTGTTTGGTATAAGCAATTGTAACTACACCTTGTTTACAACGTATTCCTGATATCTGCCATACTCTACAATCACATGTATGGAGATTAATGTCAACCACATGCATTCTCCCTTCCTCATCTGTAATCTCAAACCTTGGACCACTAGCTAATTTAGGAGTGCAGTATCTAAAAGGTTCAATAACTTTGTTAAGCTTTTTTTTAATATTAGGTGTCACCTAACCTGTCCAACTACAACCCTTTTCATACCTTATTTGAATCATCTCCATTATCTTAATTCTATTCCCATCAAGCAAATTTACATTTGGCTTCATCCTTAGTTCACCCACCCAGCTATTAAAACTCTCTGTCATGTTATTGGTAACATGGTCAGATGACACTCTCTTATCAAAGGCATGTTTTGCCCATGCTTTAGTCATTTAACCATTTAAATTCCTCATTTGACAGATTCCTAATGTGTTCATTGCATCTTCAAAGTCAATCATATGATATTACCTAGCAGCTTTCTAGAAGTTCCTTTTCATCAGTAGACCAGGGAACTTCTTTTTAAAATTGTTGAACAAATGTCTACAACAATTCCTATGAGAAGCTTGAGGGAAAACTTCAATAATAGCTTGGTCAAGACCCTGTAAGAAGACATATACATTCTGTTACTGCAGAGTTATTACAATACAATAAAAAGTGTAAAACAATGCATGAAGAATAAATAGCTTTACCTTCTGCAACTATGAATCATAAACATCTCTAAGAGTTCCCCATCACTTTCCACTGTGATTTTATCCTTAGAGTGATGCCTAAAATAAGACAACTTAATATAAAATCCTAAAGTTGTTGGTGTATCATTCAATACAGCTTTTCAACAATCCTTTAACAAAATTTGGCGGTAGTACCTATCAAGGTTCACTCCATGTAAAATAGTAACTTTATCCTTGAAATGTAGAATAATATCATGTATAACAGAATTCATGACTGTCAAATAGTAAAGCCTTTGTAAGTAAAAATAGACAAAATAAACTTTAATACTGAGTGATTGATGCACATATAATAGTACATTAACTATTATAACCCTAATTTACATATTATTGGCTCAATTGTAAGATTCCCAACCCAATTGAAATTTAAATAATAAAAAAAAAAACTCCACATTTCTAACCCTAATTTACAGTTTATTGAAAACTCCCAAATTTTTAACCATAATTTACAGATTATTGAAAACCCCCAAATTTGTGAACACTCATACTATGCGCATGTATGAATGTTTCAAAACCTAAAATCATGCATGTATTCATGTGATAATTAATGTTAAACCCTAACCACGGAAACTGTAAGTTGTCCATTTACGTACCTTGAACGTGAGAACCTTCAATCCTTCGTCTTTCTCTCTTCGTCTTGTTCTCTCTCAATTCTTCGTTACCTTCAGTGCACGTATTTCATCACTCTCCCACATATTTCTCTCTTCAACTTTTAGAAAACCGAAAACCAAACGTTTAGTGTATGATGCATATAGTATATGCGTGTATCAGAGAAAAAAACAGTGATGTGACATAAAGTGCCCAGGGCATGGGTTAAAGTGAAAGGGTAGATAGGTCTTTTTATATTTTCAGATTTTTTCAAATAAAATATAGTAAAAAGTACATGGGTATAATTTTCTTTTCACCAATTTCGTCAACCGATAACACTTAAAGGGGGTGCAGTGTTATAATTGAAAACACAGGGGGTATATGTTATTTCAACTATTTACAGAGAGGTCAGTGTAATTTTTCCAAAATTAAAAGGAATGGATTGTGGGCCCACACAAATCTGGTGACCCCAATGTAGGTTCAGTTCACCAAATTGGGTAGCCCAATTACCGGATTTGGGTTTGACGATTGGGTTACATATGTTCTTATATGGTATACATACATGTGTCTTTTTTTAATCAATGCAAGCAGCCTCTGACGCGATGGGCTCAAATTCTCAGTTTTAGCAGAGGTTGGTGGATGTGTTTTGAAATGTTGAAAGCACATGTTTTGAAGTTTATAACTATTTTTTTTATATAAAAAAAACAAGTTTATATGCACAAGATCACTTACTTCTCACGCATTACCAAACATGTCCATGCAAGAAGGGCTGACCTTAAGATTCACAAAATTTTAAGAGGTCGTAAGTGAACTTTCAAATGTGAGGCCCCTTATACATAAGGTTTTATACGCGCATAAATTTTATAATAGCACGATTTTTTTATTAAAATAAGACGATAAACCCATAAAATATATTTATGTTGAAATTCATTCTTTTTTTTTTCTTTTTTCATACCCGGATTCATATTTCTAGTAGACATAACTCAAATTTTCTTTTCACAACTAGGATAAGTCTGCTAAGAGAGTAAATATACAACTATATAATATTTTATAAGGGATTTTCAATATAATAACAAATTAAAAATATTAAGGGCCAAAAAAAGAAAAGCAACGTAGGCGACATGAGAAACAACAAATAATAAAAAATATACTTTTAAATAGTTATACTTTCAATTACTACCATGAAGGCACAAACCGACTAACCGAAGTAGTCCACAACTGGAATAAGAGAATTCTAATTAAGTATCTTATCTCATTATCAATATATAAACAACTAACAGCCTAATAACAAAAGCAAAATAAAAAAATAAATAAATGTCAAAGCTTTGATGGCAACACTTAAATAATTAATTATGTTCAACCATTGAATGTTGAGCAGAATTGAGATTGTATAGGGCAAAAAAAGAAGGAAAGAAAAATAATATTTAGTTGTGTACTAGTTAGGACAAAAGTTGAATCATGAAGGCAACATGAGAAGCTCATGAATATAATATTTAATACTCATATACTTTTATAGAAAAATTACAATATTTCGTTAATTCGTTCCTTTTTTAAAATGAATTTGAATGCAAGATTATTAATTTAAATTTTGCTCTTTGAAATTACTAAATTTGTCAAAGTATGGTTCCAAAGGAAGAGATTCCACAAAAGGTGATACATACCGTTATGAAAAATCAAACATACTAATTTTATTTCTAATTTTTCAATCACTTGTACCTAAACAATATAATTTCATTTTTTTTCTTTTTAAAAAATTGCAATTACCAATGAAGTGAAATAGGTGATTTTTTACTAGAAAAACAATTTTTGCCCATGGGATATGATACAGCAAGAGACTTCCAATTTTGGGGTGAAAGTGAAACAGATGATGCATCGAAGACTAGAAGTATAGAACTAGAAATGAGAGAGAAACTTACCTATGAGACAAACTGGACTTTGGTGGACCATAACCCACATAAAATAGTCGTTGCTTGCAGCTATTTGGTCGTCAAGAAAGAAGAAGAAAATGAGAGAGAACGAGCAGTGAAGAAAAAAGAAGAAAAAAGAGGAAACGCAAAGTAAACCCAAATAGACAAATTGGACATTTAGTAGGTAAATTTTTTTTAAAAAAAAATGAGGCCCAATAGTATCGGGTTTGGTTCAATGGACCATAGGTAATAAATTTTTGTTTTTTAAAATGAGACATAGTGGTATTGGGTTTGGTTAAATGGACCATAGTTAATTTTTTTATTTTTAAATGGGGCCTAGTAGTATTGGGTTTGGTAAAATTAACAATAGTTAATAAAAAAAAAATTTAAATGAGGCCCAGTAATAATATTGAGTTTGATTAAAATTTGGGGGCTCTCCAAAATTGGGGTCCTTGGCGACTGTCTGGGTCTCCTAGGCCTAGAATTGGCCCAGCATGCAAGATGGTGGTTATAAAAATGCAAGTTTGAGCAAGGAACAAGAAAAGAAGAACTTTCAAGCTTCACCTCTCATGCATGTTATCAAGCCTTGAAGTGGGGAAAATTTATAGACACTAAAAATTTGAGATTGTCTCATCACCTCCGATTGGTCAAAAAGTCAAAATCTTTTGATCAAATCTTAGTATATAAGTGTGGGTCAATTAATGAACATGTGGCAAGATCTCAAGGTTCAAGCTTTTTATGGAAAGTTCGATAATTAAAATTAAAACTCAAATTTGTTTCGAAATATGAGAGACAAATATCTCATATTTTTTAAAATTTAGCACAATTATTGGGCAGTTTCCAAATTAAACATTCCACCATTTGGCCTATAAATACAAGGCCACCCAACACATTTGACATATAGAGAGACTAAAAGACCATTGAAGCTCTGTCGAATCCGAGACTCAACCAACACTCGAAGTTTTGAAGACGAAGAACATCGATCAAATCTGCCACACCAGTGTCGTTTCTTCTTTGAAGACATTCAAGATACCGTTCGAGAGCAAGCTTCCCCAGTCGACGATTGGAGATCCATTTGAGTCTTCTTCAATCTCGAAGAACTCGATTAACTTTCAATAATGGGTTCAAGATCAAGCTCTTTGCGGCCTTGCACGAAATAACTCAACGAGATCTAATCATATGAAGATTCCTTGTAAGAGTATTTACCACAGATGATTCTACTCATTTATTAATTATCAATAAAATTGGATATTTGTTCACGTGTCTGTCCTAAATTTCAGATTCAAAATTTGTGTGTACAAGTTTCTTCTTCTCATAGGCATGATTTTATGAGATTTTAGATAATGTGGAATAATTTGAATTTAATGAAATTTCTTTCAAATTTAGTTAATTTAGATAATAGGGAACTAGGAAAGAAGATTTTCTTGATATGAAACTCGAATATACAATAGTATAGGAAGTTTTTCTTCTACCTAACATCAGTGATGGAGCCAGAAAATGATTTGAGAGGGGGCGACAATGAACAATAATAAGATACAAAAAAATTAAATTACATAATAGAAAAACGATTTTAACTTAATAGATATTTTCATTTAAAAATATTCATACTTCCATTTCAAATTATATTTTTCGCAAGTATTTATAGTTTTTTGTTAGACCAAGATAATAATTGAAGATAATCTTAGAAAAATTGAAGTCAACCCATATCCAAGAAGCTCCACATATTAATAAAAATTTAGTAGATTAGAGAAATAAAAAAAATAGCGACACGTAAACAAATTACAAGCCCTAATTTCTTCCATGTACATATATGTAATAAAATTTCATTGACCTTTCTCCTAAAAGCATAGTACTCCTTCATAAATATAGAAAATTTGATGAGTGCACCGCTAATTTAAAAGAATATGGGATAATTAATCTTAATTTTTCAATTATAAGTTAGATTTAAATTCAACTTAGACTGAAATTTTTTTATTAGAGGAGTTCCAAATTGAACTATGTGATCAATTTTTCAGTGTAAAACAATAGCAATTTCGCACTAGAAAGCATGAAAATTGCGTTATTCTCTCTCATAGAGAAAGAAAATGAAAAGAGAGATGAAATTCATCAGTTATGTTTTCCAAATCGCATGTAAAATCGATGTGATACATAAAGAATGAAATAGATTTTAGAGAAAGAAAATACTAAAAATTAATTGAGGTATTAATAAGTTAGTGGAGATAGAAGAGAAAATGTTAAAGAGTAGTGGGGGCGGAATAAAAAATATTAGAGATTAATGACAACATTATTAAAATTTTAATGGTCGCCCCCCGCTCAGCAGCCAACATGATTTATATTAAGGACAATACTTACCAACTGGTGTACCTCTTGACCACTGATGTACTCCAATAAAAAAATGACACATCAACTTTAATTATAAAATCAAATATAACAGTTAATAAGGTAAATAAAGTCGGATCAACCCGTGTACGTATCCCTCTCTTTTTTCCTTCTCTCAAATTGACGCCCTCTATCTCTCACTGTTCTTCTTTCCAAATTAATTCTTTGTTTTACACATTTAGGGTTTTCTTTTTAGAAAGTGACTTTCTATCATCACTCAACTATATAATATATTCCCAATTTTTTCTCTTTCTTTATTGGTTTTTATTTCACTTTTTTTGGTTCTGAATTTATGTTCTTTAGGGTCTAGGTTGAGTTTTACTGAGATTATGTGTGAGATTAAATGGTCCAAATACATAGTTAACACAAAATATTATTGAAAAACCTGATTTGACTGCACCCCAATTAATTCCATAGTTAAATAATTTATAATTAAAGTTGATGTGTTAATTTTTTATTGAACCAGTGATCAGGAGGGTGCATATACTTACGGTGAGTAGGTAAATATTGTTCTTATATTAAATAATGCCTATTGGAGGGTTCAAAAATGGTAAGGGATTGATCCAACAAGGTTTATGCAAGTTCACAGGAAAATCGTCAATCTCATCCCTCCATGGATTCATCTCGTCAGGATCAATGGTTCTCATCGCACGCCATAACACACTACAACATTTGAACCCGGACCCAAAAGTAATCTGCCACACACGATCACCGCTCTTGATCCTCCCTTTTGCCTCAATATAGGCGAGCTCATACCACCCTGAACTAATAGAAGTATTCCCAAATCTATAGAGTCATTCTAGAAGCTTCCATGTCTGCTTCACTCAACCCCAAATTTCTCCGCTAATAGAGAGTCATTCGTGATATATATATATATATATACGGAGTATATGATTTATAGCATTCACTCCAACGTTGGATTTTCAAGCCAATTTCGCTTCAAGTTTTATGTACTCTACTAATTTGCAATTCAAAAATCACTACTACTATATATTGATGCAATTTACCCTCACAGAGAGAGGAAAAAGAAAAAGAAAAAGAAAAAGAATAGAACACATAGCCAACTGTTATGGTCAATAAATGAAACAATAAATAGGATCTTGAAGTTGTTTAAATTTTCAATGTGTATACTCAAATTTCAAATTCTCTTAGCCATTCTTGAGTTTGCCAACTACCCAAGAACTCAAAATTAAGGCACTCTTTTCCTCATTTGGTCTCTCACGCTGGACTTGCATTCAAAAGGAAACTTATGGTGAAAAGATTTTTGCAAAATTTCCCAGAACTTTATATATATATATATATATATATATATATGAATGCATTAAAGGTTCAACTACCAAAAGATGCAATATTCAATTGATTTCAACACTTTCCTAAGTACCCATTCCTAGAACCATCAATACCAATGGGCATAGTCACCTGAAAAGATCAATAATGGCTAAAATGGTTCTCGGCTGGTCAAAACCCTAGTTTGGCCCAAGCTAAAAAGGGCCTCAGGTTTGGCCGAACACAATCATTATGTCACAGTTACTTTGACAAAATGCTACCAATTACATGGTCCTCTGTTTTGGATTGAACCGTCGGTGATAAAATACGGTGCTATTTCACAAAATTGGAAATTAAGTAATGAAAATTTTAAATAGTAATTAAAAATAAATATTTTTAAAATTTTTATCTTTCAGCATTCAATGATAAGTGATGTTTATGTCACCTAAAATTTTATCACATTTTAAGTGGTACTTAATGTTTTTAGTGATATTTAAATTGTATTATGAAACGCACTTAATTTAACAAGTACTTAATCTAAACAGAATTAAGTACTGAATTGAATTATCAAACAACACTTGCGATTAGATTACAATCAAAGATAATTGCATCTTATTTAACCCTTGGGAATTTTTAATTGGTTCAATCCTAAGAAATTTTAAGTAGCCATATTCAAGGAGTGCTTGGATTTGCTAAATAAGACAGCATTTATGTGAAAAAGGTCATTACCTAGAGGAGGAGGAGGAGGACATTGACTACAGGCCAAACCTTTGACACTATTTTTAGGCATTATTTACACAATCTTCCTTTTCAAGACTCACAATCTCCCCTTAACGTGTAAAGACCACAAGAGGAAAACTCTATGCTCTTTTCTTACTTTATTCATGTTAGTTTGAATTGGCAGATTAGTGCTAAGCCAAAAAAAAAAAAAAATGATGCAATCTCTATTTTTCATCTCCCCTTTGAAGCAATTTCTTAACTAGAAGGTACTCTAATTTTCCCAACTCTCTTTTTGGCGATAAATTGTTACATCATCCAAGACTATGTGATCTTCGTCAATCACAAATTGCCGTTAAATCGAATATATCAGCGTGGCAACTAATGCTGATTGTGTTTTTACCCAAAATCAACCTTGTACCTATTCTATGCATGAAATAACACTCGTACTAAACTAACAACGCTAAAGTTCCTGGTGTTTTAAATTGGTATTAGCTTATTGTTATGAGAAGGATTTACTAAGGGAAGGCTATATGTGACAAGGAGGTTGTAACACATCATTAATTAGAAAGCATGGAATTCAAAATTGATCAATCAATTAAGTTTTCAGTCCTGAAGTAGCTAAGTCCATCTTAACTATATATCCTTCTCAAATTTCTACTACTTACTCATTGTTTAACAAATGAGCGAATCTCTCTTATACTTAAGTGAGACCTGTTCCTCTTAAAGGTATTCTGCTTTTAGCATCCAATTTCTAATTATTACTTTTTTTGCATCTTAAAAATTATGAATAAAAATTATGGAGAGCCATTTAGTATTATATATATTAAGGTGAATTGCCTAAACCCCTCTGCCTTGTAACAATTTGCATTAAAATTCCCTTTTAATTTATTTTTTTTTGCCACCACCCCCCTCCCCACCAAATTAATTGAGGGGATACTTTAAAGACACAATTACTAAAATACTTACCTATTCGAGGGGGCTACATATTTTATTTTTTGTATTTTTGGTTATTCATATTATATATTATATTTTTTATTTCATACAATGCTTGTATATATATATATATATATATATATATATATATATATATATATATATATATATATATATGAGATGAAAAGTTGATCAAATAATTAGATCAACAAAAATGAATCTTAAATACAAAAAGTAATTGAATGGCATAAAATAGCTATTAATCTTACACTAGTTTAACTTTTGTACCATATATATGTAAATATGTATATACACTACAAGAAAATAGTGTATTAGCGACAATTTACCCTCATGAAAGGTCATATTTTTAGCGACGTTAATCTTAACTGATTTCGTTGCAAACAACCAAATCTTAACCCTTTTCTTAGTACCACTTGGACATGCACAGTGGATTTTCATACACAGACATCCAAGCAACACCTACAAGTTATCAGACATTGGTCAAGAATGCCACAAGAGATATGTCTGAATGACATATACATCAGATCAAAAACTTTTATCATTGAAGTTGAAAAGCATTCATATCTCTCCGTAGTTGTAAGGGGAAGAGTAAATTAGAAATTTGAATGTGCCCATTTAAAAAAGGAAAATGCTAAACTTTACAAATATAATTTATGATATAGTATCTTGAATTAGGTGGTTGTTTGGGAACTTTCTATATTTTAAAAGTAATTGTTGTGAAAGAATATAAAAAAAGAGAAAAAATAGTAAAACCTATCATTATAGAATTCAAACTTTAACCTAACTTAATAACTTACAATTAAAATTAAATTTTCTATGTGAATCGTCATTTGAAAGACACTTTCCATTAAATCTTCAAATAATTGAGACTAGAAATTATAAAAAAAATTCATGATTTCTTTAACATAACTTTGTGACTCTTTCTCTTAAATAAGAACCCTAATTTTTTTCACTATTTACATGTAAATAATTAGATAAATACATAATATACTTAAACTTCTTATAATTATATTTTTATTTGGTATTTTCGATCACAGATGAATTTTAAAGTGACCCTGTAAAGATAGAGAAAAGTTGAAGAGTGCAAAAGAAAATTTATATATATATATATATATATATATAAAATACAAAAATAAAGAGAAAATAAAATTGGAGAGAGAAACCCATATTGCATTTCTCACTTTTTCCTTCCATTGGCAATTCGTTTAATTTGTTAGAATATGAGAACATATGCAAAGTGTAACATGGAATTGACTTAACTAGTTTGTTAGAATATGAAATTTAAGTGCAATATGTATCAAAGTAGAGAATATTTATGTCTTTTTATATCGTTACGCCATATTCGAGATGTGTAACAATGTTCTTTAGAAAAGAATATTAATGTTTCGTTTGGTAGGAAGAAAGGAAGATGGGTGGAGGGAATGAGCGAATTTCCTTCATTTGGTAAAGATGATGTAAGGAGAGAAAAGAAAAGAGGATATATGAGTCATCCTTCTTCTTTCACAAATTTTCATCTCTCCAAATTTGAACGGAAGATACGTATAAATAAAAGTAAGCTTATTATAAATGTTTTAAATTACAAAAGTTTTTTTATTTTTCTTTCTTTCTCTCCTAACAAACAAAATAAGGTATAATTTGTTTCTCTTTTCTTCTACCAACCAAACAAAAAGAAGAAAGAACACAATCTCTTCTTTAGGAATGTCTCATTCATCCCTCCTCTCCTTTCTATCCAATTTTCCTCTATTCCTACCAAGCGCAGCATTAAGATGAGTGTCGAGGGAAAACCTTCCCATCAATGAGAAGGTGACACGAGCAGAATGAAAAGCTAATCATCTCATGACACTTGGCAGTTTGAGGTCAACCAGAGCTGATGTGGCGGAGCATTGTATTTGGATCCATTGGATTAAAACGGGTCTGGAAATCCAGCCCATTCAGTTGAGACAACCCTGCAATTCAAAATAACAGAATCTGAGTTGGATAGAGCCCAGCCAATTGAGTGGATCATGTTTTCAAATTTGAACCAATGTAAATCTCCTTGTATAAGAGATAAATTAGATTTAAAACGCAACTTATAAATACAAGAGCCAAAGCCCAAAAGGGAAACAAATCTTTTTGTGCACTCAGTGTTGGAATTTTCTTGATTCTTCCTATTTTATAATTATCTGGGCGTGCTCAAGTTGCAGAGATTTTGGTTCACTATGAGTCAACCAATCAGATCAACATAAAAAATCTAATACAGATAAATAAATAAAGAAGGAAGTTTCAAGAAAACTGGAAGATAAAAATGAATAACTGCGAATCAGCAGAACAAAGAAGATGGTATATAATAGCCTTGGCCAAGCCAGCACAAGATACTTCTTACATGTGTGTCAGTGTGTGTGTATGTATATATATACACACACACACACGTATGGGAAGGTTTTCTTCCCCCCAACATGATTTATTAAATCATGCCTATTTTGGGGGTTCAAAATGGTAAGGCATTGATCCAACAATATTGTTATGCAAGTCCACAGGAAAATCGTCAATCTCATCCCTCCATGGATTCATCTCCTCAGGATCAACGGTCCTCATCGCACGCCACACCACACTACAACACTTGAACCCGGACCCAAAAGCAATCTGCAACACACGATCACCCCTCTTGATCCTCCCTTTTGCCTCAGCATAGGCGAGCTCATACCATACCGAACTACTAGAAGTATTCCCAAACCTATAGAGAGTCATTCTAGAAGCTTCCATATCTGCTTCACTCAACCCCAAGTTTCTCTCCAGTACGTCCAGTACCCGTTTGCCACCAACGTGTGTGAAAAAGTGATCAAATGTCTTCTTGATATCCGAAACGTACGGCTTGATCTTTGCCATGTGGAGGTGCCTGATTGCGTAGTTAGTGATGTAAAGGATTTGTTCAGATACGGGAACGACCAAGCGTCCCAGTGTGGTCATGTTGGATTCAACCGGCTTTGATTGCCACGGCGAGTAGATCCCTGGTGACGTTGACGCCCAAACGTCCTTCCTGATCTTCTTCTTGTGTGATACAGTTGTATGAACGGTCATGCACGGCCGTGTTGGTTTGGACGGTGTGGATGAGCTGGTACTTTGCCGCGGATCGATCAGACGGCCGGTTTGAGAGGAGGATGGCGGCCCCACCAACCCGGAACAGGCAGTTGGTTAGGAACTTAGAGCGGTCGTTGCCGAAGTAAGAGTTTTGGGTGATGTTCTCTGTACTTACCACTAGGGCATAGGTATTATGGTTTACCTGTTGATCCCACATGCAAAACTCAGACTATAGATATAAAAGTATATATATAAGTATCGGGAAATGCTAAACGTCATGAAATTTTATCATGAATTACCTTCATGCATGATGTGGCAAGTGATAATACCATTGATATTTCGTGTATGGGGGAATTCCACCAATACTAACTCACCATTTAATTGTCACATCATTCAAGATAAAAATTCATGAAATATTTTCATGACGTATAGCATTGCTCGTAAGTATATAACCATAATAACACCACTTATGCTTTTGTGATGGTAAATTAACGCTCCAGGCTATCTATTATTAGATTTGAATTCGTAACCGTAACCTTATTCGCTTTGATGTACCATGCTGTAACTTTAATATTTCAATCATTTAACAATATTTAATATGTGTGCATGTAAGTATGGACGCACGTGTGACGTGTGTGTGTATGTATATGGATATCATATCATCCACTCGCACATAGATTTGTAGGGACGAATACAAATTATTTACCAACCTGAAGCTGTTAATTAACTGACTTGCTCGGATATATATATATACATCCACAAGTATATATATATATATTTTTTTTGGAAGTCACAAGTATATATTTATGTGTATAGTAAATGTATGTACTTATATATATATACACGGAGATACCAACCTGAAGGAGGTGTTTGGCAAGAGTTATTGCAGTGAGACGTCCAGCACTGCACCCCATACCCTCAAGATTATAGCTCAAAATATTGTCCCTAAGCTTGTAACGGTTCACTACCATGCTAGAAAGAGATGGTACTACATTAAAAATGCAGCAATTTACCACTAATATCCCTATATCCATGCATTTCACTCTTGTCTTCACTAATAGCTCGTCTATGGCCCCAAACATCACCATCTCTGCCTCTCTTCTAGCCTCTTCCATGCATGTGTTCAGAGGATCACTCAGTAAGGCCTCCGGCAAGTATGTCGACTCACCAAGTCCTGATTTCTCCAATGTTCTCTTCATGAACACCAATGTCTCCTCCAATACATTTCCGTAGCGCCTGACTATCTCCACCGCAAATTCTTTGGTGCACGATAGGGCCAACGGCGGCTTGTGACACGCGAAGTCGAGCAAGTAAACTTTGCGCCATTTTTTTGTCATGAAAAGATGTGATAGGAGAAGAATTATTAGAGTTAGGCACAAAAATGGTGCAATGAAGGTGAGCTTAAAGAGGTTCATGACTACCTCTAAGAGATCATTGAGAGTTAAGTTGATGATGGACATGATTGGAGTAGTAATGGGATGGCTAGAAATTTTTAGTTGATTGGTTACGTTGATCACTTTTTCCTTTCAAATTTGTGGAAGAGAATTAACATGGAATGTGAATCAAAGTTTTGTGATGAGTTTTGGAGAGACTATATATCCAGAACCATAATATATATATAGCATATGACTGAGCTTTTTTGGAGTTCTCAAAGTGTTGAGTTTGGTCTGTGATATATATATACAGCTAGGATACAGCTGTGTGGAAAATGGAAATGGAAGCAATTGGCTTTGTATAAACAAGGGTTAGAGATTACGTCAAGGAAAGGTTCGAATGGCACAATTAAGAAAGAAAATAAAGAAAATTAAAGATGTTTCTGAATTAATTATAGAGAGACTTATTGAAAAACTTTCATAAATTTGATATACAGTCATTAAAATAGTAACGGAGAAGTTATGAAAAATACTTGCCTCAGTCATATTAGATGGCTTTTGCAAGATGTGGCACAATCAAATTACAACACATATCCCAAAATTAAAATATTGTGAAAATTTATTTTAACTTATTAAAACGCAGTTCTATCAAAAGTAGACATGCACCGTAAAAGAGACGAAGAGATTTAAATAAATGGATTCTTTAGACCCGATTCATTCATTAAAAATTCATGAGAGATGATGATGGATATGAAGATTAGTTGAGGAAGAGAGAGAAATTAAATCTGAGAATGGGGTTCTTGAAACCCAGTTCATTCCTTAAAATTGATTTATATCTTTATTTTTTTTAATATTTATATATTTGATACGTGTGTTAACATTTGATTGAATCACGTCACCTTATAGAAGGAATTCCTTCTAATATAACCCGAAGCAATCATTGTCTTGTGGAAAAGGTATATTGTATAATAACTCTAGTGTGTCCACAAGTTATATTATTTGCGTGTATAGGGATTGGATTACATTTTTTTTTGCTTCCAGACTTGTCTACAGATTTGTTGCATTTGTAATGAAAGAAAGAGAATGTGATTCCATCGACCATGATCTCTTGGGTGGTCATTCACAATGTGAACATTGCTATTTTTCTTTAAAGAAAAAATAAAAAACATAGCTTTTGATTAATTAATTTCTATTGACTTTCAAGTGATATAAATCGTCATCAATTTGAAGCTAAATCTTATTTCAGAACATAAAATTTTCACTTGGAATGTTATAGAGTACCCTTTCTAGCATTTTTATATGTTGGATCCTAACTGTCAAAAGAATTGAATCCATATATATGCATATATGATTCATAGCCTTCACTCCTACGTTGGATTTTCAACCCAAATTCGCTTCAAGTTTTATGTACTATATTAATTTGCAAGGATTATAAATAAATAAATAAATCAGCCAATGTCAAAATCACTACTATTGTATATTGATGTAATTTACCATCACTTAGAGAGAGGGGAAAAAAACACCGCCAATTGTTATGGTGAATAAATGAAACAATAAATAGTGTCTTGAAGTTCTTTAGATTTTCAATGTAATGCAGATATGGTATCATCCAATGTCAAAGGATAGTAATTTTTCTTCGATTATGTCTTTTTGTGAGTGAAGTGTTGGGAGTGAGGTGTTGGGCCTCATCACATGACGTCCACCACTCCACTCACATAAATAACTTTCAAAAACTGTAGAATTCGGCATCTATACCATTACTCAATTTCAAATGCTCTTAGCCATTCTTGAGTTTGCCAACTACCCGAGAACTCAAAATTAAGGCACCTCTTCCTATTTTTGGCTCTCTGAAGCTAGTCGTACAAGTAACTTATATATGGTGAACTGAACTGGATTTAAATCTTAGAGTTTGAATTTGTTTTGAGCGGGATTTGGTAAAAGGTTTTTCTAACCCAATCACTGAAATAATTCAGTTAAGACTCCTTAGCTGCAACTTCAGATACTGCAGATCAGTTAGAGACTTAGAGTATTAGCCGTATCATGAAATCTCTCCAGCTTCTCAATCAGACCAGTAAGAAAACCACCAGATCATATCTATGGGAATTAGGTTCCTCTTCTCACTAATCACTCACTCAGGGGCGGCTCAACATAATTTGAGGCCTTAGGCGAAAATTATAAAATGGGCCTTTTAATAATTAATATATTAATATCAAATAATAATTAAAAATACTTATTTAAAAATAATTTTTCTTACTTTTTGAGATGCAAAGTTACTAATTAGATTCTTGTATTCAAGTTTTGTTAAAATATCTTTTTCAATAGATAATATAGCGAGTCGATTTAATCTTTCTTGTGACATAGTTGATCTTAGATATGATTTTATCTACTTTAATATGATTTTTTATTAACATCTTCATTTTTTGTACTGGTTTCACTTTCTTTCAATCTTTTTTGATGTTATTCATAAAGAATTTTCTTATCACACATTTGATTATCATTATAAATCAAGTCACTAATATCTTTTTATTTCATAATTGTACAATCTTCTAATTCTTTTAGATGACTTTGTTGCTCTTTTGTAGAATTTTCACCTAATTTTTGTGTTGTTTGATTATTAGGGTTAACAAATTTATCAAAAGCTCCTTTTTGAGATTGAATTAGTTTATCTATTCTTTTTTTATTTCTAAGTTTTTCATATCCCGATTCATACTTTCTAGTAGACATATTATGATATTCTGATATCCAAATTCCAGTAATATAAATAATAATAATTACAAACAAAATATACAATTTTATGATAACAAAAAATAATAAGACTAAAAAATAATTTAAATTAAAGAACAATATAACCTGATATTAGAAAAATCCACTATAATGCTCCTTCAATTATTTTGTAGCTAGTAGCTTGCAGTCCTCTAATAATTTTATAGTTGTGATGAGTAGAGAAGAAAAATATGTTGCAATGAGAGACTGAGAGAAGAGAAAGATGGAGATTGGAGAGTCCGTGAAAGAATAGAAAAGATAAACGTTGCAAGAGAAAGAAAAAAGTCAAAAACATATAAAGGAAAAAAAAAGTTAATAAGTAATGAAAAGTTTTTCAATTTCCTAAAATTCTTGGTTAGTGTATCGGTTAGCATAAAACTCAAGTGTTACTATATATTAAATATAATAGTTCGGCTGGTGTAATGAGAGAGAGAAAATTTTTTTTTAGGAAATTGCCATATTGGTTGGGGTTTAATAATAAGACAATTTATTTTAAAATAAGTCTAATAATAGTAGATTAAATTTCTTTTTTAGAAAGTTTTATAATAAAAGAAATTTTTTTTTTTGGCCTTCTATTGACTAGGGCTTTAGGCGGTTGCCTAAGACACCAACCGGCCCTGCACTCACCCCTACCTATGTTGGCGATGCTATGCTGCTACTTCATATACTTTACTCTTCTACTGTCATTTAGTTGATGAAGGCTTTGAACCTGATGTTGTTCCTTGTTGCATATGCCTAGCTTGTTTCATTTCTCTTGTAACTTATTGATTCTATGTGTTTCACCCCTAACTCTAACGGAAATTTTTGGCATTTGCGTTTCAAACTTTGTATTCACGTTTATGTCATAAATGCATGCAATAAGGGTTCTACTACCGAAAGATCGAATACCCAATTGATTTCAACACTTTCCTAAGTATTCCATTCCTAAAACCACCAAGAACAATGGGCATAGGATTGATGGCAGGGTACCGTAATCCCATTTACGCACCAATGATGTAGATACTAATAGCATATATATATAGATATATATATATATATATAGTTATTCACTTGAAAGGCTAAAATGGTTTTGGAGGAGTCCAAAGCCTAGTTTGGCCCAACCTAAAAAGGGGCTCAGGTTGGGCCATTCTGCCACAGCTGCTTGGACAAAATGTTATCACACCTTTTCAAAAAAATTAAAAATAAAATAAAATAAGTGTTATCATGGGAGGATCCCCTCTTGTATTGGGAATAACATACATTTATATTATACTGGCCAAAATCCACGTGTCATACACGTGATTAAATATAATATAATATACATCACTAAATTGAAATATACTAAAGTTGAATTTCATCCAAATATTATGTATATCTCATCTTAAAATTCATGTAATTCTTATATAAAAAATCATCGATGCACACCAAATACACAAATTTAATCGATAAAAAAAGGATAAGAGTCAATTAATAAAAACTATAACTTTATCTTTCTTCAAAATAAGAAATTAGTCAAGTTAAATTTCAATATTTCAATCACAAACAAACACACATAAATAATCACATGTAAATATAAGTTATTACATAGAGCTTGGGAGTTGAAATTATCAATCAAATGAAGAAAAAGAAAAACAATCACAAAATTTAACAATCACTCTTTTCTCAAGTAAAAGCAAAATGTATTTAGTTAAGAAAGCAACATAACTAAACACTAGTATAGCAATCAATGACTAATTTACTATCAACAAAAACTTGATAAAAGATGTCTAGATTTGTTCATAACTATGTCATATAAATTCTCTATCTAAAAGTAGTTGACTACTGTAAGATTATTAATTGAGTCTAAAGTTTAAACTCACAAAGAATGGGCCACATAGATGTAGCTGTCAGACAATTTAAAAGTTGCTGCATTTTGATTCCAAAGTTATAATATTTAATGGTCCATTGTCTTGGAGAAAAAAACACTCTTCCTTTTCAACTTAAAGTTGTAGCTTCTTTACCTTCCATTGTCGTGGAGAAAAAAACAGTAGAAAGAGGGAGAAAGATAGAGAGAGATGAGACATGAGAGCGGATTATGACCCAAAATTCCAAAAGTTTTCAACACTTTTTTATAACCAATAAAAGATAAAAAAAAAAAAAAAAACTAATGTGTGTACCAAAAATAAATAGGCAAAGTTCACTGGGCTTTTAGATTACTATTATTAATATTGAAAGAAGTCTTTTAATTAAAGTAATATATATTTTCAATTTTCTATCTAAGAAAGAGGAATAGTTTTTCAATGATGATATATGTGTGTATATTAACGAAAGAAGATTTTTCTATTTAAAAAACTGCATAGAAATAATCAAAATTCTTACACTTTAAAATAATATAGATATAGTTATAGAAAAAAAAAATCTTGTGTCTAAATGTTGTTAAAGAAGGTGGAAATAAAAAATAATGAAATTTATATGTTGTAAGTATGTGGAAAGTGGCTTTAAATGTGTGGAAACTTAATTTAAATGTATGAAAGTGATTTTAGGTGTGTGAAATTGAGGCTTAAAAATGTGAACATCAAGTGTTTTGTTTTAATTTTGTGGAAATTTACTTTAATTGTCACTAAATGTTGTTAAAAAAATTGAAAAGAAACACATAAAAATTTATATGTTTGAAGTGTGTGAAAAATGACTTTAAATGTGTGAAAAGTTATTTAAGTGTGTGGACAGAAATCTTCAAAATGTGAAAATCAAATGTTATGTTTCATTTGTACATAAACATATTTAAGTGTGTCTAAATGTTGCTAAAAAAATTGCAAAGAAAAACAAAAAAAAAGGTTAAAGAATGTATATAAAATATTAAATTAAACAAACTATTCACAAATAAATTATCCACACACCAAAGGCCTAATGGCCTAGTGGTATGTCCACTCCTTTTAAATTGAAAGGGAGAGGGTTCAAGTCTCCTCATAGTGAGAGAAACTCATCCAAACATTATACTCGGACTTGCCCGGTGCACGCGGCTGTGAAGTGTTACGTGTGTGGACACACATAAAGTTCAATTTTCACACACTTAAACCATCAAAATCTTAAATTTATTTTCTTTCCACATTTTTACTCAATTTCTACATAATTAAACACTATCCACCATTCCACACACCTAAATATCACTTTACACACACTTAAACCATTAAGTATTAAATTAAAATCTTATATATATTTTTGTTTTTCGCATTTAATACCTATTTTCACACACTTAAACACACTATCCAACCACATAAGGTTCAGTTTTCACACACTTAAACCATTAAATATTAAATTAAATTTTTTTTTCTTTTTACATTGTATCCTCCATTTTCACACTTAAACGATATCCACACATTAAATCTTACTTAAACTATGTAATGTTAAATTAAAATCTAATTTTTTTTCTTTTCACATTTTTATTCCTCATTTTCACAACATAAAACACACTATCCACACATTTAAAACTCAGTTTTCAAACCCTTAAACCATTTAATATTAAATTAATAGACCAATATTAGTGATTTTTTCTTGGGTAAATTACCCTAACCTTCCTAAGGTTTGACTTAATTATCCTCAAATTAAAGTTTGTACAAAATTACTTTGACACCCCTGTCAGACTAACGATCCGTTAAACAAAATCACATCTAATATATAATTACAAAAGTACCCTCAAGTTATAATACTTTTGTGTAACAATAACCTCAATTTCTAACTATTTGTCTGAGATTAATATGTTTTATATATATTTTTTCTCCATTAATGTCACACCAGCACTACCGCCATCATAGGTAGTTTTAGCATTTTGATTTTTCATGTCAATTGACTTTAACGAAACTAACTATCAATTAACAATAGTGGTACCCAGAGTAAAGTCAACCAAACCTCCAGGAAGGTTGACCACCATATTTTAAAAACTTTAATCCGAGAATAATTAGGCAAAACCTCATGGAATGTCAAAGTAATTTACCCTTTTTTCTTTGCACGTTTTTATCTCTTATTTCCACACACTTAATGTGCTTTTATACGCAATTGAATATCTTTTTTTCACATTTTTATCTCTTATTTTCACACATTTGCATGCACTTAAATCTTACTGTCCACACACTTAAACCATTTAATATTAAATTAAAATCTTTTTTTTTTCCTCTTCACGTTTTTATTCCACATTTCCACACACTTAAACACATTATCCAAACACTTAAAATTTAGTTTCCAAATACTTAAACCATTTGATATTAAATTAATATACCATTTAATAGTAATTTATTTTTGCTATTGTAACCAACACTTTAATTTATTCAAAAAAATTAGCAACATTTAGACACACTTAAGTATGTTTCTACACAAATAAAATATAACATTTTATTAATACTCATGTCAACATACTTAAAGTAACTTTTCACACCTTTAAAATTCTATCGATCAATTTTTGCCTACCTGTCTGAGTGGTAAGAGTATTTGCTCAATGAATATAATAATATGAGTGTTGTATTGGAATTTAAGTGAAATGGTGGGAGTGTTCGGTGAATGGATAAAATTGTGTAGAAGGTAAGTAAGTTAGGATATTTTATGGAAAGTTTGTTGGAATTTATATGAGATGATTAAAGTCTTTGGTGTATAGATGAAATTATTTAGATCATATATATAGCATCTGTCCAGAATTGTTTAGACGGTAGTAGTATCTTTTATAGATGGTGGATAGTTATGTAGAACGAGAAGGAGAAAACTTGGTAGAGGAAATAAAAAAAAAATTACTGTTTGGATTAGTTTATTATTATAGAGTTACAAATTATAGTATTTTATTTTTTCTAGACATTTGTACACATATTTTGACATGTCATTTGTCTAGTATATTTTTCATTCTATATGAGTTACAATTTATAATATTTTCTCCTTTCTATATATTTTATATTATATATATAGTATCTTTTATAAAAATGTTATGGGTAGAAGATTTTGAGGAAAAAAATATAATCTGTACAATATTTAGATTCAACTTTTGTATTTAACAATCTTAATGAATTCAACGCTTAAAATTAAGATACTATCTAACAAGTTTTCACATTAATATATTCAACACTTAAAATTTCAGCGCTTAAAATTCAATACTTGAAATTTTTAGTGTTTAATTTTTAGTTTTATCAAACAACACTTTAAAGTCACTCTTCTCACATTTAAATTAATTTCCACACATTTAAAGCCATCTTCACATAGTACTTAAAACATATAAATTTCATTGTTTTTTATTTCCACATTGTTTAGCAATACTTAAACACAACTAAAGTAAATTTTTACACAAATAAAACATAACACTTGATTTTCATATTTTGAAGACTCATATCCACACACTTAAAATCATTTTTCATATATTTAAACTCATTTTCCACACATTTAAAGTTTATACATATCATAGTTTTTAGTTTTCAAACTTTTTAGCAACATTTATACACAATTAAAGTGCATTTTCACACACTTAAAACATACAATTTTTATTATTTTTTCTTTCCAATTTTTTTAGTAACATTTAGACACACTTACAGTATGTTTTCACACAAATAAAACATAACATTTGATTTTCACATTTTAAAGACTCGGAGCCGCATACTTAAAGTAACTTAAAATATACATTTCAATGTTTTTTTCTTCAAAATTTTAAGCAACTTTTATATACAATTAAACTATGTTCCACACAATTAAAACATAACATTTGATTTTCACATTTTAAAGACTCGTAGCCGCATACTTAAAGTAACTTAAAATATACATTTCAATGTTTTTTTCTTCAAAATTTTAAGCAACTTTTATATACAATTAAACTATGTTCCACACAATTAAAACATAACACTTGATTTTCACATTTTGAAGCCTAGTATCCACACACTTAAATTCATTTTTCACAATCTAAAAGTCATTTTCCACACATTTAAAACATATATATTTCATTATTTTTTCTTCCTACATTTTTTAGCCACATTTACACATACTTAAAATAAGTTTCCACAATAAAGTATGTTTCTACACAATTAAAACATAACATTTGATTACTGCATTATAAAAACTCATGTTCACACACTTAAAGTCATTTAATACACTTATCACATAATTAAAAGGGTAAAGTGCAAAAAAAAACCCCTAAACTATGTCCAAATTTGCAAATAATTTCCCTAAACTATATTTTGTACACAAAACCCCTTGAACTATCACATTTTGTTGCAAAATTCTCCCATACCTAGTTATTTTCATTAAATGACCATAATGCCCTTTATTATTGAATTACACTTAACCCATTTCTCTTATTAAAATAAATTATGAAAAAAATCATAATATTTTGATGATATATTCTCCATCAAATTTATATACATTTACCTTTAATAATTGAAATTAATTTTTTAATAAAAATCTTAAGTAAATTTTTTTAAAAAAAATTAAGTAAGTTCTTAATTTTTCATGAATATACTCCATGAAAAATAATGTATTTTTTTATTTGAGTAATTTCTTAATTTTTTATGAATATATTGTATGAAAAAAAGTAATTTATTTTTACCGTAAAAAAGTTTAAACCTAGTATAATAAGTTTTATTATAAATAGTAAAGTTTTAATAATAAGTTAATTATTTTTTAAAATGACTAAATTGGTAGTAATTATAACTCTGTGTATTTTTTTTTCATTGTAATGATAAATTAATACCAATAATAAAATTAAGGTAAATAGTATAATTAATATTTTTGTAAGAGAAAATGTAATGAAGATAATTTAATAAGAAAGGGTAAATTTGTCTTTTGTGATATGTATGTCCTTAATTGCAACAAATCATTAGTCCAGGGAAATTATTTGCAAAAGAGAAATAGTTGAAGGATTTTTTTGCATTTTACCCTATTTAAAATGATTTTCTACACAATTATTGTTAAGATCGACCAAGTGAGAAAGTCGACTATTGATAACATTAAAGTTTATATCCTTTTCGACTTGGAAAACTCAACTTTTTTGTCTTTAAGTCAAAACATAGCTTAAGTGATATTCAAATTGAAACTTTTGAAATATTCCTTCTAACATAAATAGTTTCATCAAAAAACTTTATTTGTAGTAGAAGTTATGGACTTTGAAGTGAGAATATATATATATATATATATATATATAGATGGCAAAAAGATGAACAAAACAATAACCCAAAAAAAAAGGTGGACCTCTGCTGAATGAGTGCGACATTGACCCGTTACAGTAGAGGATCTTAGTCCATTTTTTTTCCAGGCAAGATGGAAATGTTTAGGGTATTTTTGTAATTGTATATTAGATGTAATTTAATTTAACGGATGATTAGTCTAAGAGGGTGTCAGAGTAATTTTACAAAAACTTTAATACGGGAGTAATTAGATCAAATTTCAGAAAAGATCTAATTTATCTATAAAAATTTGAACAATATTATTAAATAAATGTATAGATTTCTTGATTTGCATTCATTTTAAAAAAAAAAAAAAAAAAACAGTATGAATTTTTATATGTTCAGATATTTGTATCTCTTAACATAAAAGAAATAATGCATTACTCTTATTTCAAACATACTTTCGCTTGTGATATTCGGATTAAAACTGCTATTTTACTTTCCTACTTATAAAAAAGTTAACATATTTCTATTCTCTTTAACTCTTTTATTACAAGTCCAAGTGTACCGCTTGACTTTGATGTTGAAAATTTGGAATTTATTACAAAACCATTTAATCTACTCGTTATTAACACATAATACATAACTTTGCCCGTAGGATTGTAAACGAAACGGGATGAGTCGAGGATTGTTCAAACTCGGCTCACGAACTCATGCGAGCTTAATACTTTGTTTGGTTGGAGGGAAGGATTAAGAAATGATAGAAAATACTTTTATTGTTTTGTTCAAAGAAAAATAAAAGATAAAGAAAGGAAACAAGAAGGGATGAAACATCTTTCTAGTTTTTTCACGAAAAAATTAGAATTTAGTGACCAAAATATAAACAAAATTGCTCATAAGTAACCATAAAGTTAAGAAAAGATGAATAGTCACCAAATTTAAAAATAAATGCCAACCATTTATGATTTATTCCATAAATACCCTTCTTACAATAAAAATAAATTAATATACATATTTAATAAAAACAACAACAATCTTTTTTTTTTCTACTACAAAAATCAGTTCAATTGCCCAAAAATAAAGAAAATTAATCAAATTTATTAATTTGAATCTTCAAAAGTGTAAAAATTTTCATTTCCCTACATTACCAAAGTAACAAGACAAAAAAATCTCAAAAAAAATCAATACATCAATATATATGTATATATGCGTATCACACATATATGATAGATAATATATTTCATATTATGTTACTTCCTTATTATTATACTTTCTTACTATCTTAAACCACTTAGATTTCCTATATCTTTTCCTAATCCATCTAGGATTTCTAATTCATCTAGGTATCTTCTAAGTAAACTTGGTCTCTAAGATAGTACTGTGCCTATAAATAGGCTTGATGTATTCTTCATTCAATATCAATTCAATATATATTCTTCCTATATTTCTAACATGGTATTAGAGCCAATTAGGATGACACCACTAGCTTTATCCCCAACGGACAATGGTCAATTAACTTTTGCCAAATCAAAACCTAACCAACGCTCTTACACAATTGGTGTAAGAGTTGTCAAATAATATTTCTCTCATTCAGTGCTAATCACACGCTTTTGTGATTGTGCTGTATCTTGATAGTTCCGTTACCGCATTTCCCCACGCCTTCAGTGGTGATCACACACTTTTGTGATTGTGCTATATTTTCACAGTTCCGTTACCCGCGTCTCCGCACACTTTTTGTGGTAATCACACTCCTTTGTGATTGATCACTAATGCGCTTTTACGTGCCTTTAGAAGAAGTCATCATGCGTTTCTATACGCATCTAGAAGTATCAATGTGCTTCCACGCGCCTCCAGAAGTCATACCGTGCTTTTACGCACCTCAACATGGTGGATCTTCACAACTTTGCCATTACTTTCATATATCCAAACTCAAGTTGGTTTCATATAACCCATCAATTGAGTTTGTGGGGGTTGTTATATATATAATATATTTCATATTATGTTACTTTCTTATTATATTACTTTCTTACTATCCTAAACCACCTAGATTTTTCATACCTTTTCCTAATCCATCTAGGATACTTAATTCATTTAATACTAGAATTTCTTCATTATCTCCTAAGGAACGATTTCTAAGATAGTGTGCCTTTAAATAGGCTTGGTTTATTCTTCATGATAGATGGATAGAGAAAGAAAGAAAGGAGTGGTTTAAGAGATGATTTAAGAGATGAATTGGGGGTTTGACATGCTAAGATGAACAAAATGTTGTTATCTTGGAATCGTACTTGTGGTATATGTATGAAGAAGATCTTGCTCTTGCAGCAAAGCTCAAATCAAACCATACGATCAAATTTAATAATATAACTGAAGATGTATATATCACAAAAGATATATACATATATATTATTATACTTGCATATAAAATCAAATACTCCAATTGATTATAACGATGAATAGTGAAAAAGAAATAAGTAGTTTGAGAATTTTTATTGTAAAAGGGAATTTACGGAATAAACACAAAAGATATATACATATACATTATTATACTTGCGTATAAAATCAAATACTCCAATTGATTAAAACGATGAATAGTGAAAAAGAAATACGTAGTTTGAGAATTTTTATTGTAAAAGGGTATTTACGGAATAAATCATTGAATGATCACTTATTGGAATTTAATTTTTAAATTTGGTGACTATTCATCTTAATTTTTAAATTTGGTAACTATTCATCTTTTTTTGACTTTATGGTCACTTAAAGAATGATTTTCTTTAGATTTGGTCATTAAAATTTAATTTTTCTTTTTTTCATTCCTCTAAAAATTGGAATAGAGATAGGAGGGAAAAAATAAAAAAATACTCCATTAATATGGAATACCATTTCTACTCTACAATTATTTACAAAATTACTTTGCTAAATTAGACTTTGTATTAGTTTATATAATGAGGTTCTATTAGTAAAAAAAATATAAATTTTGCATCCCCTTTCTTCTTTCCAATCAAACAAAAAATGTGTCACATCGTCCATCATTTATGTTATCTATTTCATCAATTAAACAAAAATGAAAAAAATATCATCCCTTTCTTATAAATGCCTCATCCAACTCTTCCCCCGTTGTGAAATAAACAATTAAAGCCTCCCCATTCATTATACGAAATGAGTGGGGCCTGTGTTTGGATTCCACTTCTTTTATATGATGAATGAAGAGACTTCGTTATCTCCATTTGACTATTTTATTCACTTTTTGTATCATTACTCTTGAACCTGTATCAAAATCTTCTTGAGTGAGTTTTTTCTACCGTCCCATTTGGTGAATAAAGTTCATCACTATCAATTCTAGAATATATTATTACAATGGTGTGCAATTCACATAAAAGCAAATAATAACAAAATTCAAATAAGTGAAATTTTCACCTTTTCGCAGTATTATAGTAACGAAATTTATCATTCATCATCAATGCCTTTATTCCATACGGATAAAGTTGGTTACATGATTTTTTTTTTATTATTATTCTCTATTATACACCATATATTTTTTTAAATTTAATATTTTAAAATCATTTTTAATTATTTCATCTCACTTAATTTTGTTTTGCATTTTTGTTGCTTAAGAGAAATAACTCGTCCTCCTATAACAGTTAACGTCAGATCATACCAAAATTCTCCGACCAAAAAAGACGGCAAGAAAACCTCACCGGAGAGGATTTGGATCTCTTACAACTCATGTACTAATATGGGGGTTAAGCTTAATAGGAGATTTTGAACGTGTTTGATGGTAAGCATAGGGAGCCGAGCTCAGTAATACTTAACAATTCAAGTTCGTCTCGTTACAAGTTCAGTATTACAGTGTAATTCAAGTTCGTCTCGTTCATAAAAAGAGCTTATACAAAATGACAAAGATACCCCCATGATCTCTTCGCAATGACAAAGATACCCCCATGATCTTTTCGCAGCTTAGTTTCAAATAATAACGTAGCACAGGGATTGTGTGTAAACCACATTGGTTGCCTCTCTCTCCCTCTCATTCTTCTGACCATTTCTTTCTCTCTCTAAATCACTCTCTCTAAACAAAGCATCAGAATCACCTTCCTTTCCAGAGGCAGAAATCCGTTATTTTTCCGTTGCAAGTCTGCGAAGACCCAATTATCGGGGTTTTCTAGTAACCTCAAAGAGTAAGTCCACGATTCTTAACCTGTACCCTCTTTCATGGCTTCTTGAGATCCCATTCTTCTCTCTCTTCCCATGCCTTTAAAATCATCCTCTTCCCTTCTTCTTTGCCCTTCCCATGGTCTCTCAGTCCTTGCAATTTCACAAACCTGCCCTTAACAGTACCGCATTTGCAAGATAGTTCTCTCTACGTAGATCAGTTATGAAGATTTCGTACTGGCCCTCAGTGCTTTCGATCTTTATCTGCTTCTTCGCATCTGGGTCTTTCTCAATTGATAATCTTCACCAAGCGTAAGTGATGCGTAGATTTCGTATACGATTGTATATTTGTATGTTTAGGTTTTGAATTTGAACTCATTGTATGAGTTTATATGGTTTTGCAATAATTTAAAGTTGTGCATTCGGTATGTTTGTTGATTGTCCTGGTGATGCATTGTGGGTTTATTGTCTATTCCTTTCAATCAATTTGAAACTAAATAATCTGTGAATTTCGAGGTGTTTCCTTATTAGATTTGTGGTTTTCTTTTGTTCCATATTGCTTAATGATAGGTTCTGATAAGTTGCGCTTAGGATCTAACTTCAGTGTTACTGGCAAAATTTTTGAACTGTAATACTGATGTGATAAATAAAGAAAGCAATGTTAATTTCGATTTTGTTCCTTATTCACTTTTATTTATTTGGACATTTATGTTTTGCTGCACCCAGACAAAATATTCTGTTAGTGTGTCAAAAGATTTAAATTCATATTATAGTGACATAGGTAATCATTATTTACTGCAGCTGCCAGCTGCAAAGTGTTATTGTTTACCAATATTTCCATTATAGAGGCAATAGGTCGGCAGCTCTCTAATTTAGAAGAGCAATTTTAATCTAGGATTGGACAAGGTCAAGAAACTGAAAACAAATGATCTAGCTTATACTTCAAAAGAGATGATTGCCCAGTAGCGAAGATTTAGAGGGCTTTGCAGCGTCCTTAAAGAAAGATTAAAACAAATGTTGTTGCTAGTATTGCACCATCTTATCTAAAGGGGTGGTCAAAATATCAGTTCATAAGAAGTCATCACAAATAGCCCCATTAATTACTGGTTTAAGCTATATTTTATTGGTGCGGATGCTTTGTAAGCTAGACAGGTAAATGTGGAACTATTAGTTCTCTAATTCATGGCCTTGATGGGAGAGTGATAGTAACCTAATGTTAGATAGGAGTAACAATTACGATAGCCATATTGCCCATTATATCTGTTAGTTTTGCACTAGAGTTATACACAGTGGAAATTTCTATGCTCCTTGTCATAAAAAGTTTCCTAATGAAGATGTCAATTAGCTTAGCTGGTTAAACATGGTGGTAAAACCACATTTTTGGTTTCTTGTCTCCAGAGGAGTTTAAGCACCACCTTAATCTTCCATCCCTGGTTGTAACCATTCCCACTCACCCAAAAATAAAAGAAAGAAAAAAGGAATTCCGCAAAATATATTTATGAAACTATCTGGGTGTAATGCATGGAAACTGGCTCCATTATTCTTGCCTCTCACAAGCAAGTTATACTTCCATGCTATTTGAGTGCAACTATAACTGTCAGGAAATAAGAAATAATCATTTTTCTTGCACTCTCATCCTAACCAAATACCCTTGGAGATGGAATGCAATAATAAAAGGACATTGCCCAGTTCTAGTCCTGTTATAGCAGGTTCAAGGGAGGTCTCAAAACAAGCCTTCCTTTGGTATTTCACAAAGAGGCTACTCTGATGCTCAAACTCACACCAATGACATTGAAGTTCAAGCTTTAAACTACTGAATCAAGCAATGGCCCTCTAATGGAATAAAACACTATAAATAAAAAATGGAGCTCGTGGAGAAATCAATAAACTACTCATGGTCAGTGAGCAAGGTTTAGTTAAACTGTTTGTGTTGGATAAAGTGTGTGCATCAATTAATAGGAAAGGAGTTCAAGATTTCTAGCATGGTGCTTCAAATCAATACTCATTCTAATGACACATAAATAAATGTATTAAGTAATAAAATGAAATTATTTTCATTATATTCACAATTTACCTCCATTTTGGTAGACCCTCAATAGTTGCACTGATGCAAAGCAAGTTGCTTCTGCATTAAATGAGAGAGACTGCTGGAAGTCTAAGCTATAGGCCATGGGTCATTCCGTATTATTATTATTTTTTAAAAGTGCCATTCCATATTGTTTTAGAAGTTGAACCTTATATTTGTCTTATTTTTTATAAATTGAGGTCATATTTCTATTAGCAAAGCATGAGTTGTTATGATTTGACAATATTAATTAACAAATATTTTTGGATAAATTACACTTGAATGTATAATTTGGCAAAATCTACACTCACACCTCCTGGCAGAATTTTGTCAATAATGGTGCACATGAAATTACAATTTTACCCATCAATATAATAACTATATTTTATTAAAAAAATCTATTAAGATGAAATGACCAAATTAACCCATATACTAGCTGTATTCAGAATAGTGTGCCTTCAATTTTTTATTTATTTTTAATAAGTAAGATTGTATTAGAAAGCGTTCAAGAGGGGAACGCCGCCCACCAAACAAAAAAGGACCAAATATGGCCCTCAACCTCTCAATATGTCCGTAGCGCCTCACCCACTAACAATGGCCACGAATCTCACAACCACCATCAACCCTGTCTCGAACGACCTCTTCACGGCCATGGACATAGGAACCTCTTCACCGCCATGGACATAGGAACCAACTTCTTCGGACTCCTTATTATTTGCATTGACCCCACCACCGGCCTGGCCATCAACCACCTCAAGGAGCCTATCATTCTCGGCTGAGGCGGGGACGACCAGCAGACCCCATTGTAGAAGACCACCAAACTTCAACTTTTTTTTTCTCTCAAATTCACTGGTGTGGTTATTTTGATACACACACACACACAGAGGATGCGGAACTATGGGTGCGAGACTGATTGATGAGAAGAGATTTGGATGCGAACTTTGGTTTCGAAATCGATTTGTTCTTGTGGAAGGCAATTACTTTTGGTGTGAATTTTTTTTTTTTTTGTTTTTAGAAAATGATGAAAAAACAAATTTTTTTTTTTTATCACGCTTCCTGCTCAAAACCCTATAGCCTTGTTGTGCTCTTATAGCAGACTATGATATTATTTTGAAACAATCTTGGACTTATTTGGAATGAGCCTAAGTTATCAAGAACTAAAAAAAAATCCTATGAAATAGTTAATATTGCAAGAGAAAGAAAGATCGTTCCTATGCAAAATTTAACACTGAGTTAGAAAATTATAGTCACTATGTGTTGCTCAAATAGATAAAATGAGAGAAAATCGATTAAAATGGTTTGGACATGTACCAATTAGGACGAGTGACATATCCACATTGAGGGTATTGCTAGGAAAAAGGGAAGACCAGAATTAATGAGTAGAGTAGTAAGGAAAGATATGATAACTTGCGGTTTGACTGAGGTTATAGCCATAGATAGCGTAAAATGGAAAAATAGGATTCATGTGACCGACCCCAAGTAGTTGGGAAAAAGCTTTGTTGAGTTGAATACCATTTCTTGCTCAAATTTCAAGTGTTCATATGTAATTATCATTCACATGAAGTTTACCTATTGCTTTTTGTTACTATTGTAAGTTATGCATGCATACCTACTAATGCAAGTTACACATGCATACCAAAACGTTTGTATGGGCCATGGACCACTTTGCTTTTTCCCCCAATCTTCTTCCTCCACACACTTATTTTGTGCCTTTGAGGATCAAACATCAAATGCTCCAAATTTCATTGATCTCTATGTTAGAATAGAAAATGATTCTTTTATAGAAGATGAGTAACATTACTAAATTAATATAATTTAATACAAATCTATTTACCACCAAGCATTAGCTTAAGTGGTATGTTCATCTTTCAAAGGAGGCTGAGGGCTCATGTCCCAAATGGGACAAAGTGGGTACCTTTTTCATATTACCTTTCTTGCTTCACATTGACCTCTGATTCAATTTGAACAATTGACAACCGTTTTGCCCATGGATGAATTGAACCTCTCTTTGTGTGGAGATAGCCATGTTAAACACCTTGTATAATGTCAAGTGATGATAACACGGTGTTTTGTCATGTCCAAAAAGTTTGCTATCAAAGGTCTATCCTGCAAAAGTAATACAAAAGCTGTTAGGAGATCCTTACTTTTCTCTCTCTTACCCTGACATAATTCAGGGCTATCGATTCCGTTCTGTTCTCTCTCTATATGATTTTATTTATTTATTTATTTTTGTGAATGAGAAAAAATGTGACTTTTCCCCTTGTTAAAAAAAAATGGAAGTCATATACTTAGACGTAATGTACAACCTAATATGCAGAAAATTTTAAATTCCCAACTCCACATGCTCCTCTCGTCCACAAGAACAACCCAGCACACTTTGCTCATCAAAAACATTGATTTGGACTGCTTTGACCTCTCAAATATTACTGATGTCTTTTCTGTTCCTTTTTCTTTTTACCCAACCCCACCTCGCATCGTCAGTGGGAGGGTTGTTAGGCAGAAGTTATGACAATGATGAATATGTTCCATTGGTTGGAGTTTTGCACTGAATTGTAGTATTACTTTCTAATGCCTCAACCCGATATGAAACTGAAAAAGTTCTGGTGTAGCGTTACCATGCATAGTAATTAATATAATTTGTATTCCAGTTTTAGATTGAACAAGTGTGTAACAAGAAAGCAGTCATCAATGGAGCAGTAGATTGTTGATTGACACCAAGTTTGAATCAGGCCTTTAACAGCTGTTGTATTCATCTTATCACATTGTTTTCATTGTGATTAAAGTATGCTTCCAAGATATCCTTTATTGGGATGTTGGAATTTTCTTTTAAAGCTAGCTTATTAACCTTCAACTTTGTGTAATATATTTCTTATCTTGCTGGCCCCCTTTTCGAAATAAGTTTCAAATATCATATTACTGGTTCTATGCAGGGGCCATAGAACCATTAGTTTCAAATATCATATTATTACTAATTCATTAAACTCTTGTTGACTTTTGTCTTTTCCCTTCCCTACCTCTTACAGATTTCCTATTATAGAACCTGATATTGGTCATACAAAACTTCGCCTTGCAAGGGAAGGGTTGGAGGTGATTCAGAAAATAACGACTCCAATTGCAGCTGTTGCTGTAAGCTCGAGACTGATTTCCTTGAGCATTTATCAGTTGCAATAGTTTCTCACATAATCAATTCAAAAATATATTTAAGAATCTAGGTTGTTCACAGTTTGTTAAATAACCTAATTGGCAAATGCATCCATAAAAAATATTGGCAAACTATACTTGTTCTTAAGACGTCTTATTTTAAGTTGCTCTGTGCTTTGTATACAAGAACATTGTCGATTTCTCATTTTTTGCATGACTCCCAGTAGTCCATCTCTGTAAGTTTTTGTTCACTACAATGACTTCATGAAAAGTTTTTTTCCCCTCCTTGGGAGATTTTTTTTTTTGGGTCAACCTCCTCCCCTTCCCCCTACTATCCACTAAACATTTTTTTGACTCTATCTTTATGGGTGCCTTGTTAGGTGATTGGTCCATATCGCTCTGGCAAATCTTTTCTGCTTAATCAGCTTCTCTCCCTTTCATGTTATGAAGGTGCTGCCTATACCACTATTATTTCATCCTGCACTGACATCATCACCATTGATCTTTCTTTAGTTCTCGCATGTTTTATAAGCATTGAAGTTTAATATTTTGCAGGTTTTGGTGTTGGGCATATGCGCGACACGAAAACAAAAGGTAGATGTGTATGATATGACGCCATGAATCTATACAACCATTCATTTACAGATATCACTTACATTTTATTTTTCATTCTTTCCAGGGATATGGGTATGGGGAACCCCACTAGAGGTAGATATTGATGGAGTTAAAACATCTGTCTTTTACCTTGATACAGAAGGATTTGAAAGTGTTGGGAAGTCAAACGTATATGATGACCGGTAATCGTTAAGTCAGTAAATGATCTTCAATCTGCCTTTGATGCTTGTAAATATTTGTGGATCCTCCTTTCTGAATCCTGTTTTTGCAGGATTTTTGCTCTGGCAACAGTATTGAGTTCTGTGCTTATCTATAACCTGCCTGAGACGGTTTGTTTCTCTGCCTGTAACTCTCTTGCTCTCTCTTACTTCCTTAATTACTCTTTATTTGGAGTATTATCATGTGGGACAGCCAATAATTTGGAAGTTTAGCAAAGTCGAGGAGTTCTGATAGTGCAAAAATCAAACGATCAAGTACGAAGTGTCAACTCATGGGTATATTCTTGGTGTGCTTTGTGGTTTTATGGTGGTGGGAGTAAATTTAGGGTTTAAGATGAGAAGAGAGGGTAGTCTTGACTTTTTCTTCTCTCTTTTTTCCCTTTGTGTATGCTCGTGTAACGGTCTAAGTAATAATTTGTTTCTAAAGAGTTATTAAAAGGAGAAAAAGAAAGAAAAATAAACACTTGTATCTAATGGATTATGGTATGGACTGCAGCTTCATTTGTTTGTTACTAATTCCCCAGTAACAACTACTAGTCATTGAATGCGGAGTAATTCTTAAGGAAATAATTAAAAAATTATTAGAATCCTAACTGGCATTTTTTTGAAGCGAAACTGAAAGCATGATGGATGAGAATTAACTAATTTAAGGCATTTTTTGAAAATGTTGCCAATTACTTCTCACCTACTCTTGGACAGATGGACCATGCACATTGTGTTTTACCAATTAGCATTTGGTCCGTCTATCATTGAAGCCCCCAGTTGACATTTGCAACATCTTTATTTGATTTATATGTTGGTCTTGTTACATGTTTAGATCCGTGAAGCAGACATATCTCGGTTGTCATTTGCTGTTGAGCTTGCTGAAGAATTCTATGGAAGGTATGCAATTCTGACATGGTCATTGCACTTCTTTTGTAAATTAGGCATTGATAATATTATTATTCTAACCCCATCCTCCCCCCCACCAACAACTCCCCCCCCCCCCCCCCCCCCCCCCCTCTCTTCTTTTCAAAACCAACATTTTTCTGACTTGTTGCATGGTTTTGTCTTCAACTATCATGTGGAGGACAGAGTGAAGGTAATCTTCAGACCACTTAAAGTTTTCCCCCTCATGTATATTTTCTTCTAATGAAGTTTAAGTTTTGTTATGCATTTGATTGACTAGATATTTTGCAGGGGCAAGATGTTGCCTTTGAACCTGCAAAACTCTTGTGGCTTATCCAGCGTGATTTCCTACGTAAGTTCAGATATGGTTTCCTATACTAATTTATGAAAAAATCATAGTAGCGCCGTGTGGTATTTTTTTAGATCCGAAAAAGAAGCGTGGGGGGAGAAGAAAAACGGTTACTTGTATGTCCCCGTTAATCAAGAATACTGGAAGGGGTAGATTGGGTACAACCTAACCTGTGGTATTATGTCCAAAGAGTGTGCACGTTTTTACTCAAGCATGTATGCTTTGCAGTCCGAACTTTTGACACTGAAGCAATGCCTTGTCATTTTTTCAGTAAGTATTATGATTTGACACCTAGGTGGCAGAACCCAAGAATAGGGACCAAGTACGGCGATCTTAGTGACAATCTATCATACACCAGTTTAACTGACATGGTGGTAGCATGGGACAATAGCTTCAAAATCTGAGCTAATATGTCATCTGTCCAAAATTTAACGTTTCTTAGCTTTTACTTTACATAACCCCCTCTGTCCCAAAATAAATGTCCCTCTTATCGACAGAAATTCTGTTTTTGTGGCACCCACAGTCTCTCTCTTGCAATGAAGATAAATTTGACAATTCTGTTGCCTTTTTACAGAGGGGAAATCTGTGAAAGAAATGGTAGATGAAGCTCTTCGACAGGTCCCTAATTATGATGGTTAGTTTTCCCACCTGTATATGGGTACAAGATGAGTTCTACTTATGGTAATTGTACTTCCTTATAGACAAAGATTGATTCTTTGTGCATATTGTGACCACAGGGAACAAGAATGTTGACCAGGTAATGTTTTTGCAAAATGTTCTTCTTCACTGGGACGTTATTTTGAATCATACACATTTCTTAAATTTTTTCTGCGTATTTTAATCAGGTTAACCAGATCAGGGATTCTTTGGCTATCATGGGTGATAACAGCACAGCATTTAGCTTACCACAAGTACGGGTTTACCTCAATTCTTAATGATTCTGGCCTTTGCCTCTTTGTAGTTAGCTAGAAATTATTTAGAGGTTGAACACTGAAGTATATCACTGTCCTAGGCAGGAGAGCTAGTAAAGCAAAGGCCTAGTGTTTTACATGGATCCTAAATTGTGTGAAATATCCTTGTTGGACCTGACATGGCATACTTACCTAAAAAAAAAAGGGACCTGACACGGCATTGGTTGGAGTGCGTAATATTTGCTGAACATGAGTTTTGTCAAACATGCCCTGTGGGCATTTTTGACTAAAGAAGAACACATTCCTAGTTGACTAGAAGTTGCCTGAAATGCTTTCTTAATATGTTCTTATACTATATTACATGAATATTTCAAAATGAGTTGAATACTAGTATTATTTCATAACATCTGACACAGACCCGGGTCTGCCTGACATAGATGCTTGATATCTGAGAAATGAACTGGAAATGAACCACTTTTAAATGATTTATTACACTAGAACTTTGAACCAGAGAACTAATTGTGTACTTGTCATTGACCTTATTTCTATTTTTACACACTAAATTTATTTTATATCAAGTACTGACCATAAAATGATACTACAAATGTTAGGTTATGATGGAAAATGATTAATGCGTTTAGGATTTATTTGTTGACATTTGCAAACGCATTCTCTTAAACTCTCTGCCTCAGAGTTACCTGATAGCCCAATTTGAACTTTCAAACAGCCTCATCTCCAGCGGACAAAACTTTGTGACATGAAGGATGATGAGCTTGACCCAGTTTACGTGAAGAAGCGAGAGCAATTGAAAGAACTTGTTGCTTCTGTAATCCGTCCAAAGATTGTGCAGGGTAAACATCTAAACGGAAAGGAGTTTGTATCTTTTTTGGAGCAGGTGCCTTCCTCTAATCCTAAAGTATTCTGGTTTTCAAACCATCTAATTATCTTTTGACAATCAATGAACTTCTTAGTCTGTTCTTTATTTTTGTCACCTCTGGTGAGGTTGATATGAACTCAACTGGTGATGATTGAACTGGAGCACTCATTATAGAGTGGGCCAATCTCAAGAGTGTTCAGTGAAATTGGATATTATGAATTCAACTGGAGAACTCAGCTGGTTATTATGAATTCTAAAAAGAAACAATATCTTTCAAAAGATTGTTCAGTGAAATTGGATATCAGAAAAGAAAAAAAAAAGGTGTTCGCAAATAATTTTAGCCAAACAAAATTTCAAACTCATTTCTATTTTGTTGTTCTCTAAGAACTGAACCAAACAGGTCCCTAGCTTTTTTGCTAGATGGTCTTATAACTATGTCTCTACTATAATGGCTCTTGTGTCATTTCAAGTGTATTATTCTGGTCATTATCAGTTTTATTGAACATATTGTTTGTTATGGTTAACTATACAATTATAAGAAGGCTTAAAAAAATGAATGAGATGCCTCAATGGCTATCATGATAACCAAGGTTCAATTAAGTTGCCCTCATTCTCGTCTTGACTTTTGAATCTCTGCTGAAGAAGGGAACAGAAAAGAAAAAGGTAGGCTAAATCTTAGCTTCAGGTGTATATCTTATCCTATACGTTCTCTCTTCAATGATGCATGTTGGAATTTCAGATTCTTGAAGCCTTGAATAAAGGAGAAATTCCATCAACTGGCTCTCTTGTGGAGGTTTTCAATAAGGGTATTCTAGAGCGGTGTCTGAAACTATACGGTGATAGGATGGCTAAATTGGGTTTACCTCTCTCACAGCAGTCTCTACAGAAAACCCATGATGATTCTAGAGAAGAAGCCATGAAAGCTTTTGAGGAGCAACATTTTGGCCGTCACCACGCGAAAAAATCAGTTGAAAAATTAGAGGAAGAAATTGAAAAGGTATGAATCAGTCCTAAAGTCTTAAAACTATGAGACGCAAATTGTTATGTACATATAGCACCTGTCAAATGCAGACTCACTTCCATACTTTTCTGTGGGCCCTTGCCTTCATATTTCGGATTTGAAGTTCCAGTTTAAAATCATGTGCACTTTTTGTACAGGCATATAAGAATTACGTTTTGGCAAATGAATATCAATCTTCAAAGTTGTGTGAGGCACTGTATACTAGATGTGAGGACCAAATGGACCAACTCCAAGTCCTCAGACTTCCTTCCTTGGCAAAATTTAATGCAGGATTCCTCCAATGCAACCGAAGTTTTGAGAGGGAATGTGTCGGACCTTCTAAGACCATTTACGAGCTCCGGATGATAAAGGTTGGCATAACTTCCACATTCTTCTTTTCAATTTGTTTTCTTATCTGTTTAAGATTTTATTAGTACTTTTTGAAATTTTATAGTCTGATTCTCTAGTGACGGATCAGTTTGTAATGTTTCATCAGTGTTTGAATAAAACCATTGAAATATATTTAGGGTTAAGTGCACTTTGACCCCCTACTTTTTAAAATGTGCGCTGTCAGCCCCTATTCTTGAAAAAATGTGCAAATACCCCCCTTAGACAACTTTTTGGTGACAAGTGAGATAAAGTAAATCTGTAATTCTGTTTTTTCCCTCTCTCTCTCAACTCTCTCTCTTTTAGCTCTCTTTCTCTCTCACTCTCAAAAAATTCCAAGCAAAAAATGATTTGTAACCCAATTTCTTGTTTAACTATTTAAAGATGTTTAAATTTTATTGTCAGGAATTGGATTTTTTTTCTTTTGATAACTTTAATTATAATTAGTTTTTTTTCTAAATGGGAAAAATAGTCCATTTTTTAAATGAAAAGAAATAATAATATTTTATTTAATTTTATGGTATGTATAGTTTTTGGGGTTTTTTTTTTTAAGTTATATTGTAATTTTTGTGCAAGAGGTTGTCTAACTTGAATTTGAAAAGAATTAATTAATTATAATTTAAATTCATAATTTAGTATTCATTATTTCATTTAAACTTAAAAATAATTTTAAATTTAGGAAAACTACTAATGAACTAAAAATCAAATATAGTAAAATTATAATTATAAATTACAAAGAGTAAAGCTTGAAATATGAGATATTGAAAATTAGTACAAAAATGTTTACCGAAAGCAAAACAAACTATTTTTATTGAGATTTGATAGGATTATTCGTGATCAAAAAGGAAATTTAGAATTTATAAATACTTTTTCCATTCATTTTTTTTACTGCAAAATGTTTTGTCAATTTTAAAAGGTAAACAAATAACATAAATAAAAAATATTTTTTTGGGGATATCAATTGTTTAATTAGCTAAGGAATAGAGGGCTTTGTTGCTATAAAGGTATTTAGGTCTTTGCACAAGGTTAATGTGTTACGAGGTCCTTATTTGAACACTTTTTAAACTTGCGGGGGGTTTATTGAACATCCGGGGGCGTATATGCACTATATCTATACTATAGGGGTGTTTTCTGCACTTTACCCATACAATTATTCAAAAGTTAACATCACAAAACAATGCAGTTGTCCTAAAGTGATGATAGATAATCTAGAATTGTCATTTCTTCCTCGACATTTTCAAAATTAATGCTAAAAAAGCTTCACCCGTTTCAAATGGTATGAAGACGGAAGAATCATTTTATATTTTGTAAAAGCAGTCAAAGCTCAATTTCATGTGTAGTGTCTGAATGCACCCTTAATTCCTTTTACTAACCTTTCTTAATTTTCATGTGATCAAAATATGCAGATGATGGGAAAGTCAAAATCTCTATTTATTAAAGAATACAACCACAGGCTCTTTAATTGGTTGGTGGTCTTTTCCCTTGCCATGGTGGTGGTGGGTCGATTTATCATAAAGTTTATTTTGGTTGAAATTGGAGCGTGGATACTTTTTATCTTCTTAGAGACATACACAAGGATGTTTTGGTCACCAGAGTCTCTTTATTACAACCCTATTTGGCATTTTATTGTGGCGACCTGGGAAACCCTTGTTTACAGCCCTATCCTTGATTTGGACAGGTAACACTCGCTCTTTGCTTCTCAAACTGGTTGACTCTATTAATATCTTATATTTGAAGTCGTTGCTTGGATGAAGTGTTAAATTGCATGTTAGTTTGTTTTGTGCATCAACTACAGAATGAAGTGTCTGGCTTGGAAGTGCATTTTTTTAGACTGTGGTTCTACTAAAGTGTAAGGCGCAACTCAGGGGAGTAGAGGGGTTGAACCTGAATAAAATGCTCAACCCAAGTCTGAGAAAACCTGAACATATTTTTCTAAACTCGGGTTACACTCAAATTGGTTGTGTCACCTGAGTTAGGGTCAGATTACAGTCAGATTACGTTCGGATTACACTTGGGTTGTTCTTGGTTACTAATATTTTAACAAGAATATTATCACTAATATTAATATAGATTAGTTTTTAGCTGGCTCGGGTTGCCTGACAACTCTATCCTACCCCAATTGAATTGAGGTCAGGTTGAAAATCTTTAACCCTAGTCCAACCCAAGTAACAAAATGATCTGCCCAAGCCTGTTGAAAGACCGGTTTGGACTCGGGGTTGGTTTCAGATTGGCCACACAAGTTTTTCCTACTGAAGTGCATTAAGGCACAAGTATTTTCCTACTGAAGTGCATTAAGACACGTTCTAAATGAACATGGATGCTCTCTCTACAACTTTTTAATGATTGAGAAGTTGTGAGATGCATGAGCTCCTTTGTCAAGTGAAACAATTAAGAAGTCTACGCATGAGTTCCTTTTTGGTGAAAGAAGTGATGTGCTAGAGAAGCTATGAACATGTGGTCAATTCACTTCTTACTATCTTCATTTTTAGATGCCCAACCGTAAAACAATTTTTCTACTTCAGAAGATTTGGCAAGAACTCTCACAATTAGTCAAATTCTCTTCCGATAAGTCAACAAGGAAAAAAAGAGAGAATTGATGAGAAAAATAACATACATGAATCCTTTAGAGAAGATTGGGATAGTGTCTTTTAAATTGGTGTTGAACTATTGATGAGCCGTGTTGTTTCTTTCTTTTCATTTCCTCTGAATCTCCTTGTTGAGACAGATGGGCCATTCCAATTGGCGCGATAGCAGCGGCATTGTTGCTTTACTGGCGGTGTTGTGGGAAGAGGAAACATGGGCCCCATTGGCTTTTGCCTCTGTATAACAATCACAAAGATCTGCGGAGATCAGAATAGATGAAATATTGACTGCTTCAAGCCTTTGTTGTTGTCATGCTCTTTGATCTACTTCGGTGAGCTTTTTCTTTTAACATACAAAGCACACCAGGTTTTGGTTCTCAATACTATGAAGGAAGGATTAGATGATAGGCAGCTCCACTGCTGTTTGTAACTGTAGCGATTCCATGATTTGTATCACTATCATCATCTGTTATATTGAATGTGTATTACTTGAAAGTTCATTTCAATTGAATCTTACAGTTGATTAGCATTTTGGGTCGACTCGTGCCAGTGACTATCAAATCATGTGCATTACTTAAAACAGTCAGAAAATTGTGTAACATGATCTTAAACATTGGCCAAATGGTGCTGATTGATACCATTTCTGTTTTTGTTTTTGTATTGTTGAAAATGAAAATTTGAAAACATGTCATTCTCAGATTGTTCTCATTTTCAAAGTGGACAAGTCTCTGGAGAAGGAAAACTTATTCAAGTTGTTAGAATTGTAGTTTCTAGTTTGAATTATTTAATAGAAAAAATGTTCAGTGCAATTTGATCGGAGTTTGAATTTTATAATGATAAGTTTTGTTATTTTTTCTCTTTTATTATATATTCTCTCAAGAAAATGTCTTTTAAAATAAAGAGAGTTGTCAAACAATTAATATGCCACCTAATTCGGGATACTTCATGCTTGTGATGTTTAACATTTTCCTTCTTTAAAAGGGAGCAGTTGTTAATGAATTTTATTCAAAAACAATAAAAATGCATTCTCAAATAGACATGTCAGTTGATCGGTGTTTCATCCGGGATTATGGCTGACTGAATTTGATTTCAATGTTTTTTATGATTGTTTTTCTTTTTCTTCTTCCATCTCTATTTTGTCTTTTTTTATTATTTTTTAATAAAAGTCAAATACAACTTTTATTATTCATATTTATTTTTCTTTTTTGACTTCTCTCTTTTTTCTTTTCTAATTATTGTTTCCGAATTATGATATTATTTTTAAAAAAACACAAAAGATTACACCCTGAATGCATTGGGTTGTTGAGTTGGGTATTTGATTACAACAAATTGGAAATAAATTCATTCTAAATAATTCTAAAGACTATCTTCGATTGCATGAAATTAGAGTTTTAAAATTGGTGGAATTTGATTTCACAAACAAAATTTTTTCTAATTTCATCGATTTTAATTCCAAAGCTCTTCGATCGGGATCAATCTGTTTACAAATCTATTCTCAAATGTAATTGTCACACAGTTTTCACATTTTGACAATATAACAATTGCTTTCAAAAGCGACAAGGCTGTGGCATTTGTGTTTCTGAAGAATTTCATAACCAAAATGATTTCTTCTTGTTTTACTTTAGAAGAGTGAAGTTTACCACAGAAACCTTTTCATGTTTTGTCATGAACTCTCCTTTTCATTATTATGCTTAGAGTATAAAAATTGCAGTATCTTCATCTGACTCGTATATAAATGGTTCAACATATAAAAAATAAATATTTAGAAGATTAAAACAAAAACAAAAAAAGGAAACAAGGAAGAAGACGAAACAAATACATTAAAATGAGATTATATACGTGAGAGAATGATTAAAATCATCTGTTTTGTCAAACTTACCTAGAGATAAATGAGGATAAATCTTTGATTGCAAATATGGTATTTTTCATTTTTTTTATATGAAAATTTAGTTATCATATTCTTGTAAGGTTATCTATTAACAAAATGTGTATCTGCTCCGAAATTTGTACAATACAATACTTAGATATCCGATCGGTGAGTGTCTATTATGTCCTGAACACTAATCAGCAATGTAACTTCACATTTATTATTCCGGTTACTCTCGTTTTAGAAGACTCATTTGATTTTTTTTTCTCTTTACAATTTAAAAGTGATGTTTTAAATTATAATTGATGATCAGAATATAGTAGGTACTCGCTGGTGTCCATTTATATGTAATTTGATCTAAAAATCAAAGACTCGTGGTATGGTTAAATATCTCAATCTTCAAATGAGCAATTACAAAGGATACAGGCCTAACTAATTTACATATAAATACAAATATACACTTATTTATTTGTATTTGATAAACTTCAGACCCTAGTACAATAACTTCTATAGGTGCCTTATTCGTCATCAATGATTTTGTACAAGATGTTAAAGATGGCCCAATTTGGTCAAAACATTGTAACCGTGTTTTGAACTACTCTTTAAAATATCTTACTTCAAATGATTTTAATTGCCAATAAGATATGTGTTTAACCTAAGTCAAATGGAATGAGAGGGATGACTCAAGCATATATTGAAAATTTGTTATGGCAATAGCAATTTAAGAACGTGTGTATGAATCATTATAAGTAATATAGAGCAAACGTAGTCTATCAATACTTATTACAAAGTTACATTCTTAAAAAAGTTCATAAGTATGGATGGCTTAGTGAATGAGAGCATTCGCATTCGCCTCTTTAAATTTGTCAATTCATCATTTCTAAGAATAACGTTAGCATTTTCAGCTGATTTTGGCTCATATTGGCCTCTTCAAATTTTTTGTTAGCCAAAAAATAATAATATTTTAAGGTTTTTTTTTTTAAATATTTAGTTTAATTATTTTTTTCTTTTCACAATGGCTATATTTTAGACGGCTCTATTTCAGACAACTATATTTCAACAAATACAACATAATTTTAAACAATACAAATTTAAAATAAATGAAAAAAATACAACGTAGGTTTAAAAACAATACAAATTAAAAAGAAATAATATGAACCTAAGGATTAAAATAACACTAGAAGAGTCAGGGCGTGAACGTATATTCATGCTTTCGCTGCAGTTTCTTCAACTCTTTGTAATCTCTTTACTTTTTCTACTTTGCGTGTCTCTCATGCTAATTGGTGACTGCAAATGATTGAGACTGAGAGTCAACCTGAACTTTTACATCATCAAAATTGTTAATGAATTGATGTTGTAATTGATCAAAAGTTTGAGATTTGTTCTTCTTTCCCTTTTGTTTTGCCCTTTTTCCTCGCGGTGGTCGTTGTAATGGTTGAGATTCTTTAACAACGGGTGAATCATTCTTCACCAATGTGTGAAAATTCTTTAACTGAACTTAGGTTGTCGTTGCATTAGTTGATGGAGTAGATGGCTCTAAGTAAGGAACAACCTCATTAACATCAATCTGGATTCCGCTCATCTTCTTCAGCTGTTGCTTGTTTTTGTTTTTCTTATTTGTCTCGACAGAATGTGAAATCCATTTATTGTGTGCCTCATAATTAGCCAATAGCTATCTAACCTAAATTACTCGTTCTCACTTTGACTAGCATACAGATGTTTTGCTACATTTATCTACATGTTTAAAATTAACAATAAAGAAGCCGAATGTTTAAAATATTTAAGAGGTAAATTTTATATAATAAAAAACTTACTGTATCATCATTGTTGTAGCCACTGACCCGATTCATTTTGATCACAGTTAAGCATCCATAGAATTTGTTAATTTTTGTTTAATGGTTGACTAGAAATTTATCAAAGTGGTGTGAGTCCGACAAGATGGAGCACAAAGATGTTCTCGCCAATTTTTGAGAATTCGGATCCATAATGTTGATCTCCTTTGGTTTGTATTGGTTATTGCATCAGAGCTAACGTTTAATCATGCATGAGAGAAAACTTCATTTTTAGCCGTGGACTGATTGGGATTTTGGGTGGTTAGGAGAAACTGGATTGCGGCACTTCAGTAGCACCAAATTGGGATGGTTGATAAAGATGGAAATTGTGATTCTCCATAGGAGAATTCATAATTTATGTTGAACAATAGTTGTAATTAAGATATAAAACTAGGTATTATTTTCGTCGAATACTTGAAACTCATCGCTTGATTCATTGAGTTGGGGGTAGTATGACGATCAGTTATCCATGGAATTAGATTGATGCGTATCAAAAAAATAACTAAGGTAGAGATAATAAAAATGATTTGTAATTTGAAGAAGTAAAGAAAATAGATAAATTGGATGTGAGGTGAATGGTGGTGGGGTTGATGTATTAATAGAGGTGAAAAGAAAGAAAAAAAAAATTAAAAAATCATTGTTTTCACTTTTTTCAAAAAAATAAAAAAATTTGGCCCATTGATTGGCAAACAGCCCCCAACGACTATATTGGCAGACCCAAACTGCATTTTAATAAAAAAAATAATAATTAAAAAAAGGGAATGGATCCTCTCCAAGTTTTTTTTTCTCTGCATGCATCTCTAAAATTCATCTAAGAGTTACAAATGTGTCATCTCGTCATCTGTTGCAACTACCCACCATGTATGGTCTCATGTACAACTTAATCTCAACAAAAGAATTACGTGGCATGTATGGAACTGTTTCCCATGGAGATACCTGTAGAGAAAAATACTTAGAGAGGATCTAAGTCCTTTAAAAAAATTGCTTAATATAAACGTTGGGGGTTGTTTGGCTCTGCCAAACAGTCCCTAACGGCTATATTGGTAGGGATTTGTCTTCAAATTTTTATTTTTATTTAAAAAAAAAAAAACTAGCCAAAAAACTGCTTTAAAACAGTTTTTCCCAATTTAACGAGCCAAACAGGTCTTCAGCCAATATCTGTCACCCCTACAAAAAGGGCGTTAAAACGTTGTCGTTTGGAGCTCAAGAAAAAGTAGCTAGTTTAGTTCTCATTATACCTCGCGTGAAAAAATCAGCTAGGAATTCTCTCTCTCTCTCAATTGTTTTTCTCTCTCTGGGATGCCAAGAAAAAGGGACTCAAATTATAGATCTATCTCTGCAGTTCACAACATCGTACGACTAATTGTTGAAGTGCACTCGAACTAGAATAAATTGAATAAACAAGTATTTTTCATCATTTTTTTTAATAATTTGTTTTGTGCACGTAGCTGATGAATAATTCATAGGCGAAATTCATAATGTATTTATAGTCTCAATCTTACTTTACCATTTTAATTTGCCTTAAGAGCGATACTTTCCAAGAATCCACAACTTTGGACTTGAATCAAACATAATTGCTCTGTTTTTATGATTTAATTTCAAATCGTTGCATGATGAAATCTCTATAAGTATGTATAATGTGTATAGTGTTTGAGGCAACTGTAATTTAAAATTTAATAACATGGAAACATGTGCTCCATATATTTGTGTTTGTGTTTGTGTTTGTGTGTGTGTATATATATATATATGAAAATATGACGATTTAGTGATCTAGGTTTGTAAGTTGAATAATAGATTAAAAATGCAATTTTAGACTTTAATCAAACGTAATTGCTCTGTTTTTATGCTTTGATTTCAAATCGTTGCATGATTGAATCTCTATATGTATATATGTATAATGTTTCAGGCAACTGTAATATAAAATTTAATGAAATGGAAACATGTGCTTCGTATATGTGTGTTTGTGTATATATATATATATATATATGAACGAATAACTTATAGATCGTGTGATATGGATGTGTATTCATGATTTGTCTCTGTGAATGTTAAAGCTTGTGTTTTTTACCATCAATCATTATTTAGTGGCGGACTTATTTTTCAGTTTTTTAATGTGTTCTTTATCATGAGATATCAGTGTTGTTGGTTAGTACTTGGCCTCACTAAAGACGTATTATTCTGATTGGTATGAGATCTTCTATTATAAATTTACAAGTAATTTTCCTATAATGTTTATTAGTAATGGTTTGACAATAGCACTGCTATATTATATTTGGTAAAACATGTTTTATATTAATGCACATTCGATGTCATCTAAGCAGCCAGGCAATTAGTCAGTCTTTTGCTTAGGATCACCTAGATGCTTCGGTAATTATAGTAAAAGAAACACTACTTACATGGTGTACGTATATATAGATGGGAAATGGAAACTTAATAATTCATCTTTGGATGTCACTTGGTTGCTCATGTAAATTGGTGACACAATTTACTCACCAATGGTGTAAATTTGATGACAATTAAGTACGTTAAATAAGAGATCTAATCTCAATTTGACTTTTGAGTAGAGATTGCTGACAGTCGAGTAATTCAATACCCTAAAGGATTGATACCACATGGGCCACAATTTTAACCAAAATTGTTAATATGCCTAAACTGCCTAGTATTACATTTAAATTCTAGTACTTATTGTGGTCTTAATCGAGTGTATTGGTCAATTAATACCTTTTTTGAAGAATTTTACTTTGTAACAAGGTTCTATTTGCTTTTGAAAAGTTACTTATAATGATTCATACACACGGTCGTAAATTGCTCATTGTCATAACAAAGATTTTCCTAAATTGCTCTCTCTCGCGTTCTTCTCTGCCGATTTGAAGGCGACAATTGTGGTGTTCTAGATCTGTGTTATCTTCTCTCTCGCGTTCTACTCTAGCGATTTGAAAGCGACAAATTTGGAGCCCTAGATCTGAAGGCTATTCAAGGTCACTGACACCATTGTGCTATCTTCTCTCTCGTATCGCAGGTACAACCTAGATCAGTGCTATCTTTGTAAATACATATGGTGAAAGTTTGTATAACGGAACACTATGGCTCAAATCAGAAACTGCTTCTATGTCTTGTGTCCAATTTTGAAAGAAATAAAACCAACCATGGAAAAGTATTATTTCAACAACCCATAATACTGTATTGTTAGTTTGCCTACTAAGAATTTATATATATATATATATATGGTAGTTCACTTACTGCATTTCAATCTTTACTTTGTGTGTGGAGTGAAGATGGGCCAAGGGGAAGCAATAAGAGCAACATTGACAGTTTTAGAACAGTTTTGAATAGCTTCAGGTAGAGGAAGGGAAACAATAAAGCCACTTATGGTTTTGTAGTCGAGTGGTAATTACATGTTGGGAATTTTTGGCTTGAGTGTGTTTGAAGTGGAATGGGATAGAATTTTATATTAACCATGATTTTATATGTCCTCAAACCCACAAGTACTTGTGTTTGTTTGACGACTAGCCTCTACATTATATCTGGTCAAGGAATAAGATCATGATTTTGACCCTAAATCTGAATGTGATTCATTTAATCATATTTTTATAAGAGATTATATCTAGCTAACTGTTCACAATCTGATTCAGTTTAATTGAAGAAGCATGGTTACTTTCATTGTATTTTAGTTATTACTTTTTGGTTTTCAGGTTTTATAATTTGTTCACCCTTGCATATATAAAAGAAAAAGTAAAAGAAAAAGAACTGTTCGCTGCTATCTTAAAAGAAGTTTCTTGTTTTTTGAATGTCGTCTTATAATTCACCATCCTCTTCTTCTTTTTTTTTATTCCACTTTAAATTCCAGAAATTGGTGATGGCTCTCATTTACCATTTCAAACTCATATAAAGTTAAAATTTTCAACCTTGATTCATGTAGGAATAATATATATATATATATATATATATATATAATATTTATCTGTGTGGAGGCTGTCTTTTAAATTTTTCTTGACAATTCCTGGTTACAAGAATGAGCACCCTGTTGACCATTTTGTTAGTTCAATCCTGTTGCAAACTCAATCCTTAATCCTTACCAATTAACTAGAGGTCGTGGTCGGTTTTTGGTTGGCAGTCTTTGGAGCATAAATAGATCATACCTGAAACCACCCTGCTTTAGCAAAACAGCCAACGTTAACATTTTTATTTGGACAAGTTGGCAGGTCTGGGTTAGATTTTGCCAGCTTTTGGGTCTTGAATTTTTTTGTGCTACGGCTGCTTGTCTCAAACAGAAATGAATTTGGGAAAAAAAAAGGGGAAAGGATTGTTCTTTGTTCCATACATATATTTTGCAAGCAGTTGAGGGAGTGAATTTTGTAGAAAGTATAAACTAGTTTTAGGAAACAGAGTGACCTCTCTAACACTTGGTAGGTGCAACCTAAAGATAGATTGACTTCAATTTCTTTGCTGCATTAAAGGAAGTGTTTTACACATGGTTACTACGTGTTCTGCTAGATTGTTATCAGGATGTTCCAGGCACGAGAATACTGTACCACGTTTAGGATGCTACTTGTTAGCCGATTTTTTTACCCTGCATCAGGCAATGGCCCTCGCCCAATGTTTAATATATCTATGGAATTTTCAGCTGCTCTTCTTCTGATTCACTGTAATATCTAACGTTCTGTATATTCTTTTCTTTTTCCTTCCTTTAGTCGTGCTATTTCTCCTCAATGGCTAACAGAGTTCAAATTCCCACAAGCAACTCAGCACTCATTGCCATGATTGCTGATGAGGTATGAAAATTGTAGTTGCTATGCATGCTTTTAATGGAATTATTAGGTAGAAATTTATCCAAACTGATAATATATTTTTTGTAGCCTCTAGAATTTATCTTTTGTAATGTACAATGATGTATTTGATTGTTAATTATATGTCTTGATGGGGTTTTCTGGAGTATTTTTTCCCTCTTTTGGTTTGGTTTGGACATTTGTATAGGAACCGATTCATTCTTATGTCTATGTATTTCTAACATTTGAAGGTTGTCTTCTAGAACTGTAATATTGTCTTGCCTAATGATATGTTACCAGGGTGTGCAGCTAAACATCCAAGATAAAAAATCTATCCGCATGCTCAGCGTGTTTCATTGTTTTTGGTTGCTTAAGGTTTTAGTGCCATTTTCTTCTACCTTTTCACCTTCTTCTGCTTCTCTGGCTGTGGTGTATTGCGTTCCTTCAGCCATTCATTGTGTAAAGTGTGCTACAATTAATTAATTGTATGCCAGTATGCCACACAACATAGTTTCTTTCCCTTTTGCTTGTTCTGGATTGCTTAGTCGACATTTTTCTTTTTTTAAGAAAATATAACATGTTCCTAATTTAATTTTTCAAAAGAAGATCTGTGTGAGTTTCAGACCATATGGGTTTTGATGGGGGCCAGGTTTGTTGTTTTCACTACTATTTCCAAATTGGAGGTCTAGATAAGCTGTGGAAGTGTTGGTTAGCTCCACTATGTGGAGATGCAGTATGAAGCTGTGAACCTTGCTAGCTCAGCAGTGCTCAGTTGGCTTGATATCTAATCTCATTATTTTTTACGATTGAGATGATATGGGCCAATCTGAGTGATCTTAAGCATCCAGTCTGCTGCTTTTTTAATCGTTCATAACAAGCGTGTTTAATGTTGTAGAGGAAGTTCACACGTTGTAGGAAGTCTGTATACAACTTTACTGATTCAATTTATCTTTTCTTGTATGCAACGTGCAAATAAGCATGTTGTGTGCATGGGATGAATGTGCAATAGACATCATTTTTTAAGTTCACAAATGGATTTCTATGGATTCAAGAAAATTGTTGCTTGGTAAAAGAACGAGACAATTTTATTTCTGTAACTATGTAGTTAGCTAACATGTCAGTTGATGTTATGCTCAATACATTTTGGGCTTATCTAATAAATTATCTATCTATGCAGGATACTGTCACTGGATTTTTACTGGCTGGAGTTGGCAATGTTGATTTAAGGAGAAAGACTAACTACCTTATTGTGGATTCAAGTATGCCTCTTAGACTTGATTAAGAGCTTCTTTATGTAGAATCTCTAGAATGTTAATTATTAATATTTTTTGTTTAGCAAATTCATATCCAATGGACATATTATCTGATTGCTCCATTACCCTTATCATACATTGTATGCAACCCAGTTCTGCTTAAAGTTATGATAAAATATATGGCCAGTAAAATAAAAATATATATTTATTATATATACGCAAATGAAGGGCAGTTAGAAATTTAAGTTGACGTCTTGGCAGAGAAGGGCAGGTAAAAGGGGAAAAAGAAGAAAAAAAAATCTAGTGAATCCTTTGCGTGGAAGGATGTTCAAACTTCAAAATAGAAGTAATTGGTTTTTCAATATTGATTTTGGTGTGAGATTGCTAGAAGTTTGTGGTCGACCCCATCCATTTGGGATAAAGGCAAGGATGATGATTATGATTGCTAGAAGTTTGTTATCCTTTATTGCTGTGTTTTGTGTTACATTCAGAAGATTGAGCTGATACATTCCAAACATTAATTGTGTGCAACTGTTTTTTGTTTTCTTTCTAGCTTTGTTCATGTAAGGAGCTTACCTCTGAGCTCCTTGCACACCATTTAGAATATGAATGTCTTTGATGTGCGTGTTTTTTGTGGTGGTTTCTAGAATTAAGTCCCCAAGAAAAGAATGGCTAATGTTTGCATCCTAGATGTGAACGTCTAGCCCAAGTACAGAGACTGATTGGCCAACTATAACCTGTTTTGACGATTTTTAAGACCCATTACTCTAATTTGTACAATGTAATTTTGATTTCTGCAATAGTTGCGTTATACGTCTTAGAATGATTGCAAAGGGAAAAGAAATGGTCAAGGAAATTTATGATTTGGTAATGCTGCAATTGATTTGCCAAAGAGGAGGAAGAAGAAAATTTAGAATCTTACAAGTTTTTGGGCTGGGGGGACTGTTGTAGGATTCCAAATTTTTGTTCTTTCCGTGCCTCTTTGGTAACAATATGGGCCTGTTTTATTTTATCAATTTTTTTAAGTGAGTTTTTGCATGTTCTTATTCTTGGCTCATATATAAATTTTAATTATGGCTTTTAGAAACAACGGTTAAACAAATTGAAGATGCATTCAAAGAGTTCACAACCAGAGAGGAGATTGCAATAGTGTTGATCAGCCAATATGTAAGTTGTTTATTGTACTCTATCATGTTTTATTAATTAATTTCTAATACTCTTTTTGTGGCCATGTGAATGTTAGTTAGGACAGTCAATTGGTTAAACTGGTTCATATGATAAACTATCACTTAATTCATGAATATTTCATGTTGCAAATGTATCTTTTGAAACCTATTATGTCTTTATTTTTTAAAACACAAACATGTCTTTTTTACACATGTTAGCATGTTAATTTCGTAAGACACTTGATATGACGTCTTCTCTGGCAAACGTAGATAGCTTGGTTAGATGAAGCCACTGAACATGGCCATATCAGAAATCCAGCCTATAGCCAAACAATTATTACATTTCAGTGAATCCCTCGAGCAAGAATAACATAGTTTGACTGTGGGGAGGCACAGTCTGACCTTCCCGTTTGGAATAAATCCCTGAATAACAAAGTTGACGGCTGTTATTCTTGACTAACACACAATACAATTTGAATCCCTCATGAGTAAGAGTTGAGGGAAAAAGAAAGAATGAAAGAAGAGTTGGTCGAGTCTGACCCTCCAATTTGAACAATATCCCTGAATTACATAATTGACAGTTGCCAATCTTTCTATCATCGTATTCTTTCTTCTTCTTCTTCTTTTTTTTTTTTCGGTTAATTTAAATATGGTGCTTTCAAGTCACAGCCTAATTGACACATTATGTTATCAGCATTGAATCACGTTTCTAAATTTTACTCTAGTTATATTGATAGATGAAATGAGCAGTAGGATTCTGTGCGCTTTCTTTTCTATTTTTCTCGTCTGGTAAAACAGTGTCCTTGATCTCCAGGTTGCAAACATGATAAGGTTTTTAGTTGATAGCTACAACAAGCCTGTTCCTGCAATTTTAGAGATTCCTTCCAAGGATCAGCCGTATGATCCTACCCATGATTCCGTTCTTTCACGAGTGAAGTACCTCTTCTCTTCTGAATCAGTTGCATCCGGAAGGCGCTAAATCATATATATATGCTCAATATTATATTTATTCTTACTGCCGAGTTGTGTATCCAGATTACTTCTTTTATTGTACTTAAGTTGCTCCTCTTCCATAATTCTTTTCATGACTTAAATGTCGAATCTGCAACTTGGTTTTTAGGTTTTTGTTGTTTGAAGAAATAATATTAGGAAGACAATGAATTAGATGGGGCAACTGTTTTGCTAATTTTGTCAGATGCCATTTGCTTGAAATGTTTCCCCTGAGCTACTGGTCAAAAAGCATCCAAGGCTTGGGGAAGAGACTTGAAGCTAAACATCCATATGGTTACTGAATATAAAGCTGATTGAACCCAGCATTCAAAAGACTTCATAAAGTAATAAGAATTGGATGACCACCGATTACATAAGATTAGGTTTGACCTAATTCAATCCCATTCTAATGATTTGGTGAAAATTGAATTCAGATTGTCAATTGCCATCCTTCTTCATACTAGGGGTGACCACAGATTAGATTATTCTTCATACTAGGAGTGATCACGGATTAGATTAGATTTGGCATCAAACTTAATCCAATACGGTTTTAATCGATTTGTGAAAAGACTGAATCCAATCAGTAGTAAAATTTGATCAGATCAATTCATATATTTAAAAATTAAAACGAAAAACAAATCATTATAACTAATTTAAATTAAATGAATGAGTAGGCATAACTTTGCTGAGAGCATATAGGTCGTCTCTGAGTCTGAGCAATATATAGAACACTAATAGCCACTTATTATTATTTTGCAAAGTTATGACTGATAAGTATATGTGGTTGTTACATTACGATTTCAGTTTTATATGTCGGGCACTATCAATGAATGCACAGAAACAGTATTATATTATTATTTATTTCCAAAGTTATAGTTACTGTTGTACATATGCAACCAAACTTTAACTAGGGGTGGTTTAGGTTTAGTGTTAAAGACAAACAATGCCTTGCCTTTCACATCACTGGATAAAAAAAAAATTCACACCGTATATAGTAATCCCTGAATATGATTGCTACGTTTTTTTTTAAACATTACGATTATTATTTAAGTGTTAAATCTTATTATTATTACTATCAAATTTTTGAAATCCTAATTGTAATTCAATTCGATCTCTACGGATTTCTAATTTATGAATTTGCCTCCTAATTGTTGGATTGAAAATCTAATCCGATCCGCATAGATTGGTTTGAATCGTCAAATTCACAAATTTGCAAATCAAATGAACACCTCTACTTCATACTATTTTGTGTTTTGGGATGGAAAGCCATGATCTAGAACGTAATTTCCTCGTTCTTTTACTGTACAGTGCTGGTGCAAAACCCAACGGTCACACTTCCATTGCATGTATGTACCAAGTCAAAGGTGTCGGATGAGCAAACGAGAAGGTGAAGCATAGATGTTAAGAGAAGTTTGGGTCTACTGGGTTTCAGGTGCCTTGTTAAGCTGGTATGTTCGACTGTGATTCAAACAGGGTCGTGTTGTGGACTGCAATGGTTTGGGTACTATGTCAACAACTACTCATGCCTAATTGACTGCAACATAAATTTAAGTTTAATAATTAGTCCATTTTATACTTATTTGACTCCAACATATATTTAAGTTTGAGAATGAGTTTACAAGCTTAATTTAATATGACAAGAACTATTTATCAAAGCAGTGCGGACTTTAAGGACTTGGTGAAGATTTCTAGTTCTTTCAACCCTACTTCAGGAGATTTTGCTTCACCCAGCAATTTCACAATGGCGCTACCTACGATCACACCATCAGCACCCCATCCAGCTACCTGTAACATATAAGATTTCAAATGCATTAGAAAATTCTACTGTGGCAATTTTGTGATCGGTAGAAGCCTACCAATCCATGTCCATTCATGTAAATCTTGGGACAAAAACCTGCTTCACATGCTCAGGTTTTGAGATACCAAATCCAACTGCCACCGGCTTACTAGTCGCCTGCAAAGGAATGATAGAATTTATCTCTTCATCAGTCTAGAGGTCTAAAATGCAACTTAGTGTGCAAGTCACATAATCAAATGCCATTTGAGACCAGTGAAAACAGTAAATGGACAAAAGACTGAACTCATCTGTGACCATCTATTTTACCCAGAAGTGAGCATTCCATAAAATGGAAGAATGGGTACTCGGAGTAAAAATTTCATCAAAAAAGTCATTATCATCCTTTCCTTGGTTCCATACGAATGGAGTCATGGCTATCAATTTTACCCAAAAGTGAGCTTTCTGTCAAATCATAGAATGAGCATAGTAAAAAATACACCAAAAAAGTCATCATCATCATCCTTGCCTTGGTCCTTTTGAATGGGGTCGGCCAATTTTACCAAAAAAGTTAAATAGATAGATTTGAAAGATACCTCAATTGTCTTCTTAAAACTGAAACAAGGCAATAACTCCATATGAAGAATGAGGAAAAGAGGACAATGTCTCACTAATAGTTGTCCAAGTTCATCCTGTAAGGAATAGGGTTGAGGGAGGGATGGAACAAGTCTTCATCTTTTAGTAGGAGGGAAAACATAAGGGAAGGGAAGAATGGATGGATGGATGAGCCATCCCTCCTCACCCATAAATTTTCATCCCCTCAAAATTGGACGGAAGATAGAAAGGAAGATTAGGATAACGATTATATATTATGTGAGGTGACATTATTGCTCTTAACTAATTTTGGTCAAATTATATAATGAGTGTACAATAGTAAAAAAAATATAAAATCTCTCCATCCCTTCCTTCTAACCAAACAAAGAAAGGTGTCAATCCATTCATCCTTTCTACTATCCCTTCCACTCAACCAAACAAAAAGGGAGAAAAAACCTTCCCTTCCCTAAGAATGCTTCATTCATCCTTTCTACTATCCTTTCCACTCACTTATCTGTCCATACCAAGCGAAGCATAAAGCTATTTGAAACCCCTTCCAAACAAGTGTGTATAGCACAAATATTTACCAAAAAAAGTGTGTATAGCGCAAATCATGCTCTCATTTTTCAAGGGTTTAGTAAGCACTGACGCACTATACATAAGCTGAATAGTTGAAGTTAATTCCATTCAACTTAATGACATGATAGTGTTTTATGTGTACACATGACCTGAACCTCTTTCAACAGCAATGTTAAGAACAACTCTATTCATTTTTGTGGCTTAAAATATAGGCAAACAAGACAAACCTCTTTGATTTCCTGTAGAAGAGATTGAACCTTTCCACTTACTGATGTCCGAGTACCAGTAACTCCAACTGAGCTCACCTGTAATCAAAAACCACTAAGCGTAAGTTTTAACCTTCAAGAACACAAAATACACAAAAAAAAAGGTTATTACACAGTATTGGTCCCTGTTAAATTTGTTAATGAAGGCTGCTGGGAGGGGCAACTGGTACAGACCAAAACTTTGACATTGTTTACTGAATGTGGCTGTCCTGAGCAGCCTGAACAAATAGGTGGATGCATGAAAGAATTATCAACTTCAAACATGAATGTTATGCCAAATTCATTTAGAAAACATAAGTGATAAATATTTTTTAAATGGCTTCGTGTAAGAAAGTATAATATCTCAATTGCTTTGTTACCAGAACAAAACCAGGGGGCACCCAGGTTAATTGCAAGCTTGAAGTACGCAATGATTCCGGGAGTAACTTGATGCTCTAACTCTGGTTATGCTTGCTTGCTATTCACTCCAACTTTAAATATAGGAGTGCTGGTAACCAAATAAACACCTCATTGTCATCGTCGTAGTCATCATTGTCATTGCAAAAAATAATATATTTAATTCTTAAAGTCAATTCTAATTCCTACATTCCATGTTCTTGGCATGTCTTTTTGTCTCTTACCTTTTGTGCAAAATATAATCACCTTTTCTTACCGGTGCACCTACGGTCTATGTTGGGATATTTGGGTATGATCTATGTTGTGTATGTTCATACCACCTAAGCCATTCCTAATTTCTCCCTCACACGTTCACTATCAACCATATCTTTCTAGTCCCTCCTGTCATCATCTCAGCTTCCCTGGTAATAGGAAAATAACACCAAAACGATGACCAGTATCTCATATCATCCATGAAAATGCGATCCATGCAATTTTGAGTATAATAAACGTTCCTCACTTGTTAAGAAAAATGAACGATTTTACTTGAAATTCAGTTACCAGCACACCTAGATTTAAAAGAAATTACCACTACAAAGCTCCAATGAGGAATCAGCCTGCACCTCCCCGCATTTCTTTCTATACACACCTGCTAAATTTTCCACTACAACTCAAAGTTCCTCCCAACTTGCAATATGAAGATAAAGTTTCTTTGTTATGCAGCACGTGCCAGCAAATCGTAGAACTTTTTTGAGGGAGACTACATCCCTCATGTTTGTGGCCTCTTAATACTGGCTTTCTATCCTTGTCTTCTTGATGTTCTATTTTTACATTCTCTATTAGAAAACTAAGGGGAACTGCTTTTTACATCCTAACCCTTTCAAAAAAATTGTTCATTATAGAAAGAATAGCTACGTACCTGATAGCTGTGTATTTCAATTGAATAACAAGAACCAACTCAACAGGAATGCCATAATAGTAGCCAATAGAAGTACTTGAAATTGTCATATTCTAACCTTAAAAAGATATAAAAAAATACTCACACCAACAGAAGTGGAAATATTATGGAAAGATACATAAATTTAGTAAACCAACTCTATAAGTGACATGAGCATGATATTGTGAATGCAATTGTGACAATGACTGGTAAATCAAAGAGAGAAACATGATGAACAATTTATCAACCACAGAGAAGGTTTCTAAAGTCTTACTAATAAATAAAAAAGAAAAAGAAAAAAAGAAAGGAGCTTACAAGATACACAAATCCTTCTGAAGCTTCAACAATGGCTTTCATTCGATCTGTTGGAGTAGTGGGTGTCGTAAGCAGTACCTTAATTGCACAACAATATAAAGTTACTAACCAACTGTATATTACATCAATCAAAGTAAAACCACAAGTAGATTATTATGATCAAATAACTAAACACGCAGACTATCAAATGCATAATTTTTATCTGAGAATGTATATTAGTTTTTTGAAATGAAAAAAAATAAAATAAATGAGCGGTCAAAAAAGTTACAATTCGTTAATAAGAGATCATCCAGACCATATTTTGCCCTAAAAGAAGTTTTTTTTTTTAAATTATGTTGGTGCCAATGTCTGAGATACTCCATGCAACATATGAAGTGCTATATAAAGTAAACAATATGAAGCAAGTTCAAAGACTGTTCTTTTCTACAACTACCTACTTAAGATCGTTTTTTTTCTTCTTGATTAACAGCCCAATGAAATGATAGTAATTATATTGGAAACTAATACTTGTACCACTTAAATAACTCTTTTGAACTATTTAATCATAATCAGATCAAAAAACTGTTTATTCACAAGTGTGCCTTAAACACACACATACATATATAGATTACAAGAACCACTATATCAACCAGATACTCTTCAGAATGGAGTTTAAAATTTCAATTTTGTGAAGGCTGGTGATTTACCACCAGTAACCATGTATCTAACTCATTAGTATACCAACTCGAGGAAAGGAACAAAATAATTAAAATAAGAAACCAACCAATTCAATTTTATTCTTAATAGCTTCCTTTCTCAAGATCTCAGTCTCCTCCAGAGGAACATCCGGGACGACAAGTCCTGTAAAGAAGCATGTTTATAGAAAGATTATAGACAAACCAGAACAGTAAAGAACAAAAAAAATAAAAGAGAAAATAGAAGGATAACAAAAAGAAAAACTTTGAAAACCAATCATATAAGCATCATCAGAACTAAGAAGGGAACCATCCATTAAATTTGTCCCATATGATTCTATTAGTTGTTGAAATAAGCCTCCCGGCCGTTTCAGAAACTGGCAGTCACGCACCATTCACATTTTACATACCCTCCACCAGTAAAAAAATTAATTTGAATCAACAAAAACTTATCTTAAGGAACACCTTTCGCATGTCGTTGGTACTTGCATCACACTGGTCTAAACCACCTAGTGGCAGGAATAACAAGTAAAATATCACGTGGTCCTAAGAGTTGCAAAACTTAAGCAATCGCATAAGACCTCTGCCAAGGGCATATCGCAAAAAACTGTTCAAGTCTTTCATACTTCGTATATAGTTGTTTATACAAGGTCTACTCACAGGCCTGGACCACATGCTCAAAACACCTCAGCTCATGACTGGCATATAATATTCACTTTGCTAAAAAAAATGTAACACAATTGTAAAAAATATAATTCAGCAAAGCATAGATCATAAATTACCATGTACACCGACATCTTTCACCGTAGCCATGAACTTCTCAACCCCACGCTTAAGTATTGGGTTGTAATATGAAAATAATGCAACAGGACAAGATATTTGCGGTATCACCTATGTAGTCAATGGTGAAAACGTGATGTTAGAATTTCATGGAGCATGATTAGATTCAAAGAATTAGAGAAGGCAAGCAGTCCACAATTATAGTTCTGGCAGTGGATAAATGCGTGGAAATGAATTAAGAGAGTAACTTTAAAGTTGGGTCATATGTTTACAATTAAGACTGTAATGGCGGTTTTGCTTCTTTGAAGGATATTCCCTTTACCTTTAAGAAGTAAGTCTATTATTTTAATGTGATACAAATATGATATTCATACAAGCTAGACAACATTTATGCAGAAAATGCATCCGGAATTAAAATGTATGCATAATATGTGAGAACAAGAATGCTACTTTTTTTTAAAGTTGGGTGAGATGTCTACAATTAAGACTGTAAGGGTGGTTTTGCTTCTTTGAAGTATATTACCTTTACCTTTACCTTTAAGTAGTAAATATCACATTTTTAATGTGATATTAATATGATAGTCATACAAGCCAGACAGCTTTTAGGCAGAAATTGCATCCGAAATTAAAATGTACACATAATATGTGAGAACAAGAATGCTACTTCTCTTCATTTAGAGAAATTATAAAATTATATAAAAATTATAGATTGTCTCGAGTAACAAAAATATACTGTAATAAAAAGGAAAGTATTCAAAAACACCACCCTAAATAGTCATAATATTTTAAGAATCTCTCACAAGAAACTAATTGATGATCTTTTGCTTGAAAAATGCGCTAACAAAAAAGAAATTTTGAGCCTGTTACAAAACCTGCCACCACATCAGGTCCATTTGTGATAGACAGGTAATTTGGCATTATTTATTACTGCACATCTCATTTATGGATGAAGACATATACCCGGAGAAAGAATATAGCAATAATGACCCTACCTCCTTCAACAATGAGAGAATCGAATTGAAATTGGTCCCTTTTGCCAGTGAACGTGTAGCAGCAGCCTAAAATTATTTTATTTAAAAAATTAAAAATAAAAAGTACATCAGCTTGAAAAAATTGGAATGGAACAACAATAAGCAAATAACCATATTATTATTATTTTTCTCTCTCCAATAACCACTTTGTCAAACCTGTATAACTGGGCCATCTGCCAGAGGATCAGAATATGGTACACCAAGTTCGATTATGTCACACCCACAGGAGTCAAGCACCTTCATTGCTTCAACTGTTGTTGAAAGGTCAGGATCACCGGCGGTTATGTATGGGATAAATGCCACCTTTGCACAAAAAGCATGGTTGTTAGAACAAAAAATATGAAATGAAATCTGTCTACTGTTGTCAGGGTCAAATCCTGTTCCATTGGTTTCTTACATTGACTGATTCCCAAATAAATTTGGTGAAATTATCAATATTCAGGAATTCATAAGATTATTAGACACCAACTCATCACTTAAGAGAAACAAAAGTTTCAATATTATCAGTTACATCAAATAGGCACCTATACTGGCAGCCATGGAGGGTTGTATTTTGAAAGATTTTGTGTGTGCATCGGTCACAATGATAGTGAGAACTCAGCCAATGCAGCTTGGCTATATATTTTACGTATTGGTTTTCTGCAGGTTCCTGAGGAAGGAAGTGGGACAGGTTCAATTTGCCATTTTAACTGGTTTTATGTGGTACGCCCAAAATCAGTCAACCCAAAAAATCATTATCTACCAGAAGCTGTGTTGAGAACAAAAGTATCAAAATAGCATTGCTGGAAAAAGACTTGGGGGTTAATTGAGAGGAACAATTTATGCTCATAGTTCGATACATTTATTCAGTACAATAGAGTTAAACGCTCCCATGCTAGGTCACAATAAAAATACACAATTGCAGAAAATAAACATGGGTAAAAGTATATGCTCAATTTCATGTTTGTCTTGGGTTAATTCATTGGGTTCTTCTATTTTCCTTTTCTCCTACTCCTAATAATATAATTGCACATCAACTAATAATCAACCAAAAACATTGACCACCAAATTCATCGAAACAAAAGTTCGCTCTATGAAACTTCCATCTAAAAATAATAATAATGACAACACACAGACAAAGATCAGAACTTGTACGATGATGATAATAATAACTCAATGTTTATTTTATACCCAATGATGAAAAACCTTCAAATCTCTCATAAATCGCCACAAAATAAACGATAGAAGAAAACCCAATTCCTATTTGACCATTAGAAGCAAACCCATTTTATAAATTACAAAGGATTAAGAGAATCAAAAACCCATTCAGCACCATAAACTACAATCTTGCAAAATTTGAAAGAAATTCAAATCAAATGAATGGGAAGCAATAAAAACACTAACCTTGCCTTGGCTTCTCAATCTGGTGAAAGTTTCAGAGAGCCCAACGGTTGGGACAGTGGTGAGAGTGGCCATTGGGGGTTTGAATGTTTTGCTCGAAATGGAGAATCTCTGGAAACTGGGGCGAATGAGAAAAGGGTCTTCGGATTTCTTCTTCAATTGTAGGAAGCAAGTTGCTTTCAGGACAATGGCCATCACGGTACACTCTCACAGACAGAAAAAAACGGCGGGCCTTTTTCTGTACGGTGGGTTGGGTTTTAAGGAGTCTCGAGGGTTTACTCGGGATTTAAACAGTAATGCTACACGTCTCGAATAAATATCATGAATTTTAATTAGAATCTATGTAACATGTGATATAATCTATTATTTTAGGAGATAAAATTAAATGGTAAGTTATTATTGGTGGGATTCCAGGAAATGCTAAACGTCCTGAAATTTTATCATGAATTGTCTTCATGAATGATATGGCAAGTGATAATACCATTTGATATTCCGTGTATGGGGGAATCCCATCAATATTAACTCACCATTTAATTGTTACATCATTTAAGATAAAAATTTATGAAATATTTACATGACGTGTAGCATTGCTCGTGAGATTCCCCCATACACGGAATTCCTATAGTATTATCACCTGCCACATAAATTCGAGTTAAAATTCGTAAAATAAAATTGTGATGTTTAACATTTCTCAGATTTAAATGGCACGATTTTGACAGTGGAAAACATTTGTAAATGATTTGCAAATGTAGAAAACAATTTGAATTGTTAAAACTCATAAATTATGTGATTTATTACGCAATAATAAGGCTATTAAAAGAGCTTCCTTGACAAAAGTCATCAAATCTATGTAGGGTCAAGTGCATTAAACTCTTCTAAACTTTTCACCAGATTGCAAAAAATTCCCTTAAACTACAAATTAATCTCTTAAACTATAAGAAATACACATTTAAATACAAACTCTCAATTAACATTTAACGAAAAAGTCAAATTATTTTTTTGTCCTTAGTTAATATGTATGTTTGTTGGTGAACCTGTTAACACTTTCAATTCTTAATTTCAGCTTTCATTTTTATTTTTTTGAAGTCATAGTATAAATTGTGTTTGATAACGCATTTTTCATTTCTAAAAAAAATGAAAGCGATGTCAAAATTTTGATTAGACATAATTTGAAAACTACATAACGAAAATTTCAGTTTCAGATTTCATTTTTTAGTTCAAGTTTTTATTTCTGATTTTTTTTATAAAATACAATAAATAAAATTTTTTCTTGCTCAAAATAGAATATAATATAATACAATAAATTAAAATTTTATAAAAAAATTAGAAAATATAATAAATAAAAGATTGGTTACTCAAAAAATATAAATATAACAAAATAAAATACAATAAATAAAAAATATAAACAAACTACAATAAAAACAAAATTATAAGACAATAAGAATAAAAATATTTTATAAAATACAAAAAATAATATATACATATGTAAAAATATAAAGATATAATAATAATAATAATAATAATAATAATAAATATACATAATATATAAAGATATATATAAGAAGAAAATACAATAAATAAGAGCTATATATATATATATATATACATAAATATAATGTAATAAATACAAAATGATAGGTCAATAAGAATCAAAAACTTTTACAAAATACAATAAATATATATATATATATATATATATATATATATATAAATACAAATATATATAATATATATATAAAGAGATATATAAGAAAAAAATACAATAAAATAAGACATGTTGGTTATGTTAATTGTAGAGCTGAGATATAAGATGTATTTATATATATATAATGGGTCTAACAGTCATAAGAGTATTTTTGGCATTCTAAATTTGGGATAGGTCAAGTGTGTCAACTAAGGTTAGATTTTGGACGACAATTTAACGATTTGAGATTTATTACAGAGAGAGAAGATAGTTCAGGAGATTAGATGTTTAATTGATAGTTCAGGGGTTTTTTGAGAGAGATAAAGATAGTTCAATGAGGTTTAATGCACTTAACCCATCTATTTATTGACTGTTGAATTAAAAATTTCATTTGAATTTTTACAAATAATTAATTGAGTCATGCAATCTTTAACTTCATTTTAATATAATTATTTTTTTGCTAGGAAAAAAAAAATTGAGTCATGCAGTGAAGTAAGAAAGAATAATAGAGCAATGATTAAGGAAAGAAACATCAATATATAATAATTAATTCAAATTTATGCCAGATAGATTTACTATAAAAATCATATACTTAATAAGATTACTTAAAGGATAATAACAAGGAGTAAACAAAAATACTTGGAAATGATTTTTATAGACTTAGAAGAGCCTTGGGGGGGAATCTAATGACTTTCCTGTAAAGGTGGAATTATACTAAGGAAACCCCCCCGCGGGGGGGGGGGGGGGGGGGGGGAATCTAATGACTTTCCTATAAATGTGAAATTATACTAATGACTTTCCTATAAATGTGAAATTATACTAAGGATTAGTCATACCTATTTGTGATAATAACAAATGGGTGTATATTATATGCGATGACATAGTTTTATTATATTGTTCTAAGGAAGTCTTAGCAACAAAATTAAAAATATAGAGAAAGACATTAGAATCAAAGAGCGTAAGAATTAGTAAAATTAAAAAGAAATATATGACATATAAATTTGATAAGTAGAAAACGATAATAATTTAAAAATTACATTTCAAGACCAAAGAGTTACTCAAAATAACTATTTTCGTTACCTAGAATCAATACTACAAAAAGATGAAAAGATATATGGTAATGTAGTAGGTAGGATTGGAACTGAGTGAAAAAAATGGAGGCAAAGTAGTGGTATCCTTTATGGCAAACAAATACCAAATAAATTAAAAGAAAAATTATATAAAATGGTTATTAAGCCGACAATATTGTATGGAGCAGAGTGTTAGACATTGAAAAAGTCACAAATATAGCACATTCGTGTAGCAAAAATGAGAATGCTATATTGGATGAAAATAATCACTATAAGAGATAAGATCAATAATGAATGTGTAAGAGAAACATTAGGTGTAACGCCTATAAATGATAAACTCAGAAAAAGTAGACTTATGTGGTATGGTCATATTCAACGTAGACACGATGATGCACCTATTAAAAGAATGAAGAATTCTTTCTCTAAAAAGGTAGCTGCAAAAAGGTTAACCAAGGCTTACGTGAAATGAAATAATTAAAAGTGACTTAAAAAACTTAAATCCAAGAGAATATGTGATTTATAGATGAGTGCTAGGCGACTGCGGCTGCACAATCGCACAAGTGATTGGCTAAAAGCTAATCACTCACATGTGTTTGTTTCTTTTTTGTTTTTCTAACCTTACAGAATTATGTGACAGTCATTATTATTCCCACACTAAGGATGTCAACGGGGCGGTTTCGGGACAGGACACCCATTTCCCAAATCCATTTTATGAATAAAAAATTATTCCCAAATCCGTTTCAGGGCGCCCCGCATTGGAGTCGAGACGGGTTCAGGGCGCCCCGATATTTATATATTTTAAGAAATACAATGCAAACTTGAACGAATTTATGATAAATTTTGTAAAAATAATTAAGTGTAGACAAATACTTACAAATGATAATAACAAAAATGTTGTTACAATTTCAAATTATCAAAACTAATGAAAAAAATAAAAATCATAGTTAATAAAATAATATTTATTTATATATTTATCATTAAACGGGTCGGGCTCAGGGCTTAGCGGGTTTTAAACACTTTTCCTAAACCCGACCTAACCAGATTAGTATGATTCCAAACCCATCCCATCAGAGGCGAGGCCCCGACGAGACGGGTTAAATTGACATCCCTACCCCACACTTTTAAATACACCTTTATCTTTAAAATAAATTACAATTAGTGCCATCAATGGATTACAATGAAATTGCCTCTTAAATTTTAAAAAATAACCTGTTTTAATAATGGGATATAATGTTATGTTATTACAACTATAAACATAGAAACAATTTTTTTTATCAATTTGTTTAAATTTAAAAATTCAATAATTCATTGTAATTTATGATATTAAGCTAATTACTGTTGTCATGTGTGTTTGGTGTTCTTTATTTTTTTGGTTTTTTAATCCTATAGGTTTGTATGACAGACCAGCGTTATCCCCACTTTTAAATATATTTTTTATCTTTAATTTTTTTACAAGTAGTGTTATTAACCTAAACAATTAGTGTCATTAATTTAAATCACAATGATTTAAATGTCAAATTTATCATGATTATTTTTTTGTACATAATTCTTATGAATGTTTGTAAATAATTTTAATATATTGAATATCACAATAAACAAATTAAGAGGTACTGTCATAATGTCATTGTAATCAATTGATGGCACTAATTGTAATTTGTTTTAATGATAAAGATGTATTTAAAAGTGTGAGAAATAATAATAATTGCCACAAAATTCTATAAGGTAACAAAAAAGAAACAAATATGCATGAGTGATTATCCAACTATGTAGTGGCAGTGTCAGTGCCATTGACACTCCCTGAGGTTTAAGGTATTATCATGCAGTTACAATTTTGTGCAATTTTGTCACCAACACCTCCTGTCAGAAATTTTAATTTTTTAATAAGTGAAATGTCATAATTGTCCCTGATTATTTAAATAAATTTTAATATAAAATATTAGAATTGAAAAATGATAAAATTGCCCTCAATTTTATATGACCACCATTTCTCTCTTTACCTTCTTCAACCTAAATCAGAAACCCTAACCACCGCCACTAACCACAACCACAACCACAACCACAACCACCACCAGCAGTATATACACACACATACATCACAAAAAACAAATGATCAAACTCGCAACCACCGTTAATCCCGTCGCGAACCACCTCTTTGCTGCCATGGACATCGGAACCAACACCTTCAAACTCCTTATCGTCCGTACAGACCCCACCACAGGAAATATCTTGGCCATCAACTACCTCAAGGAGCCAATCGTTCTTGGCTCGCGACATCCCCGCCTCTTCCACCATCTCTGCTGCCATCATTTGCAACCCTACCATCAACACCGCCACCATTATCACCAAAACCCAAACCCCAACGCGTCATACAAGTAGCGACTGATCTGATGAGTTCTCATCAGCATCATCATGGAGTCGGTGACTCCTGGTCTTTTGCGCTTCTGACAACTCTGATGAGCTGATTTGGCAACTCGTCTCCGGTCTCGAGTAGAGTTCAATTGATGATCAAAAGCAAGCGGCGATAGAGATCAGATTCCTAGTGAAGAACAAGTTAGAGAACCGAATCAAGATCGCACACGCCTGCGCGATCAAGCCATTGATTTCACTAATCTCATCGTCCGATCCTCAGCTTCAAGAGAACAGTGTCACAATAATTCTAATCTCCGGTGCCTCCACCTACTTCGACCAGTAGTTCGTTGATGCCAACCTCAGTTAGGTTGTGATTGGAGTGGTGGTAGTGGTGGTGGTGGTTGTGGTTGGTGGCACTTGGCTTGGGTTAGGTTGCGATTGGAGTTCGACAATGGTGATGGTGGTGGTTTTGCCGCATGTGATGGTGGTAGTGGTTAGTGGCAGTGGTGGTGGTGGTGGTTGTGGTTGTGGTTGTGGTTGTGGTTGGTGGTTTCCTCTCCCCTTTCTATATATGTATATATATATATAATGTAATTACATTGAAATGGGTATGTAATAATAGGGCATAATTGGGGACATTTTGGTCTATTAGGCAAAGTTAAATAAGTAATTTTAGTATTCAAAAAGGTTAGGTCAAAAGTCAAAGGGTATCATCGTCTTTTCACCATCAAAAAGTAGTCTGACACGACTTACTTTTGAGAAAGAAGGTATATGTGATATATGTCACAAACCTCAGGGGGTGTTGGTAACGAAAAATCATGAAGTTATAGTCGCGTGATAATATATCAAATTTCAGGAGTGTCTATCAAGTTTACCCTAAAAATTAAATTATAAATTTCTGTTAAGAATATAAAGTATCATAACTTTTTATCCAAATTTTGCTAATATATTTTTAGAAACTTAAAGCGCATCTATTACACTAAAAAAAAAAATTACCTCAAAATTAACAAATAAAATAATCTATGTTAAATGAGTAACGTATGGGCCTAATTATAAAAATAAAGAAATAAAAATGAAAGAAAGAGAGATAAAAGTATTTTCATGTATCCAGACAAAGAATAATATATTGAGCTGTATATGTGTAAAATTCTTATTATTAATTTATGCTTCAATGTTACATGAATAAATTAAAATAGAAAATGATGATGTAGAAACTTTATTTCTCCACATAATTCTTACCTACAAACACAATATTATGGTGGACTAGTGGCTTGTCAAAAAAAAAAAAAAAAATTAGTGGCAGGGGCGGAGTTAGGAATTTATGATTGGGGGGGCCAAATTATTAACAATTTTACCATAAATGAGAGGATCTAATATAAGAATATTTTTAATTCAAAAGTATTCCATTATCGTTAGATGCATACAAAAACATATCTAGCCAAACTTTGAACTGTTCGTTTACAAAAAAAGATTTTTCTATATCCAGTCAAATATGACCTAGATATGTACAAAAATAAACCAAAAAGACCACATATCTACTACAAAAGCTGAGCTCGACGATCTTTTAGAGAATCAAATTCATTTATTATCAAATCAAAACTAAAAGTCTCAATAATTTCTTTTTCAATATTGATACTCAAATAATCTGCAAGACACTCATCTTCCATCTTGTTGCGAAGTGTTGTTTTGACAAGTTTCATAGTTGAAAATGTCCTTTTTGTAGTTGATATGGAAACTGGAAGTGTCAAGACAAGACGAATTAATCTATCAATCAAATAGTAGATATCTGACTTCTTTGTTTCCACTAATCCTCTACATAGTTCAAAATTTGTTAACATATTTTGTAGATGTGGATGGTGAGGTACATCAACAATATAGTATTGCAATTGAAATCTCAAAAGAGTCCTTTCTTGGTCTGTGAAATCTTGAGGATAAAATTTATTTGCAAGCTTGCAAATGTCATCAAATTTAAATAACTTGTAAGCATCCCTAGGATCCAAAACTGAGCTAAGAATAACAAATTCCATTGCTTGTTCACTAAATCTGTTATTCAACTCTTGCACTTGTGAATCAATTGTGACATTGAATATATCAATCTGATAGTGGTGCTCAAATGTAATACTGTCTTGTTGGTGACGTGGCCGACCCCTACCTTTTGTATAAGGAGCACTCATATCAGGCACATCAATCTTATTACATTCACAAAATGATATAACAATCCCAAGTAAGTTGTTCCAACCATTTTCTCTCAATTTCAAAATGAATTCTTTTGTAGTTGAAACCAAATGCATAACATTTAAGACGTCTTGAGTTTTTTATTGCAAAGCTTGGCAAAGAATATTAGTTATTCCCATTGAAGAACTGAACATGTTGCACCAAACATCTTTATCAAACTACAAACATAATCAAAATGAGAGCTCCAACGAGTATCTCCAGGTCGTTGCAAGGTACCAATCTGATTAGCTCCTCTACTAGTCTCAAGTTCATCAATAGCTATCAAATGGGCAATTTCAGCTGCTTGAGCAGATTGTAATTCATCATTTTATTTGCAAGAAGCTCCAATGATATTGATAATGAAGCTCAACTTCGAAAAGAATTGATGGACATGGATTACTTCTTTAGATGCTGCAACTAATGCCAGTTGTAATCGATGAGCTAAAAATGCACATAATATGCATAAGGGCAATCATTAAGAAATAATGCTTACAAGCCATTCCATGCCCCGCGCATATTACTAGCATCATCATAACCTTGACCTCGGAGATTGTAATGAGATAAAATCGCAGAAAGCTCATTTTTTAAAGTCAATGAAGTTGTATCTTTAACATGCACAAGATCAAAGAAAAGCTCTTGTAAAAAATCACCCTTATTAATGAATCTTAAAACAAGAGTCATTTGCTCTCTCTTAGATTCATCACATGCTTCATCAACAAGAATACAAAACTTGGCATCTCTAATGTCTTCACGAATCTTCTTTTTCACCTTTATAGAAAGAATATGCAAAATCTTCTTTTGAATTTGTAGTGAGGTATACTTGGCATTTTTTGAAGCATTTTCTAGAACAAGTTTGGCAACATCATCATTATATGTTGCCAAAATTTTTATCATTTCAATGAAATTGCCCCTATTTCTTCATTCGGGGCATTCGTCAGGCCCTCTAAAAGCACAAGCTTGAAATGTAAGCCATCGAACCGCATCAATTGAAGTCTTCAATCTCAATCAGTTATTTAAAATTTGTTCCAAAGTTTGTCTTTCCATCACTTTATCAATATGACAAGGTTGATTCATTAAATCCTTACAATATCTCTTGGCTATGTTGTGAGGTGAATAAAGACATTCTCGCACATGATTTAGGAAAGCACACATTTTTTCATCATTAACTTTCTTCCAATTTTGAAATCCTTCAATAGTAAATGCATTTGTTCCGGGACGCCCCGTTGGTTTCTTTCCAAAAAGAAAGCAGGGTAAGCAAAATATGGCATCCTTTGAAGGAGAATACTCTAACCAAAAAGGAAATAATTTGAACCAAGATGATTGAAACCGATGGAGATGCTTTTTCGATCCAGAATGCGGATACTCTAACAAAACAAATTGGTATGGTCCCGCTTTGATATAGCCTCGACGAATTTCATCATGTTGGTTAATAGGATATTCCCATATTTGACAACGTAATCCTGGATCACGTTCTAAGAAGGTACGATCAACTTCTGTATGTTCAACTTTAGGAGATTTTGGAGGACGTGGGTCATCAAGAACCGAAACATCATGATTAGATGTGAAAGGCACATCATCTTTTGACTTATTGATGTTCTCTCTTTGAAAGAACGTGTCAATAGTTTTTGATGGCTTGACCATCATATAACACTATACTTAGGCGGCCTATGCTTTCAAAGTAACCAATTAACCTGAAAATTAATCTATCAATTAATTATTTAAATAAGTCTTCTTATCAAACTTTCCTAACAAAGACGAAAAAAAAAATCAAGCCAAAATTGAAAAAAATTTCAATTAAACAATTAGACTTTTAATTTATAAACAAATTCAAAATTCATGTAGTAATATCACAAATTAATAGTCAAGCAAAAACTAGAACATGTCATTCATATTAGCAAATCAACTATCAATCTATCATTATTTTTAATTATCAATTAATAGCATGATTGTACGAAAAGAATAATTCAAAAATATTACCTCTAACTCGATAGTCATTTACATCAAATTTTACCAATATATAAGTGTCTCTGATCGCTGATTCACATTAAACACATTACAAACTTCCAGCTATCCTAAAAAAATAAGTTTAATTTGATGAGAAATTAATCTATCAAAGAAATAACATAAGGTGTTAATTTACACAAATGACAGATAGGTTCTAGTATACACAAACAACAAGAACTAGAAAAGTAGAAGGAAAATAAATTTAAAACTACTAATAATAATATTGAAATTAAATGTTAGAATCATTAATACATTCTAATTTAAAATGTTATCTAACTCAATAATAAATGACCCATCAATTAGTGATCCAATCCAGCAAGAGCAAAGCACTTGAATATAAAAAAAAAAAAATTAGGGTTTGAAAAAATAACAATAGAATTTGGAGTTTTTTTTTAATTAAGAAAGTGAGAGAGATAGAAATAGGAGAGTTCAGGACTTACACAAAAATTAAGATCTATCTTCCAAATTTCACCTTTACGAGAACAGAGAAGAGAATGGAGACGGAGAAGCCGAGTAGGGGCGAGGAGCTGCCATTGCTGTTGCTTGTTGGTTGTTCTTTGGAAAGGTAAAAAGTAAACGTTTACTTTCTTCTTTTTGTTTTGTCTAAGAGTAGTTGACTTGGTGAAACAAATATATTATTAATATATTAGGTACAATGTTACTGTTAGTGTCATAGTGTGTATCAATGTATATATATATATTAGTCTATTAATATATAAGTAGCAGAAAAATTGGGTTTGTTACTGTTACTCTTAGTGTGTATCATAGTGTGTGTCAGACTAATATATTGGGGGGCTAGTTAGTGGTATACATATATCATATTTCACATATTATATTTAGGTACTAATTTTTTTAAAAAATTTTAGGGGGGGCCATGGCCCCTACTGGCCCCCCTGCCTCCTCCCCTGATTAGTGGATAAATGCTGATAAATCACCTGGACTCATTATTATTATTTTATATATCAAGTAATAAAATAATAAAAAGTAAATTTGTATATTTAGTTTTCCAAGAAAAATAAAAATCATATTGATAGAGAAAGACAAAAATGTCACATCTCGAGAGTGGAACGTGAAACAAGTGGCTCTCAAGATTTTCAATCACTCCCTTTCCAATGTGATTCAAATGCTTATCATAAGATTTGATTACAATTGAAAATTGGTAAGTTGATAATTAGGGCAATGGTAAGGTGGAAAAAAAAAATTCTTAAGGCAACAAAGTTTTACTTTTAACAAATGTTTCCAATTAAGTTCACAATTATAAATAATAAATTTTTACAACATTGTTATTTGTCATAAATAACATACTAAATATAACCCTACCTCTAAATATAATTAGTTTCTGTATACACAAATTTCGTGTCCGAAAATCTAGGAACGAAAATTAGTGACAAATAAACAATTTTATTAATTTAAGAAAAAATGGTACAATCCTCTGTGAATCTTTACAAAAGAAAGATAAAGATAAAATCCTCTGATTCGATCTCCTTGATAATCCGGCTTCAAGGGCTGCTAGAGCTTGATCTTGAATTGGATTAAAATTTTAGTGAAAAACGACACGTGGATGATGTGCTTCTTGTTGTTTTTTTCTTCAGGGTTTAGGAGCTTTGGATTTTGAGTGAAGACTTCTACAGAATTTCAGCTTTTTTTGAGAATCTTCTCGTCATCTTCTCCCACCTCTGGACCTTTATTTATAGGCTCACCGGATGGTAAATTTGTAACTTTCTTTTCTTTTGATAATTATCCTATAATTATCTTTTATGATAATTTTGATAAATATCAAATATATATAATAATTATCTTTGTTGATAATTACCTATATATATATATTTAATTATCCATTAGACCCATTTTCAAGTGAGCTTGAATTTTTGAGATAATTTAGACCAGCTCATAACTCATTTATTTGTAGTGAGCCTGATATTTAAATTTTCTGACTCATTGAGCCACATTTCAAAGTGGGCTAAACTGAAGATAAGTCCAAATTATATTTTTGGTCTATCGTATAGATTTTTTAATGTCTACAAATTGCCCCCACTTCAAGGCTCGCGCCATATCGAGTTTGTTACGTACCTAAAGCGGGACTTGAAGTATTTAAATTTCTCAAACTTTTTTTTTTCGAAAGTCCAACTGCAAAGAGGATATCTTCTTTGTCAACTTGAATCAAAGGCTTGAGGATCCTATTGCAAAGAGGATTATTATTATTATTTTTTTATCCAAATGGAATTGTAGACTTCAGAATCCTATTGCAAATAAGATTTTTTTTTCTTATCCAAGTGGAATTGAAGTCTTGAAAATCCAATGGCAAATAGTATAATCCACGTCTATATATATGTAACATATGCTTGAGACTTTTCACATCAAAGATAAGAAAGAAATCCACCGAATTCTAGCAACGGTAAGCTTTTTTTTTCCTTATCTTTTTTTTCTTCGTCTCTTCTTTTGCTTGTGTCTTTTTTTTTCTTCCTTTATTTTTTCTCTACCGCCACTGTGTACTCCTTTCCCTTTTCCTTTATTTCCTTCTTTACAGCACCTGTCTTCTGTATGTAAAATATTATTAAGGATATATATATATAAAATACTAACTTCATTGTTTCTTTTATTTCCTCCTTTACGCACATGTCTTCTATATATATAATATCATTAAAGCTATATATATATATATATATATATATATATATATATATATATAATACTAACTTCACTGTAAGATGACTTTCCTTTTCACTTTTTCTTTTTTTTTTCTTGTGGGCTCCACTTTTTTTTTTTCCCTTCTTCTTTCTTTCTTTCTTTTTTTTCTTCTTCTCTTCTTGCTCCAGGCATTGACTTTTTTTTTTCCTTTTTTTTTATCTTTTTTTTCTTCTTCTCTTCTTTCTCTTAGCATTGACTTTTTTTTTCTCTTTTTTTTTTTGTCTTTTTCTTCTTCTTTCTTTTCTACACGCTGCTTGCTGGAAGTTTTTTTTTCTTTTCGCCACTTTTTTTTTCTTTCTTTCCTTTCTTCTTCTTTTCTTGCACCAGTCACTGGATTGCTAAAAGATTTTTTTTTCTCTTGCTCTAGATTGCTAGATTTTGGATTTTTTTTTCTTCTTTCTTTTCTACACATTGCTTGTTGGAAGTTTTTTTTTTTTCTTTTTCGCCACTTTTTTTTTCCTTCTTTCCTTTCTTCTTCTTTTTTTGCTCCAGGCACTGGATTGCTGGAAGATTTTTTTTTTCTCTTCTTGCTCTGGATTGCTGTGGATTGATGGATTTTTTTTTTCACTTTTTTTTTTCTTTCTTGTTGTCTTCTCTTCATGCAATAGTCGTCTCATTGTGAATGCTCCACATATGCTGAATGGTATGTGTATATATATATATATATAGAACAACTTACTTTTGTTGTCTGCTAGTTTCAAACCTGAGATTCCAAGAAAATTTATTATAACACCAAACCATCTCTTCTCTACCACTCTTGTGTATTGTAAACTCTTCAAACAACATATACATGAGGCTGAACTTTGAAAGAAACATTTTTTTTTAGTAGCAACTTTATCTTCCGTGACCGATATTAATCAAATCTGATTATATTTTTTTTCAGATCAGATTTCACTTGTGAGCCTTACTCGAATTTTGTGTTGTCTCTGGAACGACGAATAGATCTATCGAACTCATTGAAGAAGACAACTTTACGTGAGTCACTCAACACTTTTCTTGGTAAGTTTCAATTTTTTTTTTGGGTCAATTCTTGCAGGTTAAATCGTTTTTCTCAAAACATGGAGTTTCAGACGCCATTCATTTGTCTTTTCGGGGTCCCTTAGTGCACTTCGGTGTCACTTTTTTTTGTCCCTTCGGGGTCCCTTAGTGCACTTCGGTGTCACTTTTATTGTTCTTTTGGGGTCCCTTAGTGCACTTCGTGTCACTTTTGCGTCCCTTTGGGGTCCCTTAATGCACTTCGGTGTCACTTTTGCGTCCCTTCGGGGTCCCTTAGTGCACTTCGGTGTCACTTTTATTGTCCTTTTGGGGTCCCTTAGTGCACTTCAGTGTCACTTTTTTGTCCCTTCGGGGTCCCTTAGTGCACTTTGGTGTCATTTTTATTGTCCCTTCGGGGTCCCTTAGTGCACTTCGGTGACATTTTTATTGTTAGAATACTTTCGTTAATTCTTTTCAGATACTTTTTTTTTCAATTTCTCTCACACTTTTCTTTTCTGGTCAGGTAAACAACCTTTGACACCTGTTAATCATGGTTTTCTTCAAAAGCTTCAAGATAAACACCATAACCATTTTAGAATGAGAGAACGATGTCATGGAGCAAGGAATTACACTTGATGTAGGGACCCCACTGGTTGGTCGTTTTGCTCTACGGGTGCCTCCGCCTGATGCTTCATACCACTTGTCACAATGGTTCAAAGAATTTTCCTGTATGCTTATGAAACTTGGCTATAACCAGAATAAGGTACGGGTATCCGTTTAAGATGCTTTAGTGTTGAAGTTTGCGCTTCACAAAGTCGAAGAAGAAGAACCTGAGCAATTTTCACTCATGGGTCATAAAATGCGTGCTAGAGAAATAAAATGGGGTGTTTCCTTTAAAGCTTTTGTTGACTTAGCGTACACACCAGGTTATTGGGAATGGTCAGAGGACGTTTTGGGTCATCACGACAAATTTCTTAGAGACAACAAATTATACGACACCATGTTTGCTTATTTATTCTCATATGATCGACATATGAATGTAATCAAAGCTTTTCTTGAGTCTTGGTGCCCTTCAACTAATACACTCCACTACTCAATTGGGGAGCTATCGATTTTCCTTCGCGATCTGTATTTGATAGGAGGTCTCCCATTTTGTGGAAGATTTTATGAATAAGTCGTTTCTTGTGCAAAGGAATTATTCGCTATTGACAAAGATGGAAATTATCTTCTTTCTTCGATTTGCCGCTACTTATTTTTAACTTTCCACCAGCTTTGCAAGCAATATAAACGGGACCGGATTGTGAAAATTTCTGAATGAACAAAGCTTTGGTTCAGGGGCGCCACTAAGTATAGTAAATCACTGTTGAGAAGAGGATCGAGAAATAAAACTCAACGTCCCAAAGAGACTTACAACCCTCTGGAATAATTAATCCTGTTAAGAATTGGTCGCCATACTCATTGTTGAATCCAGCGACCTCGATGGGGTTGAGTATCAGCCGCACAGCAGGAATGTTCGCCTGTTTGAATACAGTTATAGGTATAATATTGATCGAGGAGCCATTGTCGAGAAACGTGCGTTTGAACTCAACGCCATTTAGCTTCGCGGTGACGTATAGTGGCCGATTTTATGGGGAGGGAATTTGTTTGTCTGTGTCAGAAAAGAGATGACTCGAAGGGTTTGGTGATGTTTGGACAGATGTGTTCTGGGCTTTGAGATGACATATTGGTGGGATTCGGGGGTTATACGATCATCTAGGTTTGGAGGATGGTTGGACTTTGCGAGCTCATTATAACAAGAGATAGTGGCCGTGGTTCGGTTATGGCGCGGGTAAAGATGATGTCTAACATCTTTGGGTGGGGTTAGTTCAAGGTCACCTTTGGCCATATTTTTGTGGAATATGCGGCGGAGGGCACGACAATCACTTATAGGATACGAGATCGATTGGTGGAATTTGTAAAAGTTGGGGTGAGCTTGGTCGACAGCCGTTGGCTCATCACGAGGTATGGGGAGGCTGACACATCCGTCCTCAACCCATGTTTTTAAGGCATTGAGAACCTCTTCCAGGCAGACATGGAATGGGGGTGGTTCGCTGACCCGATGATTGGTGGGTGTCTGGTCGTTTTCCCGTCGCTTTTTGGGTTGCTCATCAGTGTACGTGCTTAGAGCAGCCTGTCGGGTTGGAGTTTAGAAATCTCGACTTTGGGGGTGGGTTTTCAAGTTTTTTACCAGGTTGCGAACAGCGCGAATGAGCTCGCTAAAGCTGGCCAAACGAAGGTTGATGAGATGAATGCGGTATGGTTGTGTCATACCGTGTATACAAATGTCCACATGGTCTTTTTCTTCATTGTTTTCAAAGCATTCCATGGCTTTATCGTGGAAGCGTTGCACGAAATGGAGCAGATCTTCGATCTCGCTCTAGGCTTCTTTGGTGAGGGACAACATCGTAACACGTTCCTCTGTCTGGGAGAATTTAGTGTGAAATTTGGTGAAAAGTTATTCCCAGGTGTCAATGGAGTCCGGCTCAAGACTGATGTACCAGCGGTACGCCCAATCGGTAAGAGATTTAGAAAACTCGCGCAGGCGTAACGAATGGTCATGGTTGTATTGATCGAGTGATTTGATGAAACGAACGATGTGCTTTAGCGGGTTCCCTTTTTTACCATCGAACTTTGAAAATTTTGGTACAGTGTACCCGCTTGGATAGGGGGTTTGGGTGATGTTGTGGTGATAAGGGGGTTCAAGGTTGAAGTTTAAAGCTCGGGCGACGGGGTGAGGGCTTTTGGTAAGGATGTCCTGGATTTATTGCTCGGGTGATGTACTCCGGCATGTGGTGCTGGATTGGGGGGAGCTGATTTACAGTTTTGATGTTTGTTGGGCTTGTGTGAGAGGAGAAATGAACTGTGGTGGTACACTGGGGTTAGGTGTATTTGGGATAGGTGGTGGAGATGAAAAAGAAGAGTTGGGTTGGACATTGTAGGGGAGTTTTTGTGGGTAAAGCTTTGAGGGCATCTAGGATGGCCTTTTGAGTTGTTTCAAGCGAGTTAATACGGGCAATGAGTTGATTTTGAGTGGAGTGTATGGTTTCATTTTCGTTTGGGGTGGCTGACAGCCGTGGAGGAATGATGTCGGAACACATTTTCTCCTTGGGAGGAGTGGACCTCTTCATCAGCAAGTACAACTATATTTGGTGGGGGGATGTCGGGCACATGGACCTTCAGTGGGAGTTCTGGCTCCATCATCGTGTGTTACTATACCTAGTGGAGTTGCCAAAAATGTAGGGGTTCTTTATCGTTCAATGTATAATCAGTATTAAAATAGGGTAGTCAACACAACTATGAGGGACCTAGAGAGTATCTGAACTAGAGGGGGAACAATTAGAGTTAGTTAATGGGGAAGATAGTGAGTGTAGGACCTGCCTTACCATTATCACAGAGTTCTCTATTTATAGAAAGTCATTGGCCTCGGGTCACCCTTGATGGGTCATAGGTGGATCAACCCGATTCTGGGGTCAGGGGTACTTAGGTTATAAGTATCCTAAGCACCTAAAGTGTCATTTCCTTCCTTTGTATTGAATGCCTTCAAACATCCTTTAGAGGAGGTAGTTGCCTCCATTAATTACTCTTTATCAGAGCATTAATGGTGATGTTAAGAGTCTCTACTATGGCAAAACATTGCTCACTGTTCCAATAACTAGGTCCCTTGATTTAGTTGGGCTTTCTCTATTATTCATCCTCCAATTCAAGACCCTTCTGAGTATCCAATTATGACCCTGTTACGTGGCTGTAAGGGGTGGGACCTACCAATCCTTACCCTTGTAGCGCTGTAGGGCTTGTTTGTTCATTTGGGGAATGTGCCCGTATACTTAATGTTTGGGGGTGATGCTCGAAGAGCAAGTCTTCGTGGTTCGAGTTGGTAGTGTTTGAGAGATAGGTGTCGAGGCTTACATGGTTGTGCTCGAGAGATAGGTCTCGAGGCTTTGGTGTCTGTGCTTGAGAGATAGGTTTCGAGACTTTAGTGTATGTGCTCGAGAGATAGGTCTCGAGGCTTTGATGTCTGTGCTTGAGAAATAGGTTTCGAGGCTTTGGTGTCTGTGCTTGAGAGATAGGTCTCAAGCTTTGAGTGTCTGTACTCGAGAGATAGGTCTTGAGGCTTTGGTGTCTGTGCTCAAGAGATAGGTCTCGAGGCTTTGGTGTCTGTGCTCGAGAGATAGACCTTGAGGCTTTGGTGACTGTGCTCGAGGGATAGGTCTCGAGGCTTTGGTGTAGTGGTGCTCGAGCCATGGGCTTGGGCCATGATATTCGAGGAATGGGCCTCGAAGTTCAAACTGTGGTGCTCAAGCCCTTTTGATGTGGGCCTCTTTTGCTTGTGATGTGGTTGCCATGGTGGCATAGGTTGACTTGTCAACCTTTCTCTTAAGTTATATATTGATACCCACAATTTGAAAGAATTCTCAAAAGTTAAAAAGAGAATTTGCAAAAGTTCCAAAACCCTTCCCGTTTCTTTGCTATTTGGGGTAATTTCAAAATATAAAGACACTGTTGAAAAAGTTAAAAAACGTTTTTGTATGGACTTTTAAAAGGGTTCAATTATTTTGGAATATTCCAAATAATAATAATAATAAAAAGGTGGTCAGTTATTTTGGGATGGAGAAAAATCATTTGATTTAGTATTTTAAGAATAGTTTTCAAGAACTTTAAAAAGAAAATTACCAAAGACAACTATCTAAAAAAGTTACTTTTTAACTGAGTTCTGCAAAAAATAGTTTTCAAATTACAAATAAATAAAATATCAAACTATGTAAATTCCAATAAATAATGTTAACTTTTGTAATATGAGTTGGGACTAATTTATAAATTTTAAATTATATCCTACTTGTAATACCACCTGATCAATGTGACATGGTTTAGTAAGTAATAATAGACTATACAACATAACATTTTCCAATTTTTGAGTATGTAACAATACTCTCATAAAAAAAAAAAAAAACCAAGAGCTAAAATAAAGATTGTAATTTAGTGGTATTCAAAAAAGTATAACTACGAACACAAGTATGACATCATATAAAAATGACGGTACCATAAATACATGAAAAAAAAATAGGACAACAATACATAAAAAATAATATATATATATATATATATATATATATATATATATATATATATATATATATATATGAGTATTGCTTTTGTTTTAATGAACTTTATATTATATTTCCATTGAACCCATAATATATTTAACAGTTGCATTTAAATTTCCTTATTCTAAACAAATAACTACAAAATTACTTGTCATATTTTTGAAAGTGGCTCAAATGAGTTCCTATCAGACCCGAAAAAAGGAAAAAATTCAACTTCTTAGTTGTGCCAAATAAATAAAATAAAATAAAATAAAAATAAATATAAATATAAATATACTGGAGAATGGTTCCCAAACATGGCATAGGATGTTAAGTGGCTTATTGCATCGGAAGACCTTCTTTGGTCGACCTTTTCCGGCTTCGAACAGAAGAGAAAAATGCTGGGGATTTCGTACGGAGAGCTCTTCCTCTTAATCGGAGCAACCGCAGCTTTCATCGGTACTCTCTCTCTTTCTCTCTCTCTCTCTATATATATACACACACACACATTCACATACACGCACTCCTCATGACATCAATTGTAGTAATTCTGTGTATTTTAGGGCATATTTTATACAGATTCGAGCCCGTTTGTATATGTTAGCACTCAATTCAATTTGTTATGATGACAAATACTTAATTAGGGTTTTAATTGTTCAACAAATGCACTATTAGGTCCCAAGGATCTTCCAGCGATTGCAAGAACTGCGGGGAGGTTGGCTGGCCGTGCCATCGGATACGTTCAATTGGCTCGTGGCCAATTTGAAACTGTCATGCAGCAATCTCAAGCTCGCCAGGTCTCTCTTTCTGTCTCGCTCTCTTCTTTATAGACCTACACGTTGATGATAAAGTTCTATTAGATTATCTGGACATAAATTAAGCTACATGATTTTCCTGGTTAAATGGTTCTGATGAATGTTTTTGGGGGTATTATTGTGTAAATAATGCCCTTTCAATGCTATTGTATATAACTATATATTGTTTGTAAGCATATTCACAGAGTTCTGTGTTTTTAGTTTTTACTTATTCCTGATAGCTGGCATTTTATGATTAGACCATGTTATTATTTTTGTTGTGTATCTCATGTCCTTGATCTTTTTTTCTCCCCCCACCCCACAAATAAAGACCTAAAATAAACCCTTCTCAAAATCATGTCCAAACATTCAGGTGCATAAAGAATTGCAAGATACGATTGCTCAGCTAGAAGCTATACGTTATGAAATTCGAACCATCTCTTTCATGAATCCTGGCCCCTTGACTCGGAGGCTAGTGGACAATATTGACCAATCATCTGTTAGTACTGGTATAATCGTTATCTGAATTTTTTAATTTGCTTCATTAATATCTACAATTTTTTTATTTTTTTTATGTGTGTTTTTTTCTGGTCCTGTTGCTCTTTTTTCACAGTTGGAAACAGTGAACCTGAAAAACTCAATGAAGAGAACAGATTGACAACCACCAACTCTGAGGTTTTATTGAGCGAATTCACGGTTGTTGCAAGTATCTTTTATGTAATTACTTTTATTAATATATTTAATTACATAAATGTATTTTTTACAGGATAGTTTAACAACACCAGGCTCATCCAACATGCACAGCCAAGCAACTGCTTATGCAAGATTGGCCAAATCCTCCAGTTTAAACTCTGGGTCTATGGAAAGTAAAGAAATCATTAGTGAGCTAACTGATGAATCTGGCGTTACTATTCTTCCTGTATCTGCCGAAAGCACAGGATTGTTGCCAGATCGCAAGGGTAATAATATTCTCTTAAATTCAGTTATCACATGTTTGCATCATATGCTTGTAATTACTTGGTTCATTTTGTTAAACTGTTAACCACGGTGCAGTTACATCCATTTTTGGTGTTTGAGGTTGAACCGAACCTCCTTACCAAATTACTAACTAGAACGAGAATTTTAAAGTACAGTAAATGTGATATCTGAATTTACGGGACATCTCATCTTGCAATTGACACAATCTGCTCTGCAAAGTGCTTATTTATGTAAGTTATGTCAATTTAGCAAATCTATAAGGACATGAAAGGGGTCTGAATGCTTTTGTGCAGTTTCTAAAATTTTTGCACCCTTTATAGTCTCCTCTAATGGAGTAGCAACAATTTGGAAGAGCGAACCCGATAACATTTTTATTTAAGATCAGATTTTATCTAATATTTATCCTTTTCTAACTTTTCTTTCCTTCTTCTTTTTCTCCATTAAACCAAATCTATATCCCACTATCACTAGACTCACTACACAACCACCATCTTTATCATCCAAATCAAGCCACCAACACCCAGAACCCATCTCACACCACATCATCTCCATCAACTCGAACCCTCTACAAAAAACCAGATAAATTCATCAATATACGGCAGAACTTGCATACACACACACATATAGATTTAACAACATAAAGAAAACAAATGTATCTATGATACGTATACATATATGTACAAATTCATAGAACAAAATAAAAAAGAATTCATATAATTAAAATATGAAAAATGCTGAAAATATTATAACCTCCAAAAATATACCTAGCGGTAAAATCAAGACACTAACAACAATATACTCAAGTCTAATACAAAAATTAAACAACCAAAAACAGTTAAAAAATCAAGACGTGGGAATGGAATCCACCCCAAAGTGAAGTAGAGGATGGTAATGGTGACCGATCATGATACGGTGGTTTTAAGTGCATTAAGATGAAAATGATAATGAGAATGAGAATGAAACGATACACGGATGAGGCCATCTGGCCATGACTCTAGGGGCTGTTTAGTCATGAGCTTTTGAGGTGTTTGGTTGTGGTGTTTTGGGTGTTTACAGGGGTGATTGTCGGTTGTTTGGTGGTGGTAGTGTGGTTTGGGGTAGTGGTGGTTGTCCGACGCTGAGGTTATCTGATGGCATGCTTTGATGCTTCAGCGTCATCTGTGGTGTTGGCACTCGGATATAGAGAGAAGAAAAATGGAGGTGTCACTGAGAAAGTGATGACCAACTATGGCCTCCATCTCAGGTGGCATATTGATTCTTTATTGTCTTCTTCACACGAGGAAACTATAATCTCCAACTATAACTGACTTTTGAGATCAAAAGTCAATGAAATTTGATCAAGAATACAATAGTAAATTTGTAACTTGTGTTGATGCCTTCTAGCCAAGTCAATTCCAAGGGAGAATTCTTCATGTTTTTTTAGTTTGGGGTGTTATGTGTAATTGGGTCATAGTTTAGAGGGTGTTTGTGAAATTGTCACTAATAAAATGTTATTCTATATTTGCTTATTGAAACATTGGAAAATTAAATGTTCTTAAGCTCTTCAGGCATTACTTTATGGACTATGTAACTTATCCCAATGAACCTGCGTTACACCTCCTTGTAAATGTCTCAACCTAATCCGAGAAGTGACAGCGATCAAGTTATTCAACCAACCCAGGTGTAGATATAAAAAGGAGCCACTACTTGGTGTAATGGTGAAAGTTTAGTTTATCAAACGTAATAATGTGAGTTCCAAAGTCACCCCAAAAAACCAAACTTTGCCTTACGTAAAGTTGCCAGAGTCTAAAGGCACTACTCTGCAAAACTATGTCAAATGTTAGGTTATTACTTGACCGTCCCTTCTAGAACCATTCATTGTTGGACTGGAACTGGGAGATGGCCTTTCTATACAAATTTCTGTAGTTATAAATGTACAAGACTCAATCATCAAGATCTTATGGAACTTGAACTTGTAAGCTCTGAACTAGAATTCATTTAGGATACGCATACCCAGCCTGATAATTGCAGAGCAGGACATGTTTGATGTTACCCAATGAAGAATCCCCATTGCGTTCCCTGTTCTATTATTTGGACATCACAATGAAAGAAACTGTATCAGCTATGAACTAACTGGATTTTGAAAATCCGAAATCCATACCTGTCCCAATTGAGGTGGGGCCGCATGAGTTCCCCAGCTTACCAACCCTTTGCCATACCCATCTATGTTTTGTACTTGGGGAAACTAGATGTAGGAAATGTTTAGAGAGATTCTCTCAGAACTCCATCTACTATCTTGTTAAGTGAGGAAAGTTGCTACTACCATCGGCATAATTTCTATGTTTTCTGAGCAAAAGTCAATATCCATGAATCGGCCATGTGCCTTATATTCATCACATAGAATGTACTACTTTAATGGTAATAGCATGTGGTCCATGTAATAGAAATTACAACACATCACACATGCATGATCCAACGGCATATCCAAATTCTGAAGAGCTGGGGATTTCTTAATATGTTTGCAGCAGTTATATATCCTTGAGTAATATGTATACATATGGATGTATATTTGAATCATGTTAGGAATATGTATTATTATTTTGCATGTCAAATACTTTTATAGAGAGATAACCACTGTGCATGGTGTCAGATGGCACAAAGGGATCTGACATAGTGTTGGAAGCAATACTGGAGGCGGAGGTGGCACGTAATGCAAAAGATTTTTTTGCCCTGCCCCAAAATCAAATAAAATGTGAACAATGAGCTAATGACTTTGTGTCCTATCCACCATTCGTTTTTTTGGGTAAGAATTTGTGAAATAGAATTGCAGTATGCATTTTATTTTAAATAGCTGTGGGAAGGGGTTTCTTTTGATAGTCAAATGTGGGCAAACGTTTATTCATATTTATTTAGTTGGATGCCAAAGTACTAATTTAAATGTATGTGATCATAACAGGTATGTACTGCGGTTTTGTGTCTGAGTCTGAGTTTAATCATAACAGGTATGTACGGTGGTTTGGTGTTAGTCTGAGTTTACTCTTTTTATGTGTGTGCATGTTGATTTACATTCTTGATTGGATTGGGCATTTTGGCTTCTTCAGTTAGATCAAGTGTCATGCTAAAACAATAATGCTATTAGCCATGAGCAAAAAAGGGAAAGAGGAACGATTTACCATGAATTATGATTACACATTATGCTCTTCATTATCATTAGTTATATGATATTGATCATTAGGAGTGCCCACATGTAAACTAGTCTGTCTGCATTTCTTATTGGTGCCATTTGGCTTCTCATTGCCCTAACGGTGAATGGTTTTACTTCAGGAATTTGTATATAGTTTGACAAGCTTGCAGCATTCCAGCGATGGGTTATGTTTTTGCAGCCTATGTATTGGAAAAAATTGATTTGGTGAAGACTGGAAATGAAGCCTCCAAATTTTAGCCCATGTATTTAGAATGAAATGATCATCAATATAGTTAGGTTGTAATCATAGCTAGATCCATTTTCTGCATCGCTAATAGATAACTAATGCACATTTTCTGACAGTGATTTCTGTTAAAAATTGTGATTAAGAAATGAAGTTTTGTTGGATTTTTTTATTTTTTTTTCAAACTTCTGACTGGACAGATGATTTATAAAGTTATTTCGAATAACTAACAGGTGAATGATGTATAGAGTTATTTTGAATAAAGATTGCTCGATGTCAGTGGACTATTGATGTTTCGATGTCATTCCCATTCGAATTCTTCATGTTTATCGAAACACACTGTCAATGTAAATGCAAGAGAATTGATACTCTGTTTCAATGATCCAAAATTTTATATCTTCCTGTAGTGATTTATAAGAAACCATATTTTCATTTTTTGGTCTATAGTACAAGTTGGAACCCTAATCTCACCTTCAATTTTGGGATGGCAAAGTAGGGCTAGTGTTACACGAACGGCTTTGATATGAAGTTAAAATTTTCACGAGCTTGAACCAAACAACCATTCAATTCAACCATGTTTTCTCTTTTTGTTTATTTGTTTTTAGCCGAAAAGAAGATGATTGTTTTTAAAAAAGAGAACCGAAATTCGGCAAATATATTGAGTCTCTGTATTATTGTCCTTATTTTCTCTAATGACAAATTCTATAATTAATAGTGCGTAGGAAGCCTCTTCCGTAATATGTAGAAATAGAGGTAAGTTTCATCTTCATGTATTTTTGAACATTAAATTAAGGGAAGTCACTTAATCAACCAACAGGTCAAATGTAAACGATCAATGACTCATCAGTCCATCTAGTTAGGTTCATGAACGTATTCAAATTTGTAAATTTAGCTTGTTTATTAGAAATTATTTGAAGATATAATTAATTATTTTATTTGGTAATCTTTATATCAATGGACAATATCTCAAACGAGTTCAAATACGTTTTCAGAGGCTCAACTCGAGCTCATAGTTTAGTGTCACACACGCACTCGCACTCAAATAATAGAAAGCTTTTTGTTGGACCCGGCCTCTAATCCAACCCGATTACAAAAGTACCGACCCACAGCCCCCACACACACACACACACACACACACACACATATATATATTACCTATTTACCTCCTTATATATATATATTTTTTACCTTCCAAATAAATTTAAAAATGACAGAAGCACAAATTGTAGTCTAAAACCCTCACTCCCCGCGCACAATCTCATACTTTGCACTGCTTCGCGAGCAGAAACAGAGGAGAGAGAGAGTAGAGAAAGAAGATAAGAAGAAGATGGTGTTGAACCATATGCTACCGTTAACAAAGAACATCCCTTTTTGTACCCTCAAATGCCCACTAACAGATACCCATTTCGCCTCTTTGTCCCCACATCCTCTATCCTCTGTTCGTCTCTTCTCATTTCCAACAACACGTCTAGGTTTCAATGGCCGTCTAAAATGTTCAATCGATTACAATAACCACAACGGCAATTACGACCAATTAGTGGGCCCACAATACTCAAGACCCTCGGAGATTCAGTGGAAGAAGGAGCTCTGTAACTCCGTACAACTCATCGGCATCCTCGCAACGCCCGTCCAAATCAAGCACCTCAACTCCGGCAAGGTCGTCGCTTGGTCTCGCCTCGCCGTCAAGAAATCCGCTACCGACACGGCCTGGTAAATCTTATTTTATTTTTAACTTGCTACATAATTTTTTAAGTGGGTCTCCAAATGTTCTTGTTTTGATTTTATTTTTTTGCTAATTTATTTTAAGCTGAAAAAGCCCGTTGATTTACGAGATTGTTTAGCATTGTAGTTCTGGATAATTATGTGTTGATATTGCTTAATATCTATTTGGTTTCATAATTTTACCGGTGTTTATAGATAGAATCATGTTATTTCTAGCCTGTGATTACTGGGTATTTCGCCAGATTGTGGGGTTCTCAATTTCACTTGCTAATGAGGAATGCGTATGGATTTGGGTTTGCTTGTTTATCGAGCAATGGGAAATGGGTGGGTGCTACTTTGTAGGAATTATGTATTAAGCCATTCATTTTATTGCAAGTATGTGTGTTCGGGAGTTCTATCTACATATTTATTTTATTTGTTTAACTGTGTTTTAGGTGCTTGTGATCAATACTCAATAGTGAGTTAGTGACTTGGAGTTGTTTTGAAAATGTCTTTGAATAATTGATAGAAAATTCAAAATGATTTAAGAGTGAGAAAATAAGGACGCAGTTGTGACTCTATAAACTATTTATCTTCATGGAAATGAATGTTCCAATAAGACATCCTCCACCACTACAGCTATTAGGTACTGTATGCACACAGGGTGTCTTGTCCTCTTGTACTTGTACAAGGAAAAATTGAGAACAAAGAGGCCAAATATACACTCAAAATTCTGGGATTTCACAGGTCTCAAGAAAAAGATTGCAAGGAAATTGACCAAACTGATCTGTCTCCCTAAAGAATGCACGTAAAATAAATTACTTAATAGACAATTTATTCTTTCTCTCTCTCCATGTGTGCGTGCGTGCCAGTCATATATGAATGACAACTTTTGCCTCCCAAGTTGTAAGAATGAAAATTGACCACTTGTTCAATTCTCCTGCATATCTTATTATTTAGTTTCTGCTATTTCATGTGATATATTCCCAATCAGTTATTTCATCAATTTTACTATTGTCTATTGGTACTATATTGAGGGTCTTAAACATTTTTCAAGAGTTTCAGTTGATGTTTTTCAGGATCAATTTGACATTCTGGGACGAGTTGGCTCATGTTGCTTTTCAGCACGTAGAGAAAGGCCACCAAATATATGTTTCTGGCCGGCTGGTTTCGGACACGGTTGAAAACGATGATGGGAAGCAACAGACCTACTATAAGGTTTTTAGATTTCTAGGGTCTCACATGTTACTGTCTAATATTCTAAAAGCTATGCTGGAAAATATTGTGATTATCTATGATCTTCGACAGGTAGTTGTTCAGCAACTGAATTTTGTTGAAAGGAACTTCTCATCAGTGGCCTTGTATGATGGGGATTCTAATTCTGTTACACCAGGCAATAATTCTCTCTGAACAGAGCAGTTTTTGTTATTATTTGGAACATTAATTCGATTTTTTGTTTCCTTCCCTTGCAGGTAGAAAGCTAAGCAACTATGCTGCAAATAGTATGGGCTCAACAGAAGAACTATGGCAAGCCTTCTTTGCTAATCCGGTTGATTGGTGGGATAACAGGAAGAACAAGGTAGTCTATTCAGTTTAAATCGGATGAATGTAAGATTATTGTAGTGTTTTTTTAATATAGCACTGGTATCGTATAAAACGAACTTACCCCTGGCGTGGGTTTGTGTTCTTGCCTACTTGTGCCTGGGTGTTTTACTTGCACATAGTCTAGATTCTTGGACCTAATAGTAAGTTATGCTGAATGAAAATAATGTCCATTGACTTAGAAAATAAAATAAGGCTGAGATGCATCCTTTGATGGGCAGATCTACAAGATTCATGACTAAAGTTCTTACACATGAACTTAAAATATTGATTTGATTTTAGTTGCTGTCTCATTTTGATTGTCAATATTAATCATGTTTATCTGTCAAATGTTAATTAGTTGCTGTTAATGCACTTTACAGAGAAACCCAAATTACCCAGATTTCAAGCACAAAGACACCAAGGAAGCATTGTGGGTTGAAGGTAGGAGCAATCCGCAGTGGGTGAAGTCCCAATTGGCAATACTGGATGCAAGGATGGAGTCTTTTCATGATCAAAATGGCAACATGCACGAAAAATTTATGGCTACAGATGATTACACACCGTTTTAACGCCTCGTAATGCTGATCGACAGATATGGATAATAGCAGAACTGTTACTTTGTATAGTTGAAAAACTTTTTCGCAAGTGATAAATTTTGGAATAACTTTTGCTGGCTTGTGTTATGGTTTGTGCTTGAAAATTTACATGGTTGTGCTGTTCATAAATTTCTCCTTCTTTGTTTGCATCTATAAACCTTCTAGAAGTTCATTTATGATCTGCATCATAATAAAAAGTTAGTAAATCTTAATGTATAAACACTTCTGAAACAAATCAGGATTACTGCAGAAAATATATGGTAAACTAGCTGACGGGCATATGTTGCTTGAATGGCTATAGGCTTTTGATATGGTCAAAATCTCCATTGCAAGGACAGTGTGAGTGTCTCTGTTTACGCAATATATATATATATATATAGGGATTCTGCAACCTCTTTTTATGCGTCTCTATAGGTTGTGGGGAACACATGTAATATCATATGTAAAGTCCTATGCTCATTCATAGTATAAATTTATCTAGCTTTTACAGAGGCCACAGATTAATTTGCTCATTCATCATTGTTTGGCACTCCTAATTGTTCACTGTTTTACTGGGTCCTAGCCTAGTAGTCAATGGCCATATACTGATGAGGCATAGTATATCATCTTCATTATGTTTGTAATTTGGGGGAGGATTGGGCTTGATGCTAAACTGTTGCCTTAAAAGGTCATTGACCAAATGCCCTCTTTATATTTAATTGGCTCTTCTTTGAACCATACATCTTAGGATTTGTTTATATAATTACTATGGTTTTTTGAACATGTATATGAACGTATCTATGAATTTCCAAAGGTTTTTTTTGCTATATGTTGAAGCTAATTGCATGGCTTGTACAGGGTGAAAACCATCCTAGTAGTCCTATTACTATCTCTGCATTGTTGAAATCTGGACATGGCATGTGCAATGTGTGTGCTCCTTGCCTCATATTTTATTCCTCTGTTTTCCTCAGTTATATCAGTTGATAGTGAGTTTTTATAGGATCTTTCCTGGGAGTTGAGGAGCAGGAGTGATGGATTTGTGAGCTACTCTAATTTCCTACTGCACATGCAAATCATTCTTGATAACCCTGATCACCACCAACCTCGTGGACCTAGTTGGTTCATGTAGTGGTTACCTAGTTGGACTCTCAACCTCAGTATCAAGGGCTTGTTTAGCTAGTTTATGTCATAGTCCTGATCATCCAATAGGTTCTGCCACCTTAAATATAATCTATCAATTCCTATGCCATCTATATTCCTAGGAGATTCTCATGCCATTCGAATTTGAATTTTGGTGAAACCATTTCCTTGTTATTTGGTGATTTGTTTGACTGCTAAGGTGCTTATTCTTTGAAGCAATTTAAAATTTGGTAAAACCATTGTTCTTGCTATTTCTGGTGCTTATTATTTGAACCAATTTAAATTTTGGTAAAACCATTGTTCTTGCTATTTCTGCTAATGTGCTTGCTCTTTGGAGCAATTTAAATTTTGGTGAAACTATTTTTGTTGCTATTTGTTTGCTTGATGGATAGATGTGGCATGGGTGTATCTTTTCTTTTGACAGGTATTTGTTTGCTTGTTGGATAGATGTGGCATGGGTGTATTTTTTCTTTTGACAGGTATTTGCTTGCTTGTTGGATAGATGTGGATGGGTGTATCTTTTCTTTTGACAGGTATTACTGTTAGTTGCACTACCATCTTGGTTTCTATTTCTGCAATTGAGAAGAGTGGGTGGGTTATCTTCTGGTTGCTGTGTAGGTTGATTTTGAACTAAAGTGTTGAATTTGTTTATGTTGATGTTGAATTCAAACTGAGATATTGATTACATATGCTATGTTGTTGAAATTGGTGTACTTCAAAGTAAATGCCACACATACATAGTGTTGAATTTGTTTATGTTGATCTTGAATTCAAACTGAGATATTGATTACATATGCCATGTTGTTGAAATTGGTGTACTTTAAAGAAAATGCCACACATACATCACCATAATCTGGAGATACGCAACAAGGAATAGAGTACTGAAAATATTCTCAACCAAAGAAAAAAGTCAGAAGTATTGCAAGTGAAACAACAAAGGTGACTGCAGAAGGAAGGGAAAAAATGGCCCAAATTGAATAGTTGAAATATTGAAGCCCATATATCAAATATATTTCTATACTAACGTTCATTTTGGTATTTGAGATTTACTTGATAACCTTTTAAACTTGTAGTAGATGAGACATGCGTGGAATTATATTGTCCATTTTGTATGAACTTTCCCAAGATAACACCAAAGTATCATGTTTTGGGCATGAATGACAAATTATTATCATAAATTTATTTAGAATCAAATTAGATGTGAGTACGAGGCTTTTGATTCAACCTAATTTCTATTTTAATATATGTGTAATTGGACATACGATTTGATGTTTTCTTTAACAATAATAATAAAAAAGTGATGTAGGATAACTTGTACATCTTCAGGGAATAAAAAAAATTGTTGGCATGCCAAGTTGTTAATTTCCCTTCTCTTCTAGCCAAATTGGGAACTAGATTAGCACATCCTGTGCTGTGAAATTAATGTGATTAGTTGATGAGGTGGTTGATTCTGAACCTCACTAATCTTCTTCAACTGATTTGAGTTTTGCCCAATTAATTGCTTGATCTGTGCAGATATTTGTGATCTTATGTAGCTGGAATTCCTCTGTCAAAACAGGAATACCCCCACAACAGTTTGGGATTTTTTTTTATTTTATTGAATGGTGTTGTCATCTTTCAATTGATATGCAACTTTTTTAATATAAGATTGCTGGTTTGAGAGATTTATGATTCTATAAAACTAAGATTTGGGAATTGGAAAATTCTTGAAAAGGCTGCAACTTTTGGATCTTTGTTATATATATATATATACATAAAAGCTCATGCTGTTGTTCATCATGAGGATTCCAGTTGGGAAACACCAAAACAAATCAACTTCAATAAAACACAAATATAAGGTTATGGTTTGCAGTTGTATTGCATATACATGTTTTTGGGACCCCAATTCTTTAGGTGGTTAAGATAAACTTGGACCACATGCATGTATGTTGTAGGTTTGTTTCACCATTCCATGTTAATTAGATATTAGGAAAAGCTAGATCTGCAGCACTGAAAACATATATTATTGAAAAGAATAAGAATTAATCATGGTAAGTAAGGAAACAAGCTATACTTGTATAACATAGAACATCATATAGAGCTTTACAATTTTGTATATATGGTCCTATGCATGCTTTCTTAATACACAACAAAATCTAGGGAAAAAAGTTTGATACTTATTTTCCTTTATACAGATAGATCTAAACCACATATCCCCATTCCATGCAGTACTTTCTGTTTGATGGATTGTTGAAAACTAAAATCACAGAAAGGGCAAATCATCCATGAACATATCGCTGGATCGAACCAATCTGTGTTGATTTTGTGTTGACCAAACATCTTGGAGAACCCAGGCTGAAGATTTCCTTTGTATCATAAAATTGGCATGTTTTCATACAAATCGATCTCCATATATATATATATATATATAACTTTGCTTTAGGGTTCTATAAACATCCCAAGCCTTTAGCTTCTGATCCTTTCATGATTCTCATCCTTTTGCATGAAGTAATAAACATTTCCCATGGGACATCTCCAACTAACATCCAATCACCATCTTTGTCTTCATAAGTAGGTGCAAATTCAGATCCATTGTAGCCTTCTCTCTCTGAGTACACACCTATAATTAATTTTGTAGAAACAAACACATATATTAGAACCATATATATATATATATATATGACCAAAAACATCACCAACACAACATTATCACAATAAAAGAAATGTGTCCTTACCAAAAGTGCACTTGAACATAGTTTCTAAAGCCTTGAGTAGCTCTGTGTAGTTCTTGTAGAACTTCAGATCAATCTTTCTAAGATAAGGAGCTCCATCCATGCTCACTTTCACATACATTCCGGCAGCATCGGCATCACTTTTCTTGGGTTGAAAGCAATTTTTCCGGTAAGATCTGACCGGTGGCCACCCAACTACTTGTGCCCTATTATTTCAATAACCAAAACCGAGTTAATACACAAGGTCTTGTATATGTAAAGTGTGTTTATATATATATATATATATATATATATATAATGGTCTAACATGTTGGGTAGAAGATTATATATATACTTACTTGGCAGGAGGGGCACAATCTTGATCACCATTTTTAGCATCTGTGACATTATCCATCTCCGGTGAGGCTCTTTTGTTACTCTTAACAGTAGGGCATGACTGTTTCTCCGACTCATCGCTCCCGGGCAACCCTAATCTGAGCTCAGTTGCCTTGAGATCAAGATTGCTCTCATAAGTCATTGGACTTTCCATTTTCCACTTCTTGGATGATAATTGAACAAATATATGTGACCACTTCCTTTTTTTAAAGAGAAACCCTTAGCACCTATGACAAAATGACCACCACCACCTTGTCTAAAACTCCTAGATCAGATTCCGGTAAGGCTCCGGCGAGATTCAGGCTATGTTGCTCCAATAAGAGAGAGTTGAGAACTTGTGTTGTGACTTGTGAGGTGGGTGGTATGTATGGGCACACATGAGTTTTATAGGGTGATAGGAAGAGACAATGTCCAGGTAAGTTGCTCTTCGTGCATGAATTTCACACATTAAAGTGATAATCCCACACGCTGTCTCACACGCGCTAGCTGACTGTCGAATAAAACACTGACGCGTGGGAAACAGCTATTATTGTACGTGGGTGGTGAAATTCCATTTTGGGCGTGTACAACTATTGCTGTCCGTCATATTACCGGCAGGTTTGGGTCCACTGTAGTACAATGAGGGGACAAAGGTGGGACATACACAACTGCTCGTATTGAATTCTGTGGTCTGGTTGATGGACGGTTCAGATGGGTTCTAGGGTGATATGAGTGAGATCCGAAGCGTTGGATTTGGGGACTTAAAGAGTGGATAGCATGTGAGTGGGTTCCACATATTGTCGTCGGTTAGCATGGCATGGACATGTGGGTTGAGATAAGTGGGACCCGATTTTAAATTGATTGACTTTAGGGTGGGTTACATGGCATGTGGTTCAGGCATGGTATGTGGGCATGGCCAGCTCATGGGTCATGATCCTCCATCCCCTCGTATCCAGCCCCCACTAGAAAATTGTCATGTATATCTCACACCTTCGTCTACAAAAGCTGAATACATGGATATAACACCGTGTGGGTACAACGATACAATAAAATGTCAAAAAATCATGATATAAGTACAGTAAAATACGATAATATAAAAATAATAAGTTATATTTTTATATATACAAAAAATTAATTTTATGTTGTATGTATTGTTATTAATAATTTTTTATAAAATATTATGATTAACAAAGAAAATAATTTGCATGAATAAATTTTGTACTAAATTATGATACTCCCTCCGTCCCATAATTTTAGTCCATTATTCTTTTTTGGAATGTCTCAAAATACATGTCCATTTTCTAAAATGGATTATATGATTCCTAAACTACCATTTCCAAACTCTACTATCCTAAAAATTGGGTTCACCACAAAATAATAATACTAACTTTTAAACAAGGACTAATAGGTAAATTCATGCATTATTACACTAAAAGTGGATCCCACCATAAAAAGTTGGAATCCCCAAACATTCCAAGAATTATGGAACGGAGGGAGTATATATTTCAATACTTCTTTTTTAAATAAATTTTATTTTTTTAATAATTATATTATGATATTATTGTTGAAAAAACTACATTTTAATGTTCAAAACTTGTTAAAAATGTGTTCTAAAGTATTTAAGAAGTATCGATTATGTGGTCGAAGTTTTTCAGAAATATCAGATACGTGTTAGAAATAATTTTTTTTTAAATTATGAATTTGTTTAAGAAATATGACAAACTACACTTACACCCCCTAAGGTTTACTCTAACTACACATATATTTATAATTTGACAAAACATACACTCACACCCCCTGAGGTTTGGTACAAGATTATACTCAACTCCAACACTATATGTATTGTCTGTTTACCTCTCCATTAACTCAAAGGACATTCTTAACCTCATTTTTCTTTTAGTTAGATAAAGCTACTTTTGCTTTTATTTTAATCTTAAGACACACACACATATATATTGTTGCAGCACTAAAAATATATTGCAAATTTTGTTAAATATATTTTTAATATATGTTATATTACATATTTTAATAAAAAATAAATTTAAATTTAAATTTAAATAAATAAATAAATTTACTAAAATTACATATATTACAAATTGAAAAAGGAAAATTACAATTTAATAAAATTAATATATGTTATTTTACATATATTACAAAAATAAATAAAATTTTACATTAAAATTTTAATGTAGTAATATATGTAATATAACATATATTAAATTTATTAAATTGAAAGTTTTCTTTTTCAATTTGTAATATACGTAATTTTAGCAAATTTAAACTTACTTTTTTTAGTAAAATACGTAATAGAACATATATTAAAAATATATTTAATAAAATTTGCAGTGTGTGGGGGGGGGGGGGGTTAAGGTTAAAAGGGAAGTAAAGGTAGATTTGTCTAATTGAAAAAAGAAAAATGTCATTTGAGTCAATAGAGGGGTAAACAGACAATACATATAGTGTTGATACTAAGTGTAATCATGTGTCAAATCTAAGGGGGTGTGAATGTAAGTTTTGACAAATGATAAATATATGTGTAGTTAAAGCAAACCTTAGGAAGTATGAGTGTATTTTGTCCTAAAAAAATATTAAACACGTATCTATGAGTATCGATATCCAATACAGACATAATACGAATATACCACTATTATTATTATTATTAGTTAAGTACTCACACACATGCAGTCACATTGTCCACACTAGGGCTCCAACTCTTCTCTTTTTCTTTGAAAATAAAAAGGTTACCATTAAACTAATGATTCATTAGTTAGATTAAGACAATTGATTATGCGTGAACGATTACGGGTTAAAAAAAAAAAAAAAAAAATTAAGCGCAAAAGAGACAACTCATCACTGAATACTAGTTAGCACATTCATTGAAATATTTCTTTATTTGAACTTTCAGCATTAGAATTCAGTATGGAAATTTTCGATGCTTAATTTTGAAACCTATATACAATATGATGCAAATCAGAACTTCATTTCTATATCATATTATAATTATTAAGTAAATATGAAACTATTGGTCACTTTGTGAGCAATGTTACACATCATGAAATTATTTCATGAATTTTTATTATAAATAATGTGGCAATTAAATGGTGAGTTAGTATTGGTGAGATTCCTCCATATACGGAGTCTCAATGGTATTATCATCTGTCACATCATTCATGATAAAATTTCATGAAGTTTAGCATTTTCCGTCACTTTGTTAATTACTCCTTAATTTAAGGGAGCTGATATTGGCACTCCACCAATATCCTCTGACACTCCACTTTTACTTTTTTGTAAAGTATAATTACAAAGGTATCCCGCTACTATATAATATTTGATTCTTATATTTTTAATACCCTAATTACCCTTATTTGATAATATTAGAATTCTTAACTCCAGATTACAACTTCTCTTTCACGTTCTTTTTTGGTGTGAAAATACTTCTTCGTTGATTTTAAAAATATTAGTTTTTCATGTTGAATCAATTTATCAATATTTATTTTAGAAGTAAAAAAGTTTAGGATTCAATATAATGATTTAAAGAGTATCAATCAAATGTATGTGATTCGGATAATAAAAGTTACATGATTAGATAAGTTGGGAAGAAGTTGTTAATAATAGATTACCTAGAGAAATATTAAAAATGTATTTGAGTTGGAAACAAACATTATATCAATGAATAAAACCTATTTGAAAAAAAAATAATTATATTTAAAATCAAAAGAAAGATTAATTTCACTTGAATAAAAATTATGATATATAGTTCTTTAAGAAAACTAAGGAAATCTTTTTTATTTTAATAGAGAACTTTTAGAAATTAAAAGATGAAAAGAGAAAAACATGACTCTATGAAATATTTTTTCAATTATAATTGTCTTAATTTAACTAAAAGAGCCTTTGCACCAAAATTTCAAAAGATAAAAATAAAAAAATTAATATGATATTTTTCTTCATTTGCTTTTTATTTTCTCCTCCTTCCTTTCTATTTTGTTTGTTCACAAATTGATGGTATGTTTCAAAATTTTAATTTATGTTATTTTATACACATGAAAAATAAATAACACGTTTGGTGAGTAAAAATAGAATATTTCAAAATTTGGATTCTTTGAGTTATATAAGATAGAGACACGAATAATAAGTTTCAATTGAAAAATGTCTAAACTATAGTATTTGGGTGGTAATAAATGGATTGTTATATTGTAAACCTAAAGTAAAAAAGTTGAAAAAACTTTTTTTAAGAAAAATAAAATAAAATTAAAATTGTGTCTTGAATTAGAAGGGCAATTAAGGTACTAAAAATATAAGAATCTAAAATGGTATAACATATGACCACTTTTGTAATTTTACTTTACAAAATATAGGAATGGAGTGCCAGAGGATATTGGTGGAGTGCCAATATCAGCTCCCTAATTTAAATGTCCACTTTTCTATTTTTAACTGTCTCAAAATAAATGTTCCAATTATAAAGTTCATACACTATTTTTTGTAACATTACCAAAGTACCCTTCTTCTATAGTTGATTTCCAAAAAATGGTAAAAGGGTAAATTTAAAAATTCATATACCACTCGTATAATAAAAAAATATTAAAGACTACTCCCTTCGAAAGTTAGAAAGTTGAATTCCCGAAAATGAACTTAGGAGGGAGAACTTTACAATGACCATGTCAATATATATAATATATATATATATATATATATATATATATATATATGTATATGTATGTATGTACAAAAACTATTTCTTTCTTTGATTATGGTTGGTGTATTAACTCAGTTTTCAAAGTATTACGTGGTAGATGATGGTCCGATAAGATGAGCCACAAGAACAAAATCTGCAGAGGTAGTTGACAGAACTTGTGGTATAAGGTTGATGACAGTTATTGCATGCTGATATTATATATATCTGTGATCTATATATATATATATATATATATATATATATATATTATGATCTTCTTTAAATTGTGAAAGAAGGAAAGATTGGTATGTATAACAGATCAGTTCCCTTTCAAATAAATAAGCTCGAGAGAGGTTTGATCATTACATCTGAGAGTTTCATCCACAGATTGAGGCGTTGGGCACAACATTAACTGATAAATGGATTTAGAACCTCTAATTTGGCATGGCAGTTGGGAATTAAGTATATATGGATCCAAATATATGCATGAATGTAAGCTTAAATAAAATATACTGATTAGGACTTGGTTCACTATCTGAATGTGAAACCAGGATTGTATAGCAATCTATGGAGAATATATATATATATATATATCATGATCAGCTTCTTAATTATCTTCACCAACTTACTATACTGTCTTCATTGCTATTTGGGAGTTTTGATGCATATATATATCATATATGGATGATTACTATCTGAACCATAAACCAGAAAATTAACCATCTTAGATGGTTCACAGCTCAATCTAGCTAGGTACACTAGCTAGGTTTGTATTATCGAGTGTCATAAACTGCACACACACTTGCACTGAAATTATAAATTGACTGGCTTAAGTTCTTGAGTTTCCCAAACATATACAAACAACAGCATCACACCAAAAGAACAACTAATATATATATATATATATATATATATATATATATATATATAAAGATAAAGCACTAAAAGTGAAGCACTGGACAATCTTAAAAGTATATATCACACCTAAGGGCTAAGGCAACATTTTTGTAATAATCCAAGTCATTCTTTTGATCCCAACTAACTTGTTTTGCAGTGACAGCAGACACAAGGGTCCACCCCATTCTCTTCTAGTAGAAAATTGGATTGGGTAATTGAAATTCTAGGGTTTGTCTATGAATGATATGGCAGTTCCATTTCTAGGCCACACATTCAAATCCCACTCGATAATTTAATTTGTGGACCACCTCCCTTGCCATATTTGTACGGATTTAGATATTCTTAAATAAATTTTCTTTTCATGTATCACCAAACCTTCATCTAACAATGTCATCATTTGTTTAACCACCGTTAACTACCTGTTATATTATGATTTTATAACCAACTTGCAAACAAAATAGTGATGATTACCAACTTCGTCCAAACAAAATAGTGATGTGGAGTTTTAATATCAGGTTTGAAAATACATGGAGAGGATATTTATTGGAAAGCATCCATTTTCATATTTGTATTGTGTTCTAGCCCCTAATCCTGTGTTTTATATGCGAGAATGAAATGAAATGTATTTGGAAATAGAATGATTATTCTCGTTCTATTGTTTGGTTGCAAATATGAAATAAGATAGCAAATATGAAATGGGATAAGAACGAAATAAATTTTAAATTAAATTATCCAAAATACCCCTACTAGTGACAATTAATTAAACTAACAAAGGTGTAGTAGTGGTAGAAGAAGGTGGCGATGTGGAAGTGATGGAAAAAGGTGGCGATGTGGTGGTGGTGGTGTGGTGGTGGAGGAGGGTGGAGGTGGTGGTAGTGATGTGGAGGTGCTGGTATGGTGGTGGAGGAAGGTGGCGATGTGGTGGTGGTGGAGGAGGGTGGAGGTGGTGTGGTGGCGGGGGGTGGCGGCAGTGGAGGTAGTTGCGACGACGATGCTAGAGCCGATGGTAATGGTAGTGGTGGTGTTGGTAGATATGAAGGTTTTTTTGGTAATATGATTTTTATTTTAATCTTAGTAGGAATAGAATGCCCATTCCATAGGTTTTAACTATAGAATGAATTTTCATTCGGAGGGAATGATTATTCTTGCCTTAAAATTCATACCAAACAAAGAAATGGATGGAATGTGCATTCCATTCTATTCTTGCATACCAATCACAGCATAATAATTTTCCCTCTTTCTTGCTAGAAACCAATCTTTTTGTCGTGATGGTTGTTGTTAACGTCTATATATATATATATATATATATATTTGCTACAAACCATTTTTTGTCTATTTGGTTTTTTTTTATAGTAAAATTTCATTTGATTAATGAGTTGTTATCCACCTTGAAACTTTAAATATATATTTCTTAGAATCGAAATGGGGATGAATAAAATGTACAGGCTGGTCACACTGTTAGGAATTGTGGCTCATATCCCATGTTTAATTAGGTTTTTATTTTACATTTGTATTGTATTTAGTAATTTTTTGTTAGACAAGTTTTGGGTCCAAGCAATTTTAATTCTTGTCAAACAAGTAATTAGGTTTTGAGTTCTATAAATAGATACTTAGGTTTTAGGTTGAGACATATGTAGTTTCATGAGGGAGTTGATGGGTAGAGAGAGTTTACGGAGTGGTAGAGTGGAGAGAACACGACATATGAAGAGCTTTGGAGGAAGAGCTAGTTTTTGTATACAATCCCATGCTTGTACCTTACGGATGTTATAATGAAATAATTTTTCATCCATACACATAGGCCGGATTGCGTGGAACCACATATATTTTGTGTTTTGTTTGTGATTGTCATTGATCGATTTTATTGTTTTCGCTTCTGCTACCCGTTTAATTGCTACTAATATCAAAGTTATGAGTATGTAAGCTAAATTCACAGCACTCGATCAACAAATTGTGAGGAGCAATAAAAAGAATTAAAGCATGGGACAGTATATGTGTGAATTGGGAAAAAAAATTCCAAAAGACAAATTGGATAAATTAAACACTTGAAATATACCACTTGCTAAAATAAAAATTTTGTTATTGTATTATCACCAGATAAAATATTTGCTAGCAAGGTACATTGAAAAGTAGAATTAGTTCATATCTGATTACAATGTATAATCTTTATCATCATCATGATTTTTGTTTTCATCTCGTACAAATAAAGTCGACCGATTATAGTATTTTTTTTTATTATCATAATTCATTTTTTTTACTAGATTCAATTTTTTAAAATTATTTTTATCACTTCATTCTATGTTAATTTTGGCCGACCTCTTTATCTTTTATCTTATATACAAATCAATCTTTCTCTCCTCATTGGTGCATCTATAAGTTGGCATTAAATATGTCTATACCATCTAAGTTAGGGATGGCAATTTTGTCCGCCCCGTCCCGCCCCGTTTAGGGAGGGTATGGGAGCCATTTTTTTTCCGTAGGGGCGGGTTTGGGAAAAAAAATCAAAACCCGTCGCGGGTACGGGGCGGGTTCGGGACTCTATAATAACCCGCCCCGTACCCGCCCCGCCCCGCCCCGCCTATATATTTTATTATTATGAATATATTTATATGTATATATATATATATATATATATATATATAAATTATAATTTTACTTTTGGTTGTATTAAGACTTATGTTTTCATTTTATCTTTTTGTTGTATTAACACTTCTTTAATTGTTGGATCAAACTTGATACTAAGTTATTTAGTTGTGAAATATATTTTCTGTAATAGGCTATTTAATTGTGGAATCTTATCATTTTACTTCTTAAACAGGGGTTATACTATTTTGAATTTAATAGTATCAAACTTGATACTACCCACTAGGCTCGTATTTTTTGAAAAAATTAATTTTTATTGATGTTTGATGTGGTTACAATTTTGTGGGGAGGGGCCCCGCCTCGCCCGTCTCGTTCCACCCCTTTTGAAATTTTAAACTGGGCGGGGCGGGGGGGGGGGGGGGGGGCGGGGACGGGGGGGGGGGGGGGTTTCTCCCAACGGGGCGGGGATGGGTTTTGAAATTTCATCCCGTTTCAAAGCCGCGGCAGGTTTGGTAATTGTGTTGAAGGTAGCGGGGCGGGGACGGGTTTAGGCAAACCCGTGCCATACCCGCCCCGTTGCCATCCCTAATCTAAGTCTACTATGATTTAATTTCCCGCTAATAGACGCTAAACATAATTTCTCCCTAATCCTTTGATTATTATTAATCTTATCATTCCCAGTTATTCCTAAGATCTATCTTAACATTCGCATTTCTACCACATGGATACGTTGTTTGTGTTTCTTTTTTAATACCCAACATTCCGTCCCCATATATATAAAATAGCTAGTCTAATGATTGTTCTATATACTTTGTTTTTTAATTTATTTGGTATTCGTTTATCGCATAAAATTCCACTAGCGTTCCTCCACTTTGTCCAATATTCCAATTCTACTACTTTTATCATCATCAATCTCTCCATTTTTTTGTACAATTGATCCTAAGTATAAAAAATAATGAATAATGCTTTGATCTTGAATTTTTATTGCTATATTATCATTTGTTATAGCACTCCTAAATTTACATTTCATGTATTCCATTTTAGGTTTAATAATATTTAAGTCTTTTGACTCTAGTGCATTTTTCCAAGTTTCTAATTTTAATGCGAAGGTTTCCCTAAAACTATCCAATATGCATCATAGAATGTCTCTTTGCAAGTCTTTCATTATTTTATTCTAAGATTATCGTAAATAAATATAGACTTGGCTTCGAACCTTGGTGTAATTCTACTTTTATAGAAAAATGATTTGTCTCCCTACACATAATGCCAACTCTAGTCTTACCATCCTTATACTTATCTTATCTTGAATAAGTTCTATAAATCTTTTCAAACTGTGTTTTTTCCTTAGAGCTCATCAAATTATCCTATTTGGATGAGCTTCTTGATTCAAAATTTTCTTCAATTTAAAAGGTCTTTAAATAATGCCTTTAATGAAAGGAATTTAAAAGAAAAAAGTTGTTTGGTGGATGCTTTTTTTTAAATTTTTTTAATAACAATTAACACAGTTTTAACTTGACAAATTTATCCTTAATAATTACTCTTAATAGACAATTTTTACGAAATAAAAGGAGGCAAAATTGTCTATAAAATTTGATATTTAAAATAATTTTGGTTTCCTTCTAAAAGTAATAAGTGGCTTTCTTTGAATAGACTTTTTAAGACTTCGACTTTCATTAAAAGTCCATTATCCTTATTTCACCAAACACAAACATTTTTTTGAAAATGACTTCATGCACTTAAAAGTCCGATTCAATTCCTCAGAAAGCTCTCCCAAACTATATGGTACACCTTCATATTAGGTCCATAAAAATCATTCTAACACCTCTATGTCAATAAAAATCATTGGGAGATATTTTTATTTACTTTCCTTTTACAACAACAAAGAAAAGAAAAAAAGAAACAAACTAAGCACCAAAACAAGCATATGAGAACAGAGCCTTTGAAACTAAAGAAGGAATTGATTCCCAATACAAAAGAGGACCAAACGAACGAGGAGCAGTACGGCAAGCCTCATGTGCCACTTGATTCATAGTCCTTGGAACTCATTGGAGATGAGTCATAGAGCAACGGCCAAGAAAAAGCCTTACAATCCTCCACAATCGAGAACAACGCTTCCTTGGCAGGGACAAGATTCATAACTGCTTGACAGTCGCATTCGATAAAAACTTAAGAGTTGAAGAGACATAACAAAAAGCAGTAGATGCAATCTTTAACATAACTCCCTTATGATCACGAAGGACCACATCACCTTTACTTTCCTTTAACATCGGATCAAAAGGGGCATCGAAATTCAATTTGAAACTCCCTTCCGAAGGAGGGGTCCAATGCTGAGAAGAATCGGGAGGGAACCGGAAGGAAAAGCAAACTGCTCACATGATTCTTTTTAAGTGCCTGTTTGGCGTAAATGTAACTTCTTGTGAAGCACCTTTATATCTTCAATATACAGAGTTGTTAGAAACATGTTGATGAACCTTTTGAAAGTCAGAATGATTGCTTGTACAATATCTAACACCCTTTTCACAAACACACTCCATCCACACATATATTAACTTACACATTTCTTCTATGAATTTTAAGTTTACATGTAAAATACTTCAAAGAATACCAAATTTGAGCTTAGGCCAAAACAGCTGTATACATGAAATTAAAATCTCTACAATAAAAAAAAAAATCATTTATTTGAAATTGTGTTTATACACACACGAAGAAGTATTGCTAATAAATTAATTCTTCGTAATTGGTGTATATTAGAATTCAAATTCCATCATCTCTCTAAAAAAAAAAACGGAAAAGGAAAAAAAAGAAAAAGAAAAAAGAAAATTGAAGGATGAGGATTGGCAGCTTTGCATAATAAATGCTTCTTAGGGTTGAGGAATATCGGAGCATATATCATATCATGTAGGATGGTATACACGTGCGATGTATTCAACTTTGATGGCGAGACTGGGGGCCTCTTGCCTCACGTGGGATAGGATTAATGTTGCATAGGCCTACGACCATATTGTATACCCCACCTTACTTTCCTTCTTGTTCCCTGTCTATCTCCATAATGGTTAGCCAGTCAAGCTATGTCTATGCATCATTTCATTTGATACACATATATATATACACACACACACACATATATATATATTCGGCATTCCCCATTATGCATATATATGTAAGAGAATTGGATTCCAATAAGAGTAGGGCTACTCGTTTAGACTTTTGAGCCATTATGGTCCCCTGTTGGGTCCAACATTGTCCTTTACAGTGGTACCTTTATGTCAAGGATGCATGTATTAACCCAGGCGTTTTAAGTCTCGCATCAAGTGTTCCACAAAGTCTACAATACTTCAAAGTATTTTAGCAATAGAGGTAGAGGCGTAGTCAAAAATTTATACAAGTGGATACAAATATAGGTGTTCAAGTAAAATATATTTTTTTTAAATGCTAAAAATACAATAAAATAAAATAGCACATATAAAGATCTAATATCTTTTACACAACAAAATGTTAAAATAACATGATATTGTAACTATTGTTTATAACAATTTTCTATGAGATTTCATATTTTGAAAACGTTAAATAATATATTCTGAGAGAGTGAATGAAGAAAATAGATCAAACTTGCAGTTAAAGAGTAACAGAGGAAATAGAGAGAGACCGAGATACTTAATAACTAAATGGGTCTTAATAGGTCCTCCTAGTTCTAAACCCAAAAAATTTATATTTACTACATGTATAATTTTTTTTTTTATAAAATTAAGTGGGTACTAATGTATACACTAGTGCCTCTGTAGATACGCCCCTGAGTAGAGGTATCAAAATACTCTTGGAATATTGTAGACTTTCTTCGAGTGTACATTGGATTAACTAGTACAAAGAATTCCACATAAAATATATTACTATTGAAAACACGAAAAAAAAAAATCAGTCTTGTGCTTTATAAATAGCACGATGTAGTTCACATCAAAAAATTAAAAAAAAATATTCAACATACCTAAAGTACTCCAGTCAACTTCATATCAAAGTAATTGTGATTGTCTTAAATTTGAGCTGCAAAATTATCAACTAAAGTACTCAAGTCAAGTTTTTCCAACATATATTTTTCAATAGATATCATAGTCAATCCATTCAATCTCTCTTGAGATAGTGCTATTAGACAACCGCAGTGGTGAGAGAGACAGTGAGTTGAGAGGTAGAGAGTTTCAGATTAGGTCATGTCATATTTAGAAAATAATGAGTAGACTTTAGTTTAGATTTTGACGTTTTAATAGATAAGTTTAAAGTTGGGCTGAAGTAATAATATGAAACTTCAACCGTTGGAGTAAAAATAAAAGAATTTGAGCCTATAATTAAAACACGTGTATGTCTTTCAAATTTAGTGGTCCTTTTTGACCATCTAGGCTATCGAGGCCCAGAACCGACCCGGCCAACATTCTATTTCAGAAATTAAAAAAGATATCACTATATTACATCAAGTGTTTATTCATTATTGGGAGGCCCCCTGGTCATGGACTTGTTGAGAGGCTGAACAAAACTCTACAAGTGCCCAAATTTCACAAGAGTATGTCCCCATGTTGTCAAGCTGAGTAAGAGCTTCAACTCCTCTGATCACAGTTCTTTTGTGGTATAGTTCCTTTTGGGCCCAGAGAATCTTAGTAGTAAGTTGGGCCTTGATGTCAAAACTAGGTCTAAATTATACATTTTGCTGGCCTGTTTATGGTGGGCTAATGCCCAAGGTGTCACCCTATTAAGTTGGGCTTTTAGGGAGATGTGAATAGCTTCGGCTTTGAACAAAATCTGGTAATTGTCCTGAAAGTGGGATTGCGTGTGTCGGGTGGTTGATTATGTGATATCACCATTGTTGACCAAAAAAAAAAAAAAAAAAAAAATATATAATATAATATAATAGTGAATTGAAATTGAGATTTGATTAATTTGCTTGTTCAACATATGAAACTTTTGGGCTATTGACCAAACGGCTAGTGCTAGGCAAAACAATCTTTAAATTTTAGAAATTTAGGTATTTTAGCAAGAAACTCCCTCAAGTTTTTAAAATTGTTGGATTAACCCCCTACCTTCAGGTTGGTTGTTAATTAGAGAGAAACGGAACTCTACTGTGTGAAATGCGAGATGACCAATAAATAATTTATAGAATCATAACCATTATACCCTTTGTCCATTAAGATGACCCAATTTAAAAATCCGGACCCATTGCCCATATTTTGACCCAAAAATAAAGAAACAATATATTCTACTCAAATAGAACCCATCTTCAGCCACTTTCTTATGACTTAAACTATTAAGCTTCTATTTTAGCCACTTTCTTAAGGATAATGCAATGTGTTATTGTAGCCACTTTCTTAAGGATAATGCAATGTGTTATTGTAGCCACTTTCTTAAGGATAATGCAATGTGTTCAATTCATAAATGTACAATTTATTGCTCAGTAAAAAGGCATACTATATTTTCTTTTACGGTAAAATACAAAAGAAACACTTCCATTATATACAGAAAAATACTCTCCTCGTAATTTCTCTCGCTCATCTCTATTAGGTCTCTCTTCTCTCTCTCTTCCAATGATGGAGGCTTGGCAGTAGGTCTGTTTGATGGGTGGTGATGCCTGGTGCATGCATGGACGGACTGCTTGTGGAGGAAGATGATGGTGGAGCTGGGTCTTCACGGTGGACGGTTGAACATGCGGCAGTGGCTTGATGGAGAAGGAACTGCCATGGAGTTCCAGCGAGAGAAATGGGTTTGTTGTGGCCATGCAGTGGTGGCCATGGTGGCTCGACAGTGAAGACATGGACCGGCTGCTTGTGGAGGAAGATGATAGTGGAGCTGGGTCTTCACGGTGGACGGTGGAGCATGCGACAGTGGCTTGATGGAGAAGGAACTGCCATGGAGTTCCAGTGAGTGAAATGGATTTGTTGTAGCCTTGCAGAGGGACGTGCTTTCTACATGGAATAAGGAGCATCCGCATGCAAAAAGAATTGCAGTAATCATTTAATGCTATGAAGGTTGGCCAGCACACCTTGATTTTCTGTTTGGTTGCCAAGAAACTGAATTCCAATTTTTCTTTTTTCTATTCGATCATTTCTATTTGTAGACTTGCTCTGATTAAGGTGGCTGGCACACTTGGATCTTTTTGCTTGGCGGCCAAGAAACTGCATGTGTCCCTTTTTCTCTGTTCCTTTTTATTTCTCTTTCTAGAACAGAGCAATTCATGGAAATGGGAGATCAAAATAGACAATGGTGTAATAGATGCCAATTACTAATGATAGAATGGCATAGATAGATATATAGTTGTTTCATGCCATTTTTCTGTAGAGATCGTATTTATCTATATGTTAGTTTTCTATTTTAGGAGAACTAAAACTAAATAAAACCAATTACTAACCTTCAATAAGCCATCCCTCCCTTCCTAACAGCTTGACCCTTTCAACATTCCCTCTGTTTGTTTCTTCCTCTCCATGCTGCTATCCCACCTGAACTCCTTTCTCTATCTCTCTCGTCGGCAAAAAAACAAAAACAAAAACTAGAATTGAAATAGGAATGAATGCCAATGATAAGGAATCAGCAATGGATGCTGGAGGCTGTTAAGGTTGATTACACACACGTGTAATGTAGAGAGAGAAAAACATATTGTTAAGAGAGTGAAGTTCCAGAGAGAGAATAAAAGAGAGAGGCAAGGCACGAAGGTGTTAAGGGCATTCTGGTCTTTTAAAAAAGACATTTTGGAGTTTTCAATTATTTTATGGGAAATGCTAAACGTCATGAAATTTTATCATGAATTGCCTTAATGAATGATGTGGCAAGTAATAATACCATTGACATTCTGTGTATGGGGGGAATCCCACCAATACTAACTCACCATTTAATTGCCACATCATTCAAGATAAAAATTCATGAAATATTTTTATGACGTGTAGCATTGCTCTTATTTTATTTTGTTAAAATAACTGGAGAGGGTATCTGCACATAATTTTCAAGGAGTTATATGCGCGTATATAATTATTTTTTTACACATTTTGTGTATAAGAAAGGTATTTTTTACACTTTACCCTTTCTTAATTATATTGTTTATAAGATTATTTCATTATAATCTAGAGGTTAGGAATTCCATACAATGAATAGTCTCTTGTGCCTAAGTAATGAGGAGCCTTGTGTATTGTTGTATACTCGCGAATGGGTAACTGTAGATGGAACTAAAAGAAATCCCAAGACATATATCCAATTTCTGATCATTTGAGTATGGATTGATTACTACATGGAGCTAAATCTTTTTTTTACCTTCTTTAATTTATATGTTACTCAATCTTAAAGGGAGAACCAATGACATCAAATAAAATTATGAACATGTGAGACATAAAACATGGTTGGTGTGCGAGGATCAAGCAACTGAGATTTACCAATTATATATATATATATTACCAATGTACCTCTTGATTGTGATTCAAATAAAAGAATAGTAAAAGAGTTACAACTTGACGCACCTTCTTGGTAAGTTGCATGTATATGTATTGAATAATACATCCCACAGTACTCATAACCAGCTAATATATTCTATCAAGTTAGTTTATTATGTGGAAACTTTGAACACTGTTTTATTCCTTCCGGCGAGCCGCCGAGGCAGCCCTACACCAATTTTTTTTATTAATGTTGTGTTTGGTACACAACAATAGAATGAAATAAGCATTCTATTAAAGTGAGAATGGAATGGAATGTCCATTTTCATTCTATTGTTTGATTTTAAATATGAAATGATACAGAAATGGAATGATGATTACATTATTTTTGGTAATTATATTTTATTTTTAATATTTATTGGGAATGAAATGATCATTCCATAGATTAAGTAGTAGAATTAATTTTTATTATTTTTCATTTCAAAGAAATAACGTGAAATGGTTATTCTCATTTTAATTTTTCTTACCAAATATAAGAATGAATCCAAAAAGGTAATATTAACATTTCATTCTATTTTATTGTTGTGTATCAAATGCCACATAAGCGTTTGGGCCCAGAGAAACCTAAAGCTTGTTAGTAATTTATTTTTGTTTATGTTTCAATTTGTTTTTCGTTGTGTTTTTAAGAGGAGGCATAGAAAACTCACACGTTAAAGTTCTGTTTGGACTTCCAATAGACTATCTTTTCCAATAGTAGCTCATGATACAATGTCTCAAAAGTTAGGCTGCCCAATTAACATATATATATATATATATATATATATATACACACACACACACACGCATATCCATACATGGAAGTTTCATATACCCAAACAATTAAGTCAATGAGCTCACATGTCAAGTTTGCTAAATATTAATCAAATGTCCATCGAAGTGATCTCATTAGACTAGCTAGCGTAAGATGTGTCAAAGTCTTTTGCTTAGCATTGGAAATTAAAGCCTAAAAAATAAATTATTTTTTATTCTATATCTGTCATTCGACAAACAACATGTGTTTGTTTTCCTAGTAAATTGTTCAATACAGATTGAGATCCTTTAGAAAATTAGAATGGAGTCATTACATTAGTGCAGATATTAAAATCATATATATATATATATATATATATATATATATATATATATATAAAAGAAGCCAAACAGCCTTCTTTCATGGACCGGATATGTAAATTTATCTGAATTTATGAACACTTCCTATGTAATAGCTTCTAATTGCCCAAAACAACTAACTATTATTATTATTATTATTACAAAGAGAGATAATCATATCCACTGAATATGATAATGGGGTCTCTATCCTTCAAAATTTGTTCAATTCCATTGTCCATGTGATGGTACATGGAGTAGTTGAATCCTAATTGAATTCACTGTATTTCCTTCACAATTTAATGAGAGAAAAAAAAGAGAGATAATTTTAAAGAAATTCTATTTATTCGTTTGGTAACCTTGAAAAAGATCATTTTAAACGATATATTCTCATTGCTTCAATATTTCTTTAATTTTTTAAAAATTTTTTAAAATAAGATATTTTAGAAAACAAACAAACAACAATTTTTTTGAACAATATTAATCTATCTTAGAATTCTAGGTATCAAAAGCAAATTACTTTAATTTTATATTGCATTTTTTATTTTTTATTTTCCTAAGTAACCTTTATTGAACAACTAAAAACAAATTACAACCAACGGCTCAAACCCCCAAAACAAAATATCTCAGTTTTTAACCACTTCCAAGACCTCCCGCAAATGTATAATCCCTTAATGAATATCAATAGCTTCTCAAATGATACTTCCAGCTGTTTGACTAGTACCTCTAGAAGCTTCGTCATGAAGGGTTTGATTTTTGATTCCTTCTATTTATATATGTGCGCTGCATGTTGGAAATTTTAATATAAATAAAAGTTATTTTATGATTCTATGCATTACTTTTTTTATAAAAAAAAAAAAAGATTGTAATGTGATTTTTATTACTTGATGTGTTAGTATTATACTTGTAATTTGTGGTTTAATTAACAGTATAATATTTATATTCGTTATTTGGTAGGATTTGATCTAGTCATTGGGGTATATATAAGTTTCTATAATGAAAAGAGAAACTTAGGTAAGTTTGTTTTTGACAAGCAGTCCTCTCTATTGTCGTTATATATAAGAGATTCAAAACATTTATTCAATCCTATTATTTGACAACTTTTAATGTCAGAACAGACCTCTCTAAAAATCTTCTATAAAAATTTAAAAGGAACACTAAGATTTAATCTTCAATCAGAATTGGCTAAATCTCTTTTTTGATTTATTACTTTATTCTTGATTTCTACATGTTAGCTTATTGAATTTTAACCCAATACTCAAAGTTGAGGTGAACATTATTCTAACAATCTTGCTTTTCATGGATTTATGACTGGTTTGGGATATAACCAATTCAATAAGTGATCTAAAATTTAGAATGGAAATCTATGCCTTCCTTTGAAGGAGCATCACCGACCATTTCCAAAGGAATTTGGCATATATATCGTCAAAGAATAAATGCTAAACTGTATCCATACCATTGATGCAGTGTAGGAACCTTATTATGCATAATAATAAAGTGTTTATTCCTTGTAAATAAGAAAATAATAGATATTTATTGGACGGAGATAATATATTCGATACCCAAATACTACATAATTTTTCTTGTCACATTGGACTTGTTTGGCATGCGTTTGTTTTTTGTTTTGTTTTGGTATAGTAGAAATTAGAAACAAAACATGTTTGATACTGTCCGTTGTATTTTAAATAGTGTCGAAAGGTTTCAAACAATTGGGTTGAAAATGGAAATAATATTTTGATTTTTTATTGTATTTCAACTAGTGTAGCGAAAAAAAAAAAAAATTTAAACACATTTTTGTTACGAAACATGTTGTTGAGTAATATTCAAAATACTGATAACAAAAACTGTTTAAGATAAACACAAAAAAAAAAAATATTTTTGAAATGGTTGAGAAGGCATTACTATTAATTTTTTTTTCTTTTTCATAACAAATATTCAATTCACTCACTAGTTACTTTAGAGTCAATAATTTGCAAATTCGTATACACGGCAATTGTATGCATCATTGGTCTCACCTTAAGGACGCACACTATTGTTGACACTTAACACTCATGGGCTAGGCTACAACTGTATGACCACAAGAAACCCAAACGTAGAATAATCATTGTGTATGAGCACAGCAACCCACATGAATCATGTGAACTAAATTATATATATGTATATATGTATATGTATATATATATATATGTATATATGTATATGTATATGTATATAAAGAATAGCCTCGGGGCCAGCAATGCATTGCATAATTTAGTATCTCCCTCATCGTGGACTCCATTCTAACCCATACTATTTCATTATTGCCATCAACTTGACCGGGATTCACAAAGAGCTATAGCTTCAATGGCCATCTCTCTCTCCAACATAGTCTCCCCCTTCAAAATCCACCGCCACAACGTATTCGAATCAGAAAAACACTTTCTGGTACCATCTCTTGCCCAGAATTCTCTCTATAGATGCTCGAAGATAGGACGAGCATTGTCAGAAACAAGCAAGTCCTTGTCTTCAACCATTACCCAAATCAAGACAGAGAGACCAAAGGATTATGAAGAAGAAGATGTTCAAGAAGAAGAAGAAGAAGCCACCTGGAGAAAGCGGGTAGCTGACCGGTGGCGAGAAATACACGGCGAGGACGATTGGGTGGACATGCTCGACCCGATGGACCCGTTGCTACGCTCCGAACTCATCCGGTACGGCGAGATGGCACAAGCTTGTTACGACGGTTTCGACTTTGACCCTTTTTCCAAGTATTGTGGAAGCTGTAGATTCAGCCTTCATAACTTCTTTGATTGCTTGGACATGAAAGAACACGGATACGACGTGACAAGGTACCTCTATGCCACATCTAACATAAACTTGCCTAACTTTTTTAAGAAATCAAGGTGGCCCAAGGTTTGGAGCAAAAATGCTAATTGGATTGGATACGTGGCGGTGTCGAACGACGAAATGTCACGGCGATTAGGCCGTCGTGACATTACCGTCGCGTGGCGGGGCACGGTGACACGACTTGAATGGATCGTTGACCTGATGGATTTTCTGAGACCCATATCATCCGACAAGATCCCATGCCCGGACCCGACCGTGAAGGTCGAGTCAGGCTTCCTCGACCTCTACACCGACAAGGACGAGGCTTGCCGGTTTTGCAAGTTCTCCGCCAGAGAGCAAATATTGAGTGAGATAAAGAGGTTGACAGAGATGTACCCAAATGAAGAGCTGAGCATAACTATAACGGGTCATAGTTTGGGTAGTGCGCTTGCAACTTTAAGTGCTTATGATATTGTTGAAACCGGTTTGAATGTGATGAGTGATAGTCGGGCAGTACCCGTTTGTGTTTTTTCATTTTCGGGTCCACGGGTCGGGAATGTGAGATTCAAAGAAAGGCTTGAGTGTCTAGGATTGAAGGTTCTAAGGGTGGTGAACGTTCATGACATGGTGCCGAAGTCACCGGGATTCCTTTTTAATGAAAATGTGCCTCCGATGATGATGAAGATGGCGGAGGGGCTGCCATGGAGTTACTCCCATGTCGGAGTTGAGCTCACGTTGGATCACAACAACTCTCCATTCTTGAAACAAACGGGCGACCCGGTTTGTGCCCATAACCTGGAGGCTCACCTGCATTTGCTTGATGGGTTAGTTATTCTCACCCAAAAAAAAAAACTGATTTTGATCATGGACACATTCTGTTTAGTTCTATCATGAAGGCACACTTTACATGAACATTTTTTTTTTTATAGTATTACATCAATATTATTGGATCAAAAGTAATACTACGTTATTTTATTTTGAACAATACTTATCTACTCACCAGTGTGTAGGTGAGCCCTCCTGACCGCTGATGTGTTCCAATAAAAATTGAACACGTCAGTTTTAAAGTATAATAAATAAGTATAATAAATGAGGTCAATCTCATTTATTATACTTATTTATTGCATTTTAAACCTGATTTATTATACTTATTTATTACATTTTAAATTTAATTTTGTAATTGAATCTGATGTGGAGATTTTTTATTGGGACACATCAGCGATTAGGAGGGCTCACCAACACACCGATGAGTAGATAAATATTGTCCTATTATTTTAGAATTGAAGTTTAAACTTCGTATGAAAAGACCCAATCAAATTGACATTCTCTGAATTTAATCCCAACACGCCATGACAGATAATGATGAGACAGTTTGTGACGACTTATAGGTTACAAAGTTGGGGATTTAAATAATTGCACGAGTTCCGATGGTCATTAGATGTGATTATATGATAACTGGTGGCCTACTATTATAATGCTAATACACTCAGATAAGCACAAGCTCACAAGCAAGTAAAATTGGGTTTGAAAGTGAAATAAATTATTAATTCAATTTATATTTTATACTTATAAAAATAGAATTGAAAAATATATATTTTTTGTCGGATTGGTTTTCAATCATCTCAAAACTAATCTCCAGCCAATACCTTTTTACTACTTAACATCATGAAGTCATAGTCACAACCATCATTTATACATTTTCTATAGCAATTTGGTCATATTCTTTGTTAGTCCCAGTCACAGTGGCCCACAAACTAACCACCCCCCTTCCTCTCTCTCTCTTTTCAAGAATGTGAGAGTAGATGTATATATAAATTTAAGTATAAATGTACTCGTAAATCGTAATTCTTAAATTAACGATAAAAGAAATTATTTTAAATGATAAATATGTATAAGTATTTTAAACTATAAAATTAATTTTGTATGTATTTTTGACATTGTGATATTTTTTAGGAAATTCAAATCCAATGTTTATATATATATATATATATAAATAATATAAAAGACTTTAATTGTTGTTGTTATAGCACATATAAGCAATATATTATATATAAAAAATATTTTATAAAATGTAGATTGTAGAGCGATGAACTTAGATTGTGGTTGTAAATGAAATTGATAGTGTGATGCAGATACCATGGAAAAGGGCATAGATTTGTGTTAGCAAGTGGAAGAGACCCTGCACTGGTGAACAAGGCTTGTGATTTTTTGAAGGATCACTACCTGGTCCCACCCAACTGGAGGCAAGATGAGAACAAAGGGATGGTGAGGAACAACGATGGCCGTTGGATGCAGCCTGAACGGCCCAAACTCGACGATCACCCTACAGAAACACACCATCACCTCAGGCAATTAGGCCTCACTTCTGATCACTAGTAGATTGATTCTTTCATTTTTACTGTACAAAAATGTTGAATTACTCCTGTATATCAATCTCTCTCTCTCTCTCTCAACAAAGCCTAGCTAGCTTTAATAATTTAAGATATGATGGCACAGACAATGAATAATTGAAGATATTAATCTATGATATTATTTTTTTCTTATGTGCAGTATTATTATTAATCTTTTATTGTAATTAATAAAAAAAATTATTTATTATTTTATTTTATTTTTTGATAAGTTAAATTAAGGAAAACTCTTATTGTCACTTACAATTTCATTAACTTTGTAAACTCTTACTACAAATATCATTACCAATTATATTACTCTAGGAAAAAAAGATTAAAGTATATTTGGTAGCAAATTGGTACCTTGAATTGAAATCAGAGGAAAATTAGTTCGCCCTTTAAAGTAACTTTCTTTCAATTTTAATGTAAAGATAGGATGCATCCAAACACAACGTACAAAGAGTCCAAACTTTTTAAATTAACATAATGAATAGGACATGACAAATGGCATTCAACTTTTGACCACGTCAGTAAAGATATATATATATATATATATATATATATAGATGGGGGGTGTGGGGGTAGCTTTACCCGCCCATGATTTTGATGGCGAACAGTCGTTGGATAGAAAGCGAGAAGAAACGGGCCGCGTTAGTAAATGTAGAAGAGTCGAATCCTGGGTGAGTGTACGTGTGGTGGGGGGGCTCAACTTTCATGAATGTAGCTTTAGGCGCCCATACCATAGGGATCAAAATGATAGTGAATAGTCGTTGGATTAATATGTGGAAAGAAGCATACCACGTCACTAAATGTAAGGAATCTATCCTTCTATTATAATCTATTTGGATTGGAGGATGACAAAATGGAGTGCATTTATCACATTCCCGAATATATAAAATTGGTCAATTAGTGAATATATAAAATTGGTCAATTAGTTTAGAGGTTACAAAATTCAACACGATCTACCAATACAACTCGAATACGAAATGAAGTTAGTGAGTTTGAGTTGATTTTAATCGTGTTCGTCTCAATTCGTTTAATTAATTGTGACATGTTCATGTTTTGAATCTTAACCTGTTTAATCCGATTAGACTCATTTAATTAATCATGTCATTTTTTCATTATATTTACATTTTTTATTAAATTAATAAACGAATTACATGACCCATTTAATTTAAACGCATTAAACAGATTATTAAACAAATCGTGTCTCATTTATTAAACGGATCATGCTGTGTTACATGTTTAATAAAATATCTGTGTTCAGATTGATCTATATAACATCCCTTAGTTAGACGAAGGCTCGCGAGCGCCATATTGGTGTATGTGCAAGGACAGAAGTTGTTACACTGTGTGATAAAGAGTGATCAACCGGCTACAAAAAAGTCCAGATCTTATTGAACAATCTTATGAGAATATCTTTGAATCATCTTGAGATATTAAACAGTTTGTTTAGGTGTTGTAGTTTGAGATTAAGAAGGCTAGTCCATATCATTCTGTGTCTCATAAATCTTCTCTCTTAGGAGTAATTCGAAAAATTCCTTAAATGTAGAAATTTCACCAGTAATAAAATATCATTTTTCATTATTAAGAAATCATAAAACATAGAGTGTTATTAGTGATGGGATTCCCCAAAATCTTCATGGTATATAATAATTTCTCCTCTCCTAAAGGTAATTTTTTTGTTTCTGCCTAGGAAGAACCTATTTGGAACATAACACATCCATGCAGACATTAGGGGTGGTCTTGCTTGTTTTAGACCCATGTATGTCTGGTCAAATCGATCAATTAATAGTAACCCACATGTTGTTAAGAGCATAGATTCTGGAAAATTGAGTACAGGTAAACTAATATTCAGAATGAAGTTTGAAAAAATACATTAAATCACAGGGTCAAAATCATGGCTCATAGTATACTGGGTTGTTAAAAAATAACGAGGGAAAAAAAAAGATGAAGAAGAGCGCCTACTCAATCAAACTTGAAACAAATTTTAACTGGAGTGAGAAAGATATATCATTTGGCATTAATAGAGAATAACAATAATAATAAATCTTAAATTTGATAGATATATAAGAAAACAAGCCAACCTTCATTATTAGATTTGAATCTCTATAAATATTGTAAGTTATAAACCTAGTATACAATATAGGACCATCGTAAAGGGTGCCAAAAAAAGAAGAAATCTGGATACAGTATTGTTGGCTCTCATAATGCAAAAATGGTCATTTCACATAGGAAAGTGCAAAATTGCACGTTTAATGAGCATTCACTTACTCAAATTTTTGTTTTCTTTTACTGAAGCTGATCCGTCGCCTCAACTCCCTGTGTAATGCTATTTACACTCCCTTCGGAAAGCTCCATCACCATGTGAGTCAACAACGAGTTTTGCATAAACTACTCCACTAGTACAGTTCCACCTTTGACTCCGCAAAAGGGTAACCTGCCAAAATCAAGTTAAAAAGCAGAAAGAAGATTAAAGTTTTATACAATTCAAGAACTTAACTGAGAATGCAATTTTTGGTACTGCATCGTGTAATATTTTCTTTAAGCTGTGGAAATTTATCACCAAGTGAACAATTCTAAAAATAAATAGGACAATTTTATGTTCACCGGAACTTATTGAACATTAGAAACAATGGAAAGGGAAATATGAAGTTTCTGTTGCCTCTGTCTGCACAAATACAAATTATAGCATTAAAAAATAAATAAAGATCAAAAAGATGATATCATGGATGTGCATCGAGATTGTCAAACTATCCAGGATTTTGGCTAATGTCACTAACCTATCAGTTTCTAAAATGTAGGAGAGTGTGAAATTAATAATATCCATATATTCCACAGCCTGGAATAATGGAGCACGAGTTGTTTATAACATAATTCAATTGGCGTTACAAGAATCGGCAGGACAATAAACACTGGAATATGAAATGTAAGAATCAGATGTGCAGACAATACTACAAATGAACAATAATTCGGCAGCAACAACAAGATTATCTTTATTGCTGGACTGGTTTTGGTGATCCAGAACTGTTTGAGACCCAGAATAAAAAAGCAATTTATTATTGGCCAACAGGCATTGCGAAAATAGTTAAAAGGGGCCTTCAATGTTTTGGCAGGTCTCCTAAGAACTTGGCCATCAAAAGAATAATCAAATCGCAGTTATGCCACTATCTACTATAATTTATGCGCAATTAGCTGAAAAAGGAGAATACAACTTGTCAGCAGCTCATACTCTGGAATGACTTAAAAGTAAAATTATGAGACTAATTAAAACGACAAAAGTTGGCCATATTGAACAATGATTTACATTCAACTGTTTGTGCAAAAGAAACCACATTATGCAGGGTTATACAGACACCATAGATAGAATTGGTTACTCTTTATCAATGCTTTACTTCTCATTAAGAGGACCCAAAATAATAATAAAAATGAACGGAAAGAACAAGAAAAGGACATGAACGTTGCTAGAACTACCCAAACAAAGTTTAAAAACCATATTTTCTGTCAAGAGCATGAACATAAATTATGGAACTGTTGCTTATCTAAAAAAGAAAGTATCTGTAGTGCAGAAGATTGATTTATATAACTCACATTACTCACCTAAACCCCTGCTGCAGCTTTAGCCTCAGAATCCAGCTTCCCCTGAAACAATGGACCAACAATCATAGCCAATCAACTCAACTCATGAACATTAAACAATGAGGTATTAATGTGTGCCATGTCATTTAACTTGGGAGAAACAACATGAAAATTTAGTCATCAATATCCATGTTATTAGATACTAGTGTTAATAGGATTTACTGATATATCTATTATCTATTGTGTCTTAGTGCCATATAGGGAAAATTGGGTAGCCGAAAGCAGTAAGAAAATAAGAAAATAATTTTGAAAAGAACTTACGAGTTCTAAAAAATTTCCACTAAATTGTGGCTAGTAGAAAGCCAGAACTGTGTCTAATGGGTCAGATATCACACGACTATATTTGAAACAATTAAATAATTAACAAGGTTCTGAATCAAACAAACCTCAACTGGAGAGCTGCTGCGGACTTTCCGTGTAGGAGTCCTCATTGTGACAAACTCCTCTGCTGATGTAGGATGAATACCTACTGTGGTATCAAAATCTTCCTTCGTCAAGCCAGCTTTCACAGCAACAGCAAATCCCTGAGGTTTTAACAAAACAAAATCAAATGAATTGATTGTATCATAACAATTTCAGAAAAGCACCAAACTGATATGATGCAGAAACCTGCACAATTTCGGCTGAATCTTCCCCACACATCTGCAATCCCAAAACTTTATTCGTTTTTGCACACACTATAAGTTTCATGAAAATCCGGTCTGGAAGACCAGAAAGAGTAGCCTTTAAAGGCCTGAAGTTTGCTGTGAAGATATCAACATCACCATATTTTTTTATCGCCTGCAAAAATCCTTGAAATATTAAGAAACAAGCCAATCAGAGCTGTTGCATATATAGTTCACAATTAGTTTCACCTGTTCTTCGGTAAGACCAACTTGTCCAATAGGTGGCTGAGAGAACACAGCAGATGGTACAGCCCTAGTCAAAAGCAGATAATAATCTGGTCAGGGCATGATAAAAAATCAAATATCTTTATACTGTATATAAACCCATTGAAATCCATCAGTGCAAGAGGAAAATGAAAACACAGTTTAATAGTAACTAAATGGTCTTGTAGATTCAACATACAGAACCCAGCAAGCAGCATGCCTATCGTTTAACAATTAACTGATTCATACTGTATTCAAATGGACCTTCATAGAAACACTTGAGAGATTCATCTAGATGAATCTTAAGGCTATGAAACATTTTATCACAAAATAAAGAAGTACCTATAATCTGGTTTTGTCGGTTCATTGCCAAAAATAGTTTTTGCCAATGCCACTCCCTCCATCAAAGCAACTGGAGTTAGATTAATTCTATCTGTAACATCTCCAACTGCCCAAATTGATGGAACAGATGTGCGAGAGTATTCATCAACCTGACGAAACAACAAACACAAAACAATATAAGAAAATAAATAAAAAAATTCTTTGGGGTAAGGGGAGTGGGATTCAAGAAAAAAAAGAACTCAAAAAATAAACAGTACCTCTATAGCTCCATTTTTGGTCATTTTTACCCCTACCATCTCCAATCCTAAATTCTGCAATGAAAAAGGAGTGCATGTATCAGCCTATCTGAAATCGATTTATCATCAATATTTTGAGCATGCCAATACTTCAAATCTACAAATGCTCTAAAAATAAACGGCCCAACTCCTCTAGGGTACAATCACCTTCAAGTTCATTAAGTTACAAATTGCAGGGCACCATGTCAAATAATGGAGGAATGCCATTATTTCCCTCAGATAAATTGATGGAATTACAACCATGCTTTCTTGTGGCAACAAGTGAACTAAAAACTGAATAAAACCGCACAGAAATGAGACACCACAAAAATGAAAAAATCAAACCTTTGTGTTAGCCTTGCGTCCTGTTGCAAACATGATATGTGAGAAACCTTCTACTGTTTCTTTGTTAGTCTTCAAAGACAGTGAACCATCTGTTGATTTGAGGATAGCCTGAGGCGACTCCTCTGTGTGGAACTCAATCCCTCTTAGAGACATCTGTTCTGCAACAAAATCTCTGATCTGCAGGAAACAAGAATTAAGTTTTCATGCATGAAGGGAAACTTTTGTGTAAATATGTATAACCAAATAATAACAATGTCATTTGTTGTTCCTCACCTCTTCATCAAAGCCTCTTAAAACCTTTTGCTGACGTATGAATACATGGACCTCACTTTTCAAACCATTGAAAATGCCAGCAAACTCAAGTGCAATGTATCCACCCCCCACTATTGCAATTTTCTTAGGTTTTGAAGGCAAATCAAGGGCAGCATCTGAATCTATTGCATATTCACTTCCTGGAATTTCAGGAATGAAGGGGCGTCCCCCAACTGAAATCAGAATGTGCCTTGCCGAGTAAAGTTTCCCATCGACATCGATTGTGTGTGGGTCCACAATCTGAGTATATGGTCATTAAAACCCATTTAATAGTTACAAAAAGATAGAGAAATGACATCTTAGTCGCAATTCACTAAAAGACCATGTTAAAGATTAAATATGGCCACACCAACATTTTACCTTTCCACGCCCTTCAATTAATGTGACACCAGCATTTTTCAGAATGTTCTTGTAGATACCGGTAAGACGCTGCAACTCAGCATTCTTATTAGCCATCAGGGTGCTCCAATCATGCTTGGGTTCAGCTTCATATTTCCATCCGAAACCACAACTCTCATCAAATTCATGAGAATATTTGGATGCGTACACAAGTAGTTTCTTTGGAACACATCCACGAAGCACACAGCTTCATTCCGAAAATTAAAAAAATCACTTACAAACTCAATAGAAATTCCCAGAATGCATAAATTTTTAATATAAGCTTGACTGAATCAAAAGAAAATATTATGCCAACTTAAACATGTAATCAATAAAGCTCAATGAAAATATATGCAATAAGATACAAAGAAATATACAGCTGCCTTGGATTGGTCTCCCAGCTCTAAGGGCCACAATGTATCCTTCATTGTTTCTCCGGCCAAGTTTGTTCAGGAGGAGCTCCAAGAGGGGCTCAAGATTTGGATGCTCCACAAGAAGGGACTTATCTAAGGTTTTGTCTCTCTACTAAGGATTCCATTAAAGATCTAATCCAAAAGTCAAGGTGTTCTGTTAGTTTGTGTTAACCTACTAGGCTATTATAGAGAACAAGTTTGTTGTTTATTATTTATTTTTTTTCCCGATAGTATTGTTGTTTATTATTATTTTTTTTTCCCCATAGTATTGTTGTTTCTCAACTATTTTGTTTCCGTGACTTCTCAGGGTGTCAAACTGTTGCTAGGTTTTTCCCCCTTAGGTGTTTGGACTTCCTTTAGTTAAGATTGTGTTTTGCCTCATTGTAAATCATTTTTTTCCTGGCAATAAAATTTTACTTACCAAAATATACATGTGTTCTATTAAGATGAGAGCAATCAGGCCATTTAATTCCCTTAAAATCCTCCTTCAACAGAAGAAAATTGAAGAACTTTTCCCAAATAATTGAGAAAAGCATAACTAACACTTGGCTGTTTAACTTCAGGTTTGGGCCACAGGGAGGAGTTTAGATCATGTAACCCTAATGACCTTTTGCCCCTCCTTTATACGTGGGTGGAATACTAGTGTTGGTTTTTGCCAAGTTGAGTAGTGGACTAGGTATAGAACTAAAAAAAAAAACCAAAAACTCACAATTAAAATAAATGAATATTCCATGAGCAGTGGATGAGCCAATCTAGCTTTCATCTTCGCATCAATTTATTTCATTTTCTTTTTGGTAATTAGTTAATGCCATGGGCGGAGCTAGAAATATTTATTTTGGGTGTGGTGGTGGTGGTGTGTGGATGGGTGGGTGGGGGGGGGGGGGGGGGTGGGTTGTGGCGGCAGCCTAATAATATAAAATTAAATTTAAAAATAAAATATAATAATTGTAAAAAAAAAATTCTTTTAGTGCATTTTTAATATATATTTTTAGGAACATGTCTATAAATGATATGAGATCAAAAAATGGAAAAAACATTAATCGATAAATGAAGTTGTATCAAACATACTTTTTCTTCTCTCTTGAATTCGTAACAAATAATATATTTATATATATATAAATAAATTACTAATATGTTGTAGCAAGGATTACAATAATAATTAATAATTTTTTTACTAAATTTGAATTTTTAAAAGCAAGACTAAATAGGTTTATTGGAGTTTGAAGGGACTACAAGTAATTTCTTTTGCAAACCACCTTTAATAACCTGATAGGATTTTTAAAAAAAATTAGGGGGCCAACTTTAATTTTTCTAAAGAAAATCACCATTAATAATCATAATTAACTACCATAAAGAGAGTTTTGAGAATTTTTTTTACTAAATTTGAGTTTAAACCTTAAAGTCCGAATTTATTTTGGGTGAAATTGGAACAAAGAATCCACAAACTTTAGCAACCCAAAAAAAGCCAAAATACAAGAAGAGTTCACAGTTTTTAAAATTTTAAGGCTATAGGTTATTTATATAAATTAAGGGTAAGGTTGCATTATTCATTCTTTGACGGCATTAATATTAGTGAAAGTTATTAACCATTTAACTTATGATACGGTTGCTTTGAAGGCACATGGCTTGGTTAATTTTATTATGATTTTTTGTCGCATAATATGAATGGTTTCATTTCAAGTCAAATGTATATAGTGTCTGTATTTAATGCATAAACTTTAGCATTTTCCTTCTTTGTAACATTCTATTTATTAGCAGGTCATGGAAGCTGAATGGTATGGCGTGGGTTGAGGTGCAATGGGTTCCTTGGGTCTTGGGCTTGGCTCGGACTGAGGAGTTTGTACCTTGGGTAGTTGGGTCTGATTTGGGCTGACCCCCTTTGGCCCGTCCAACCTGCCAGAGTCCTAGTCCTACTTATAACGCATCTACCTTTATCAAATTATCCTCAAAGAGATCCAAATTCCACCATAAAAGATGACAAATAACTTCACATATAGGAAAAGGAATTCGATTACAAATGAGAATTGGCTCGAGATTCAAGAAAATCAAGTTACACCAGTCATGCTTGACTTGACATACAAGAAAATCAACTTACACCAATCATGGATAGAAGCACCATTCATGTGAAATTTGACAACTTAATCAAATCCTACTGGGTTCATCAAACATCATGAAGACACTACTGGAGGGTTCAGACTATTAAATTTGACTTCAATGGGGCTACAGAAACTATGATAATAGTACTATATGGTTGTTCTCCATAACTAATTTTATAATATCAAAATGACAGGACAACCACTTGACAATACACTTCCCATATTGGACACCATCAAACACAATAAATTCCAAAAAGTATTATCAGTTGGAAAGTTGCACTTTTCAAATCAGACATCCTCAAAGGACCCAATTGACAACCTCCAGATGTATTATCAGCAGGAAAGTTTAAAAGAAAATTCAATTATGCAACAACAAAATTATCTCATTAACTTGCTATCCCACTCAAAACTGTCTTTGACTCTCTTTAGCATCTCAAATGAATTAAAAAGCAGAACCTGCAAAGATGCAAGAAACAGTTTTCTCAACCAAACAATTTGATGGGCTATCTTTAGTTTCTGTCACTGTGTGAGATCAAGGTATTTGATGATTTCTGTGAATAAATAACTCTCAAATTACTCCTTTATTTCTTGAATTTATCACAAGGTTTCATTAACAAATACAAATGAAATCTGATATAATGCATGCATTTCAGTAATTCTCAATATTGAAGATAAATCCGGATCACCTCCAAACTAACTATACTTTTGAATAATTATGAAACGACAAGACAACTATTTTATGTTTTTAACATTAAAATTAAATACTTTCCCGATAAATTATTAAGTAAAAGAATTGCATAATCCGAATAAAACGACAAAATTACTCCCAAATCCTATCTTTCTTACTATTTGCAAGGTTAGGTATTATGTCTTTCTGTATACCTAAAACTGAAATCATCAAGCGGAACTTCAAATTAATATATGCATACATATATAAACATTCGAAAATCCAAAATTGACAACTTACGTTCCACCAACGCCTCCGGCAGTCTCCGAAGATATGGTGGCAAAAGGGAGTTCGCATACGGCAACCGAAGCGCCAAAATTGGCGGCGAAACGCGAAGCCCTAACGCCGCCGCTGCCAGCGCCGATGGTGAAGAGGTCGAAGTCGTAGTGGCGATGCTCGGCGCCGTTGTCGGACTGGGAACGAGTGGTGAAGCGACGGTAGTGATGAGAGAAAGAGGAGCGGCGAAGAGAGAGAAACTGAAGGTTTTTGGAGTGAGAGAGAGATTGGGACGTGTGAGAAATAGGGGAGAGAGAGATTGGGAATCGTTTGCAGAGGGTTTGGAGAGTTGGGGAAGAGAAGGTGGTAAACTTTGGCGTGCTCAAAGAAGTCGCCATTCTGCGTCCTTTCTATTATCTTGCTGTTGTTGTAAATGCCGAGTTGAGTTGGCATACATTTGCTTCACATAATTTCATTTTTCAATGGAGTATTATATACTGTTAAATATATTATATTATATTATATTATATATATATATATATAAAATATAAAAAGTTGGTATAATAATGACAAAAAATTCAATTTAATGGTTAAAAATAATTAAAAAGTTAATCTTGTAAGTTAAAATATTTTTTGTTATCTCTGATATAAAATTATTTTATTTAACGATCACATATGCATAATAATGTCTCAAACAAACAAGGAACATACACTTTTATATATATATATAACAAATCCTCCTACGTTAACATAGCAGCAAGCACGAACATTGAGTATATATAAAGGAGAATAAAGTAACTTGTTGTGTAAATAAAGAACAAAAGAGAAACAAAATTAGGATTTGTCATGTACTCATGCATGATTACTTTAATTGAAGGCCCGTGATGAAGAGGCATTATCTTAAATTTTAAATAAGATAATGAAAAGTATTAAGAAAAAACTGACCTTATTTTATTTATATAACAAAACAAAGATAATGACTATTGATTATTTATTTATTATTTCAAGGAGAGAAAGCAAAATGCATTACTAACCATCAAACATTAAAGTACTTTGCAACTTTCAGTGGCTCCTTAAAATAGTACCTCATTATTGCAGATGTGGTGAAAGATATGGAGGCTCATGGTGCCCAGCCATTTCTGAATTCAGAGAATGCCTACAAACATCAGAGCTTTAGGATTTAAAGTTTAGTGTCATTTTTTAAGCATGGAATAATAGGGGCATGGGAGATGCATGCATTGCTGGAAAAATTAATAAAGCTTTGGTCAATTGCAAGTGGAACACTTCCTTTCCCCTCTTTGAATGAAAACTTCTTTTCTTCTTCTTCAGGCATCTCAGACTATAGTCTAATTCTGGTTACTATGAAAACAGAGACTCTAAAAAGATGCATTCCTTTTAGATTCTTTAATGTTTGGTGCTCTCATCCTATGTTCTTTCCTTCGGTTAACAAGGCATAGAGCACATACATCAATGGAACCTCTATGTTTCAAGTAGTTCAAAAACTCGAACTCTTAGAAACATCATCTCAGATCCAACTGTAAGAAGAATTTCACTGGTATTGCTTCAAAGCTCCAGGCAGTTAAAATTGTGTTGAACTCATATCAACATGATCTGGATATCACTCCAATAGACTCCAACCTCAGGTTTGCTTAAAAGGCTCTCATTCTTGAATACATTAACTTGGCAAAGGCCCAAGAAAACATGTCAAGGCACAAGTCTAAAATGATATGGTTAAAGTTGGGTGACTGCAATTCCTCATATTTTCACAAATCTCTCACCTCAAGGGCAAATAAGAAGAGGATTGTTAGCATCACTTCTACTGCAAATCAGCTTATTGAAGATGATGCTGCAATCAAACAAGAAATTTTGGAGCATTTTAAGAGCTTGCTAGGTGACACTTCTCACTTCCCTCGAAACATCTCAGCCATCTCTTCCTTCATCACCAAATCAGTCGATTCTGTCCCTTCACATTTACATCAACTCCTTGATACCATCCCATCTGCCCAAGAAATTCATAATTGTATATTCTCTCTAAATAAGGATAAGGCTCCTGGGTCAGATGGGTACAATGCTCTCTTTTTTCAGCAAACTTGGCCCATTGTTGGCAAATCTGTCACCAAAGCAATCACTGAGTTTTTTTACCAATGACAAACTCTTGAAAAAATCCAACTCCTCTTACATTTTATTGGTTCTAAAATGCCAAAATCCAACCACTCTCAATGACTATAGATCCATCTCTTGTTGTAACACTACGTGCAACTGTATATCTAAGCTTATTGCCTCAAAATTGTAGCTAACCCTTCCATTTTTAATTGACCCAACTCAGACAACTTTTGTCCATGGAAGAAAAAATTCAAATTCTGTCATGTTTGCCCAAGAGTTGTTTAGAGGTTATCACAAAGTTTCTGGCACTCCAAGAAGTGCTATTAAGGTTGACCTTAAAAAGGCCTCTAACTCAATCAGTTGGGACTTCATCTTTAAGTGTCTCTCCTTGTTCCACTTTCCTTCAAAATTCATCTCTCATATAAGCTTGCATTAGCTCTCCATCATTCACCATTGTAAGAAATGGAAAATTTCATGATTTTTCAAAAGCAAGAAGGGACTTAGACAGGGTGATCCCATATCTCCCTTTAACCTTCAAATACCATTGGAGATGCAAATACCTTGGTATCACACATATCTCCTTTGCAGATGATCTCTTGCTACTATGTCATGGGGACATCACTTCAATTTTCATACTTAAAACTGCTTTTAATCATTTCTCTTCCTTGTCAGGCCTCTCTATTAACCTTTCAAAGAGTTTAGTTTTCTATCTAGACTGACCAATCTACAAAGCTTTCTATCTCAAATTTCCTTGAAATAGGTTTAGGCTCTCTCCCTATCAAGTATTTAGGTGTCCCTCTTGTTTCATCTAATTTGAAAGCTTTAGATTGCAGAGTTCTCATTGACAGAATTACTCAAAGGACCAGTCACTAGTCATCTAGATCCTTTTTATATGCTGGGAGGCCCCAACTTATTAAAGTTGTGCTTGTTTCAACACAAGTTTATTGGTCAAACCTTTTTATACTCCCAAAGAGTGTGATTTCAGAGTTGAACAAGATATTCAGATCCTTCCTATGGTCTGGTCCTGAGATGATGACATCAAGTACAAAGATTGCTTGGAATTCTGTAAGTAAAACTAAATTGGAGGGTGGCTTAGACTTGCCCAATTTAAAACTCTCAAACAGAGCTACAATCATGAGGTACACTTAGGATCCTCTTACAACTAACAATGAAAGAATTTGGATAAAATGGTGTAGAACTCGCCTAATAAAAAGGAAGAACCTTTGGAGCTTGAAGACACCATATGATTTTTCTTGTAATTGGAGGAGGATTTTCCAATTAAGACACCCAGCTCGATTGATCATCAAACACAAGGTAGGCAATGGTTCAACAACACTTTTTTGACTTGACAATTTGTCACGCCCCGCTTTTCAACTCCTGGGAACCGAGGGTGATTATTTCACACGTCATCACCTCATATCAATAATCTCTATTACAACGTAAGCTTAATCACATTCTTCCACATGCAGATGTATAATCCAACATCAACTAATCTCAAAGGGCCCCACACGTAGTCACACAAGCACATCCAATATAGTTGTGGGCTGCAAGTTTCGATTGAGCAAAGTATACCCTTCGATCAATCGAAATGGGTATTTCACACAATCAAAATTTATTTTTCGATTAATTGAAATATTTAATTAATCGGTGGTCTATTGAGGTGCAATCGAAATCCTACTGGAATTTGGCCTACTTCCATCGAAATTATCTCGATTGAAGCTCGATTAATCGAAGGTTTTCGATTAATCGAAAATGGGTTTTCGATCAATTGAAATGCCCTTCGACTGGAATCCCGAATACATCACACTTAAACTCACTCATGTCCAATTTTCATTCTAACACCCTAGAATCTTTCATACAACCTTACAACATAAATGAAATGTTAAATATCATACATTCCATACAATTGATCCTCAATTCATAAACAAAAGTTTCATTCACATATTTCATTAGTGTGGTCCTCCAAGTTCATAGTCATCATATAAATTACATGTATATGGTCCAAAAATATTAGTAATTCAACTATGACTATAACTATAAGAAAATCAATATGCCACAAGCCGGCATGGATAACCATATACACAATATTAAAAAAAAAATCCAAAGTGTCAAAAGGAACTCCACTTGAACGTTTATGTCCCATCTGTCATTGGCACCTTATTTGTAAAAAGGTTTGGGAGAAGAGGGGTGAGCAAATCAACGAGCTAAGTAGGAATGCACCAACCTACCTAGGCATGGACCCGATATCGACCTACATGATATGCAACCATGATGTCGCTACACTACATGACATATATCAAGTTCTCATGCCAACCAACACAATGCAATTCAACAAGTATGCATTTAATCCATATGACATACATAACAGTTAAAACACACAAGCATCAAGATATTTATATCTTATTCAGTCATAATCTAATATATAGACATGATTGGCCAACTCCGACGATCATGTGGTGTTGGGCAACTCTGCTGACACCAAAGTGTTAGTCAACTTCGACGACACTCGTATGATTGGGCAACTCCAACGATTATACATTCATGGCCATATATTGAGCTTACTCTCATGATTGAATAACTCCGACGATCATTAAACTTGGGGTATGATTGGGCATCTCCAATGATCATCTCATTGTGGATATTCTCACCAATTCAAATACATGGTTGGTCATCTTCGAATTTCATGTATGTCACATTGGACAATACTCAGATATACACGTATACATGCTCATAAGACATATTCCACACAACATACATTTCTCACGCTCTTTAATGCACATTCTTGTTATATTTAAATCTAACATGCATTTCATATTCACATTGTTCATATAGTCACATATATGCTTCAATTCATGTATATTACTGACATATGCATACAAAACACCACATAACAAAATATGCTCTCATTTCATATACATTACATGTATAATTGCACAATTCATCACATATCACAAGATGAATATTTCTTAGCATACATAATTACACACAATATATGGGGGAAGGACAATTCACTTAACTCACACCACTCACCCATATATGTTAGCACAATTAAAACATTTTCAAATTCATCAAAACCCTAAAATCGATGAATAAGAAGGAAGAAGCACCATTACGTCAAGTTTGAAGGTTCTCCTAGCAAACTCTAGAATCACCAAATTTCAAGTTTCGCCAAATCGAACTTTCTTTCTGTAGGATCGTAGATCGGGACAAATAGAACAACATTTCCTTATTAGACAAAGCCCGAATCTAAACTTCAACTACCCTCAATTTTTGGAAGTCTCCAAAGAATGATTCTGAACCCACCAACTTGAAGAGGGAAGAGAGGAACTTGAGCAAGCCCCAAATCTCTCTCTAAGGCACTCAAAATGAAGGAAGAAGATGAAGAGCTTGAAAGAGACAACAATAGTTGACCTTTTCTCTCTCAAATATGCCCAATAATATACATATATGTGTATTAACAATACACTGAGTGCAAAATGACTATTTTGCCTTAAAGTCACTCAACGTACCCTCCCGACCTTCATTTTTTATTTCAAAAGTGACTACGGCTCTGAAATCACTTTCTTAATTCTTTAAACATTTTATTTGGTCTAAAACCAAAAATAAATATTTTCTAAAAAATTTCTGGATTCCCAGGCCCCTGCCAACCCACGTCCCGGCCCCCGCCGACCCAAAATTCTCAAATTTACCCAAGCGCTTCCAAAACTTCTAAACAAGTTCTCAAACATGTTTCCCACAATTAAAATATTTTAAACATCATTTAAAATGCATTTATGGCAAAAATGATGAATAAAATGAAAATCGATTAAAATTGGACCCGATTTCTACAACCTCCCCACCTTCAAGGAATTTCTTCCTTGAAATTAGAAACATACCTCAAATGGTAAACAACTGGGGATACTTTGAACGAATTTCTTGTTCCCACTCCCACGTAGCCTGCCATGACTCTGTGATGCCTCCAAAGCACTTTGACCAATGGAATGGTCTTGCCCCCAAGCACTTGATCTCTGGAGTCCAAAACTTGAATTGGTCTCTCTTCATACGATACGTCCTCCTCCACCTTAAGATCTGTCCAATCTAGCACGTGTGAAGGATCCAGCTCATACTTCCTCAACATCAAAACGTGGAAAGTATTGTGCACACTTGACATTTGCGGTGGCAATGTCAAGCGATATGCAACCTCACCTACATGATCCAATATCTCGAATGGACCGATAAATAGTGGCGCTAGCTTAACACTATGCCCGAACCTTATCAAACCTCTTCGTGGCAAAACCTTTAAAAAGGCATGGTCTCCCACCTCAAATGTCAAAGGTCGTCGCCTCTTATCGACATAACTTTTCTAACGACTCTGAGCGGTAAGTAACCGCTATTTTATCACCTTTATCTTTTCAGTAGTATCTTGGGCTATATCTGGCCCCAAATTAATAGACTCCCTGACCTCTATCCAACAAACGGGTGACCTGGAAGGTCTACTATATAGTGCCTCAAATAGATCCATCTCAATACTACTTTGATAACAATTAGTGTACGCAAACTCCACCAATGGAAGGTGATCCTCCCAACAAACACGAAAATCAAGCGCACACACCTGAAGCATATCCTCCAAAATTTGTATAGTACGCTATGACTGACCATCTGTCTGAGGATAGAAAATCGTACTAAAATGAAGGTCTGTATCAAGTGTTGCCTGAAAACTCTGCCAAAACTGAGAATTAAACTGCAGATCTCTATCGGATATGATGGAAACTAGCACTCCAAATAGTCTCAGAATCTAATCAATATACAACCGACTGAGAGTATCTACGTCATTTGTCACCCAAATCGGAAGAAAATGAGCCACCTTGGTCAACCTATCCAAAATGACCCAAACCGCATTGTGACTCTTCCTTGACCTCGGTAATCCAGTCACAAAATCCATAGTGACGTGTTTCCACTTCCGCATAGCCACCGGTAATGGTTGCAACAAACCCGTCGGTCTCTGATGCTCAGCCCTCACTTGTTGACAAGTGAGGCACATCGCCACAAACTGTGCGACATCTTTCTCCATACCCTTCCACCAATATTGCCTACACAAGTTGTGATACATTTTGATACCACCGGGATGCATTGCAAGTCTAGAGCTATGAAACTCTCTAAGAACCTTATCCCTACACGCCAATGGTATAACTATTTTTCCTTTGAATCTCAAACCTCTATCGAAATGAATAATCCAGTTTTCTACCATTTCGCTACCTGAAATCCGAGTGCGAATGCTCTCCATCTCACTATCATTTCTTTGTTCCTCAACCACTCTACTCACTAGAGTTGGTTGTGTAATGAGTGTGAACAAAGTCGTTGGTTCACCACCCTCACTAAAATACAATCTCATTTTTGAGATGTCTTCCATCATCTTTCATTCTCGGAAGTCAATGCTTGCCAAGGTACCATGTGATTTTTTGCTTATCGCCGCTAACTCCAAGTCATGAGTTAGGTAATTCTGCTTATGTGTCTTCAACTGTCGGGAACCATATGCAACAACCCTCTCGGTTTGCATTAACACACATCCCAATTCGTCCTATGAAGCATCACAGTAGATTACATAACTCAAACCACGTTCGAGAATTATCAATATAAAAGCACTAGTAAGTTTACTCTTCAACTCCATAAAAGAATGCTCGCAAGTATCATTCCACACAAACTTAACTCCTTTACGAGTAAGTTTAGTCATCGGTGCCGCTAACTTCGAAAAGTCCTTTACGAAATATCGATAATAACCCACTAGTCCCAAGAAGTTACGTATCTCAAATTCGTTCTTTGGCCTTTCGCAATTCATTACTACCTCAATCTTAGAATGATCCACAGAAACTCCTCCTTCTGACACTACATTCCCAAGGAACTTTACATTCATTAACCAAAATTCACATTTTTCATACTTGACATACAAATGGTGCTCTCTCAAAATTTGTAACACTATTCTCAAATGGATCTTATGCTCCTCTATAGAAGAAGAATACACGAGAATGTCGTCCACAAATACCACCACAAACCTATCCAAGAACACACTGAAGACTTAGTTCATTAAGTCCATGAACGTCGTCTAAAGGATTGCTCCACTTCAAGAAATATTCTCCACAATTGGGGTGTCTCATCGTCATGATATCGGCCACCACCTCGACCTTCAGATTGAATTGCATCAAGCTTACCTTTGTAAGCTTTATTTCACCTTGAATGGTTTGCTCGCCGGAATGAAGTTGAATATCCATTTGTAACGGATCAATAAATTTGTTACCAATAGTTATTCGATAAAAAAATTAGGCTAACCACTTATTTGGAATTTGGGTTATTGGGTTGTCGCATGTTATTTGGAGCAATGGTCTTGTTTAGGCCAGGATGGACTTTTGGCCCACCATGTAAATACCTTTTCTTGTACTTAGGGTTTTATTAGGTCCATGTGTAGTTACAATTTTTCATTCATCAATGGGTTCTTATGTTACCTTTTCTTATGCATTATTCATGGTATTTATATTACTATGTGTCCATGTGTTTTCCTTGTTAATTTCACCTACCCAGAATAATAGTAGGATCATGTCTATGCAGTTGTGTGAGAATTAGGAATAACCTCCTAATTGAGAATAAATTTGGTCTTTTGTTTGGTTATTCCGATAGAGAGAAATGGTTTATTTGTTTACAAGGATGAGCTTAGGAAGAAGGGAAAGGTTTATTTGTTTACGACACACAGACTTATGGCAGTGCATGTTATATACATTAAAATAGATATATAACAATTGCAAAGGGTAAGCAAAGGGGTACTTAAGTAATTTAGTATCTCATATAACGTAGGGGTGTTCAAAAAATCTGTGATTCTATAAATTCGAACCGAACCGAACCGATCCGAGCCATAGCTAATCCGTTAGTAATGGTTCAGTTTTGGATTTAAAAGTGCAAATCCGTTGACAACGGTTCGGTTCACGGATTGGTGCCTGAAAAAATCGATATGAACCGTGAAACCGAACCGTGGTCAAACCGTGACTAAGTTATATATTTATAAATATATTTTATAATTTATATGATATAATGATATATAAATATGTACAGTATACAGTTATACACTTATACAATATACACAGTTATATTATACACTTATACATTAGGGCCATTAGACTAGCTATACACTTATACATTGGGTCGTATCCTATCTCAGGCAGTAGTGGCTACAGTTTTATTTTCTAGTGGCCTAAACTAAAGCAAGTAGTCATTCTAGACTTCCGGTGGATGTAATTTACTAGTTTTGCACATTAATTTCCAAGCTTCCCGTGGATGTAGTACTAGTTTTGCACATTAATCAGTTTTCTAGTTTCTTTAATGAGAGAAGACCTCTAGCGGCATTATAGTTTTGCACATTAGTCAGATTAGTGAAATTGTATTTATTATTGAATATTGAATAGGCCCAATCCATCAATCCGAACCTAACCAATCCGTTTTCTAACTGTTCAATTTGGATTAGGTTTGGCCAGGGTTCGGTTCGGATTGAAATTTAACCAATTCATGAACCACGGTTCAAATTAGATTTAGCACCTAATCCGAATCAATCCGAACCGTGATTATCCCTGATGTAAAGGGTCAAAGGTAACGTCTTTTTGAATGGTGTCTAATGGAATCAAACATGTCTATACATAATTTGGAATCTCTTTAATAAACAGTGCAAAACATGTGAACTTTTATAGTCACTATAAGCAAAATTTGTGTTCGTGTGTCAAGTCCAAATCTCAAGAGATGTTAATGTAATTTACCCAAAAATCTATAAATACACATCTTTCATTTAAGGTGGAACAAGAATTCACAATTTTGATTTTGTACAATGAACAGTATAATTCAATGAACAAAAATACAATTAGAAAATTAAGAGAATCATCTCATGACAGGTGCAACGCTGTCTCAATATAAAACTAATCATCCTCTCTCTCATATATACACATATATATACCATTCACCCTCACATTAATGGTATTGCTTATACACCAAGCTCAAAAATGATTTACTGAAACAAGCACAATAATTAAAAAGTATTTTTGGATACTTTGAATCGTTGTATAATTTAGGTTGACAATAATTAAAATGTCTTTTGGAAAGCCATTTGGTATGCTGTGTCCTTCCAGGGGTTGAGACGGTGTGACTGCCTTTCACCCTATCTCTTCCTAATGTGTGCTGAAGGACTTTCTAGACTCGTTTCAAATTCTGTGGAACAACAATGGCTATCAGGTTTAAAAATCAGTGGAAGACAATAATTAAAATGTCTTTTGGAAAGCCATTTGGTATGCTGTGTCCTTCCAGGGGTTGAGACGGTGTGACTGCCTTTCACCCTATCTCTTCCTAATGTGTGCTGAAGGACTTTCTAGACTCGTTTCAAATTCTGTGGAACAACAATGGCTATCAGGTTTAAAAATCAGTGGAAGAGCTCCCTGTATTTCACATCTATTTGCAAATATATATTATTATTTTTTAAAATTATGGTAGGTGATATACATACACCTAATCTTATTATCCCAACAGAGATTTTAACTTGCCAATAAATACAATCATTGATCTTTCTGCCTATCAATCTTAAATACATAACAGAGAAACACATAATAAGAGCTACTAAATCAATAACATGTTTTGATATATATATATATATATATATGCCAATTATTTCTCTCTCTCTCTCTCTCTCTCTCTCTCTCTCTCTTCAATGTCCAAGGGAGAAGGTCGCCCAGCAGCAAAAAAGACATCAGCAAAACATTGCTACTTGAGAAACTGACTATCTTACAGAATTTGAAGCAGCTATGCTATACCCACCATGAAATGGGACCCAAACCACCTTCAGAATCAAGTGATCCCTGCCATTGTATATAAGAAACATAGTTACAGAAGTTCTTTATTAACAGGCACTGCCATTTGCAGCAGCCGCATTGCATCAGTGTATCATACTTAATTTGAGAAGCAGATAAACTATCAATAAACAGTTGCAATTGTTCCTCGTCTCAAAGCTAACTAGGGTCACAAATTGATCAGACCATGGAACAAATTTGACAAATTCAATAATAGTCAAAATAAAAATTCCTTCTACTAAAATACATGTAAATTTATTATAATAATAAAATAAAATAAAATCATGCTTTTATTTGCTAATTATTTACAAACTGACTCGTACAAACAAGGGATTTCCCAACTAAAAGTTTGACCCACCTAATGCAATCATTTACAACTCTGAAATCTACCATAACAGCGTGTGGCCCACAATCCAATGAAAACATGCCTAATACCATGGTTCAACAGATTGTGGCACAGCCATGGACCATGATACTCTTTAGCCATGCTCATGTGACATCTGAAGGGCTTTGCTGGCCTGACAGATTCTGTGCACCACTTTAAAAAAGATTTCTGGTACATCAGTGAACTGAGTTCTTATACATTATTCACTACAAAATTAAGAAATTCTATTCACTACATGATTTCTGGTACATCACGGTTATGGGATGAGTAATGCCACATTTTCAATAATTATTCTCTTTAATAGAGTTCTTATACATTATTTTTCACAAACTTTTAGATTTCTAACTACTACAAAATTAAGAAATTCATGCATATATCGTTGAGTACTTGTTTACACTTTGTATTTTTTTTTATCAAAAATCATTTATCTTCATTTTGTTCATGTAAAATTGTGCACGCATAGTAAGGTGAATCCCAACACAACCAGGAACTTGGGCTGCGTGGTATTAGTTTAGAACAAAGTTTCCTTAAATGGTCAGGCTTGAGATAGAGGGGCCGATCCCATTGACATCCACAGCAGGATAGAACAATGACTCGACTTTCCAGGTCAAGTCACCCAATCTGACAAAGAGAAGTAGAAAAGAGTTCTCTTGCACTACAAGGGAAATTAGATCTTTTCATTGCTCCTCGTTGCAAAAGTTTTTTTAGACATCAGTGAAGCACCCCATTCAGACTGCCATATTTCCACACACTAGGGTATGATGTGAAAGAGGAACTTTTGGAAATTCAAAACATTAGCTGCGCACCGACACCTATACAGTAGACACACCTACACCAGACACTCATACTTTATTCCTTGTAATTTAAGTCCTCCAATTGGATAAATGAAGCATATATGGATATTTGGTAACACGTGCGAAGGCATTAGGAATGAGACAAGTAGCAATCGGATATTTCAAATCAAGGATATTGGTCACTGAACTTCATAAGATGCTAACTAAGGTGGTGCCCAAGGATTGTGTTATGTCTGTGCCATGAATACATGAAAACACATTATATAGTCGCCTAATATAAAGTTTCTCAAAGAAAAGAATAATAATATTCTCAAAATTTTAATAAATATGCTAGAAAATAAAAACTACCAACCATGGAATCTTTGAAATTTTATTACACAGAGAGGACATCTGCTCTACAAAAATATAATATTGAGGCCTTCTGTTCAGAATTTGGTCAAATATATTTAGATTAGCAAACTTCAGATTGCAGCCTAATGCTGATGTTAAAATTTTCATCTTTCAATCAGTTTTAGCCTAAAGACCCACAGAAAAATAACACTAGCTTTGGGCACATTCCACTGGATAACATCTTCAAAACAGTAACAGCATGCAATGGTTGAACCTTCAGTAACAGACAACACAAGAGCACAACTTTCAATTGTCAACTTACAGTAACCACCATAGGGGCAAATGGCTTTGGATCTGTTTCTTGTTCAACTGGTATTGAAGGAAAATTTACACTTTGAACTTGGAACCGAATCTGCAGTTGAACACCATAGGTTAATCATTAATTTGCAGATTACAAGTCTTAATTAACTCAGAAAACTGCAAAGCTTCAAAGCATAACATCAACCTCGTCAAATTCATCTATAGGATAACAGCCTCCTTCAAACTCCCATATCCACCTGACTTGCTTCCTAAGAGAGAGAATGGAATCACATACACAAACAGATGTCATGAAACGTAATAAAAGATCTGATCAGGTCTAGTGTAGTTTATTAGAAGTAACTGGTGAACAAGGACTCTTACTTCTTTTCTGGATCAGGCTCGAAATGGGACGGATTTGGCATAAGATGGACAGGCACATAGATGTCATTAAAAAATCCAAGTGATACTGAAATTACAAATTCAACATCACCATGCAGATGCTAATAACAACTTATGCATCATAATGAGAAATATAAATGTGACAACTATTTATTTCACCAGTGAGCAAGACAATTTATAACTGAAAGAAGTACTATATAGTAACAAAATTAAGTAAACAATTGAATTAATAAAGCATCCTTCTTTAGATGTTCCAGAGAGAATGAGTTAAACAACGTCTAACATTAATTGTGTCATCTTACCTCTAGTAAACCAAGTTTAGTAAGTCTTGGCATTAATTAAAGCATTAATGACTTGCCCAACTACTCCTCTTCACCCCCCGCCCCGAAGGGAAAAAAAAAAGAGTAAAATCATGATAAAAGAATAACCCAATAAAATTCATAAAATGCTAATTATCTAGCATTGATTAACAAGAAATCTTAAATTTATTAGGGAATAAAGGAATTTCTACCTCCTCCAACATATGATTTCTTAACCATAAAATCTTGGAAGAGTTTTCATACCATCTCCAATATTCAATGCTGATTTTGCAAACTATCTCCATGAACTCAACATGCCAGATTTAGACAAATGACAGCCATCCACTTACATGAGAATCAATTTACTTTATGTGGTTCATCAGGGTTCAAATACCTTTTTTTGGCCTAAGAAACTGTTGACCAAACAAAACCAATGTGCTACCATAAAAGTACGCAACTAGTACATCTCTAAGGTGACCACCTGTTATTCCAAATTTACAAAATGAAGGGAAACCCTCAATCAGGTACAGACGTCCCTTATAAATTGGTAGCACATGCCTCAACAACTGAACAAGTGCATAGGCCGGCTAGGAGGACCAATTTTATAATGATGAAGCCCTAGATTTGGTTACAACTAACATCTGAAAGCCTAGGCCACAGCAGAACTCTTGAATTGGTAAACTCACTTGAATTGTTCTTATGACTAAATTCATAGAAAATAAGAGATTTCCTCCCCATACTACCTCAGAATATTTAAATAACATAATTTGACTATTACGTCAAACTATCTAATTTTAACATATCATGGCAAGCCGTCAGTTGATAAGGTATGGATTGCAGTTCACACCTCTAGTTAGATTAGTTTTCATCCAAGAAGGTAAACAAGATGTTTTCTTTTAATTGATATGGATGCAACGGAAAGGAAATTGGCAGCAGCCAGCCTGCAACTCAAATAGTTGCATCATAATATGCTTATGACATCATTATATCCTGCACACATATTTGATGAAAAAGGTGATACGAATTCATGAAAAAACTTAAACAGAGATACTACTAGAAGCAAAGAAATCTAACTTTGTTCAAGATCAAATAACCAGAAAAGAATTTGTAAGTCATACAGCGTAAACCATTAGCATCAGATTCTTTAAGTTTCGCGGCTATGACCTCTCCAACAATTGGACAAAATATAATCAGCCTGAACTTAACCTGCCAGAAAAACATGACATTTAACGATTAGGTGAACAAATACTAGCCTGTGTTCAGACACTGCTTGAGAATTCAATTAATTAACTCTTTTATACAGCATTTGAAAAACTACGCTGGAAATCAATATGGAAATATCACCATAATCAAGGATTCACTGTAATAGATTTTATAAGAAAAAGTTATTATTTGAAACCTTAAACTGCTTTCACTTCAATCAAGTATTTCCGGAAAGAAACAAAATCATATTCTATCAAATGCACTTCAAAAAATCACTTCAAACCCAAATTTGAAGCACATTATGACTCCTAATTGACATAGCCAGCTGACATATTTCTTGAGCCCAAAAGCTATTCTGTGATATGAATTTCATCAAGATTACACCTGCCACTATAAAAGCGTTCTGCTTGTGAGATACTACCTCCAGCACCTTGTAAAGCACAACAAACTTAATAGCCACTACAAACTTGACTTTACTGGAAACCCTATGTTATTGGCTGGGAACCTCTAACTCTCATAGTACCCCCCAAAATTATTATTTTTTAAAAAAATAAATAGAATAGTAGAAGGAAGACAAAATCTCAAAGGCAGAGAAATAGATGTTGCATCAAAAGTTCTCTCATCATCATCACCATAAAACACAATCTGTATCATCCATTGACTAGTCAGGTGTGAAAAAGAACAATTTAGCTAAATCTCTTCCAAGCAAAAAGGGCATGGTGTGAAGTGTGAACACCTAATTGGCCTTACACATGCAGAAATTAATTTAATATATACATATATAAAAATTCCCCATTAGTAGTCTGTAAATAGAATCGAAGTACATAAAAAATTGAAGGACATTAAAAGAAACTAAGAACCGTGATAAAAAAAAGCTTGTAAACCCATTTCATATATATACGTTTTCAACAAACAAGACTCATCACTGAAGCACAATGTTTCAGGGTAACAACTTAATAAAATAAAAAATTAAATTTTTACCCTGAAGCATTGTGCTTCAGACTTTTTTTAATTATTATTTATCAAAATAAAGAATAAGACCGTAATAAAACAAAAGTAATCTATATAAAGTTTCAAACGAAAAGAAAAGGAAAAAGCCTGTATAAAGGCACAGAAAGATTAAAGATACTAAAACCTATTATAATATTGGCCAAGAAGGAACAAACAAATGCATGTATAAAGATTCAGAAGGAACAATATGAAACATAAAACAGATTATACATACTGTATAGGTTGAAGCACCGTCTCCAGGAAAGATAAAACCACCATCAATGGACACGATATCATAGACGGAGATACAAAGCCCCAAATCTGCAATAACCTTTATCACCAAAATATCAGTCACTTTAATCAAGTTTGACAATTTATAGATGTAGAAACAGGACAATATAAAAATGGTGTGTTTAAATTTGAAAATGAGAAAGAATATACAACAAGACCTTATCCAAGAACAGGTCCTCAAGCACACATTTAATTGCTTGCTCGAGAGGAAGATCGAGGAGATGTGGTGGTAAACGCAATGTGTGCTCAATTGGGCTCAAGCAGAACATCTTGGACCTAAAAGATTCAAAATCCAAAAAACAAAATCAATTGAAAACGATGATATCATATTGCAATACAAGTAGCACCTAAACAAGATGGGAGTTCCAATTATTTTGGTTTCCCTTTAATTCTTAGTTTGATTAGTAGACCGAGCATGAATTAAACCATTTTAGAGCTTTTTTTCTGATAAATAATCGAACCGGGCCATTTTTCACAGAAGTGGAAGCATCTTATGATGTAGGACAGGTTATCAAGTTTTTTTCCGGTGCAGTGGCCCAACAAACAAAACCCACTAGCTTTAGCTTTAGCTTTTACTTTTCAGGCAAATTCAAACGTTTAGGACTCTAAAATCAGGTTTTTCTGTCTTATAGGAAGCCTGTTGAATATTTCGAAAAAAAATTTAGTGACCTAGACAAACTCAGGTTCTTCTGAATTTTGGTATTTAGTATTTTTTTAGTAATTAGGTTTCTTATTCTATTTTTTCAGAATTTTTAGAGAAAGTTCCATTTTGGGCTTATTTTCAGCTTTCCTTATGCTGATAGATTTACTTATAGTGTTAGGTTTTCTCTATTATATATATGCATGTACTGCAAGAGAACAGAATAATACATTGATTAATAATATTTCAGAATTCTCTTTGCTCATACTTTGTGGATTCAAAGTTTTTATTTGTTCATTATTGAAAGTTCATAGCTTCAATAAGCTTCTCCTCCGTCATCTTACTACTCAAGCTACTAAACCATTTTAGGGTTTTGAGGACTACAGAACTGGGAAAAAGGAACAAGGACCTATATACGACTAGAGAATGGATTGTATTACATAAGTTTTCAATAGCTAGTGGGTTGTGTTATTCCAAGCTCAACCCAAGGCTTAAAACTTCAACTGTTTTACCATTGTCTGATATATAAATGCATTGGGACAAACAAAAAGCATGTAACTGTCAGAAAATTAAGTACTAAAATGACACAGTGTCTGAAAATAGGTTGTCCAGAATCAGGAAGATGCGGATCTTTATAAAAGGTTTTTTGAAGCTTTTGTCTCTTATTTCTCAATAAAATTATAAGGTTCCCGTCTCAAGTCAAATAAAATCATGATCAACAAAATTACAAACTAATCAAACAATATTACTCAGGGATTGTTTGGTGTTCTGGTAATGTATTAATGTTGCACAAAATCTGAAAACTAGAAAAGAACACGTTTGGTAATGAAATGTATAGCAGATTGTACATTAGTGTGTATGTGTGTGTGTGTGTATATATATATTATTTTCTTGTTGATATTCGAATGATTAAAGTATGCGCAATCTCTTTTGAGTATACCTCTACCAAAGCTCCTAGGCAAGATTACAATGCTGCTTTGATCTGAAGGGCCTTGCACCAAATAGAGGCAAGGAAAAACTATACTACTTTCAGAACAAGAATAAAATAATCATTTATTTTAATGCCAATACACAATATGACGAAACTTAAGGATTTAGATGGCAGATTCATGCATAAAAAAATTCATTCACAAGGTCAAGAAAATGAGTTTTTTTTTTTTTTGCATACAGCTCAATGGCAGAAAACATCAGCAAATTTCATTAAAAAAAACCAATCACCAAAAATTCACCTAGTGCTATGGCCAGTGATTGCCATCTTAGAGTCCTACAATCACGAAGCAAAATTATGGGTTGTTTCTTTATCAGGTCAAAAACTTCTCTCAGCTTCCACAATCTTTGGTCATTAATGTTAGTATCTCGTTATTCTTCATATTCAAGTATCAGTCTTTGTACAAGACAAATCCCAAAGCTTTTAAGGGGGAAAACAGAATCATCATAAATAAATAAAAGATAGAGAAGATCTCGACCTGGTTGGTATATAGAACTAGCAGATAAAATGCAGAAACTGTGCCTGTTGAAGAATCTAAGTACGGCTCATTGGGATAGTTTAAAAATCTATGAGTAAGATATATATTATCAACTAGGCTCACATGATAGTTCATTTCCTAATACTATATTGTTACAGACCGGGCCCCAAATACTGCAGTTTTGACTTTAGAGAACTAGCAAAGCAAGCTTTCCCTATTTTAGTCGCTGCATTGTCAATATTTATAAACGATGAATATCATGAATTGTGTAAATGCAAGTGAAAACTAGTATGCCAGGAAATTCATTACTGCGGCATATGGAAAATATTATCCATAAACAAAGGAACATTTATAGGAAAAAGAAAAGAAAGGAAAGAAAGAAAAATAATTTCCCTTGTCCAAACATGGGTTGATTGTGCTCTACTAGTGATTTCATTTGGCGATCTCATCTGTGACAATTTATATACATGACTGACTAACACTTAAGTTTCGCCGATTGACCACTTCAGGAAAGACTAAACTTACACTTCAATCCCTTAACATGGAAATAGAAACAATTTCTTAGCAAATTCACATACAGGAATATTAGTCATATATGCATTGACGCAAGTAACTAAAAATCACACGTTTTCAATGCATTCAAATGAAGTATTCCATGTTCTATAAATGTGAATGTGCAATGTAGGATATTGATAAAGATGCAGGCTACTCGAACCAAGGTTGTTACGTAGGATCGATTTGGATTCCGTAGAATCGGATTGTGAATCGTAAGATTCTACAAAACTAGTAAAAAAACAATTCAAACTAACTTTTTAAACAATGACACCTCTAAAATATAGCAACAATAAGCACAAAATACAAAAATATATAAAAAAAATACCACTTCAAACATATACTAGGAGAATGTAGCTCAAAAGGTAGAGCTCTCATGCCAACTATGCAACTTCTAAATTTTTGAAATTGTGTGAGGAGATCAAGGCTTGAAACTTCGAATCCTTGCATTCTTTTCATGCCAACTATGTAATTTAAAAGTTGTGAACTCTGGGATTGTCAATATAGAGCAACAGATGGAGTTACAAAATTCAAACAGAGCCTACGGATAAACAGAGTTAAAAACAGAGCCTATGGATAAAGTGATAAACAGAGTTACAGAATACAGAGTCACATACAACCAGTGAACAAATTGTAGAAGTTCCCGTGTTAACAACTTAAATGTTCAATTAGTTCTGTTTTTCCAACGACCCACAAGATCAAAGATTCAAAATAATCAAAGTACTCCTAAAACAATAGATAAGTAAAACCAACATTATTAACTAATAAGTAATAACTACCCAGCAATCTTTTTCCCCAAATCATCCCATGTAATAAAAATAGAATTAAGATGCAAAACAGACCAAGAGTTCTCATGACATAAGTGTTTTAAATTTTTAATCTAAGTTTAGTGTAATCTGATAGAAGAGAAAGACTTGCAGTATAAAAACTCAAAAGAGAGGAGAGAAGTGGAGACTGGAGAAGAAGAATTAAGAAGATGTGTACCGTCCGTGTAGTTGTGTACCTTTGGCCTTTTGGAAGTTGAAACACGTCCGAAGTGAACAGAGAGACCTTGTCGGTGCTGCTGGAGAGGTCGACAATCGCACTATCGCAGGTCTTCAAGACTTCCAAAAGAAAGAAAACAGAAGTGGAGAAGTTAATACTTGAAAGTTCAAACACACCGATCAAAAGAGAGAAAATAGAATGGCCGAAGTGAAAAGAGTCGCCGACACTTCGCGAAAGTCTAGGCTTCTTCGAGCGTAATGGGGCTTCGAGTAACATCTGTGACTCTATATAAGTTACAACAATTAACAGAGCTTTTTTTTTTCTTTTTTCCCCTCTTTTTATTACTTTATGGGCTTATTGGGCTTCTCAGCCTGTTTGGGCTTTTTATTACATTGCCCAGTATGTTTCTAAAGGCCCAAAACAATAAATTTAACCCAAAAGAGTCCAGAAGGCAAGTAAAAACAGAAGCCAAAAAATGATTTTCATAGTGTCGGTAGAAACGTACAGGATCTAATGATTCTATGGACGATTCTACCAATTCTACATAATTAATGATTTACATGCTATCAGAATTGTTTTTCACATTTTGGATTGTATAATTGCGCGATTCTACAATAATCAATTCACGATTTTGACAACGTATTTAAAATCAATATATATATATATATATATATATATGCACACACATTATCATGAGAAAGTGATCACCACAACTACTTCAACCCAATCCTGCCCATTTCGCGCTCACAAACAACTTCAAAAATATGGTAAAAAAATGTGGGTTAAGCTCATAACCTTAATTATGTAATTCTAACATAGCCTCAACAAATTGAAGAGATTGCACATATTCACTTAATCATTGTAAGAAACAAAATAGTATTTCTATTGACCATTTCGTGGAACAACTTACATACACTAGAAATCAATAAACAAGTCATGAGAGAAAGAGGGACTGATATGTGTAGAGAGAGAGAGCAAAAACACATGACTCATCCATACGTATAGAACGAGGTGTGCCTATTAATTTTTTTTTTTGATAAATGAGGTGTGCCTATTAATGGACCATAGCTTATTGAAACTCAGTGTTGATTGAATCAGTTCAAATATGAAGCACCAAACCAAATCCTAATTCAACCGTAATCCTAGAAAGACGATGCGATGAAAAGAGAGAAGTGATATAGAAAGAGAGAGATAGCAACAGATAGTTAGAGAGAAATTACAGAGGGAGCCGCGTCGTCTTCTAGGTTCGGTTTCACACCCACAGTCAATCAGTTTCGTGAGCTCTCATTAGTTAACAATTGGATGGAGCCAATTTTTTTGAGATGTGAACGAGATAAATTAATCGTTATAAATCTTTCAATTTAATAGTTAAATAAGTAAATTTTATTAGGATGTATTGACTAATATATTTCATTCTAAAAAGTTAAAATTGTTCGTCTTTTAGTTTTCACATAAAGTATGTCTAGTGGTGAATAATGTGCATTTCAAACACAAAAAATAAAAAATTAATTTACAAATTGCATAAAGTCAGTGTGGTACAGAATATTTATATAATAAAATTAGTGTAACAACTTGAATTCTAATAAAAAAATCTCAGTTTGAATTAAAAGTCCAAATTTAATCCAAACTAAAAAAAATTAAGAATATATTGAGTTTGAGTTGGTTAGCTAGGTTGGATTAGATTAAAGTTGAATGCTGCATATGTCGGGTTTGGGGTCAAGTAAAGCAAAGGATTTGGTTCTGCCATCTGTCACTCGTATTCTCTCTCTTTGCTTCTCTTTCCTCTGGTGAAGACGATTTCACTCTCTTTTTCTCTCTCAAGTTTCTCGTTCAGTGTCTCTCTACCTTCTAGCAAAGACTACTGAAGGATGAATCAAACTCTGACGACCTTGTCAACAATCTCCATCACCTTTGGCGAGCTCCAAGTCTCTAACAAACTCCCACGGGAGTTTATTTCCAATTTCGGTCACGTTAGTTCTCCTCAAAGGTCAAGATTTATTTTCAGCTTTTGAAATATCAATTTTTTTTTTTAATCTTTGAGGTAGTTTATTTAACAACTTTTATCTTAAAATTAACCATTCTTCATAAATCTTGTCCTTTTTTTTTTTTTTTTTTGCTAAATAAGATAAATTAAAGACAAATCTAATAAATAGTGAACCGAGAGATTGTTGAAAAAAATTCTCCCACAGTTTTCATTCCAAGGTTCCTTTTTTATTTTTTATTTTTTAAATTGAATTGTTTTGTATTGCTCTATGAATTGATTTATTATGCATATATGTGTTTAATGTTTTTATGATAATTAGTTTCCCTGGGGTTGAGTATATTTTATTTTAATTTCATGGAATTCATAATGTAGTTTGATTTGATGATGTTAAAGTTCGTGCTCATTTGGAGGAGCTTCTTGAGGGATTGAAATAGACTTCCAAGTCCAAGAAATCCTTTTCAAAAAAATGAAGGTGTGGATGGAAAAGATTTGCGAAAATTCGAAGTGTAAATGATTAGAATGTGTAATTGTATTTGAAACATATACCTTCCAGGGAAAAAAAAACACTTATTTGTTTGAAAATATAGTTTTACTTTACATGTGTTCTCATAATATATGTGACATGGATTATGAGTTAGAAGCAAAGATATATATTTTTTTATATGTGACATGGATTATGAGTTAGAAGCAAAGATGTTTTTTATTTTTTTTGTTGATATTTAATTAGATCAATAATATTATATTACTCCCGAAAAATAATAATTTTACTATATTTTGTTGTTTTTGTTTGCCTATTAATGTGAAAAATTTATATTTGTTATGTTGGTTTTTTTTTTTTCTTTCTCACCGAATAGACTACCCTAACACAAATTCGCTCGAGTTACGCGTGTTTCCAAGTTTGCAATGGACTGATTTTCCCAAATTGTTAAAAAATTAACAAAAATAAGCATCATTTTTTGCTTTCAAGTAATGCTCTTGTGATGTGATCATTCATGCCAATTGGAATTGCAGTCCAACCTCATATATATGTGTGTGTGTGTGTGTGTGTGTATATATATATATATATAGAAGTAATATATATTTCAATATAGAGCTACTAGCTAGGCTTACAAAAGTAAATTTAGAAGTTGAAAGTGGATTTATTTTTATAGGCGGCTATACAAAAATGAGTGGAAAACTCATCAATTAAGAAGCAAGTAGAGAAATACAGCAGATGCAACTAAAGAGGGCTTTTTCATTGCCAATTGACAGAGAAAGACTTCAGTTGTGGAGTTTAGAGGGACAATCCTGACTCCTCATCCTCTTCAAGGGTGGAAGTGTAGGCAAAATAGAGAGCCCAAATCAAAGCAAAGACACCCAAAAGGATCCAACCAAGAAGGTTGTTGCTCAAACCAAAGGGAAGTCCTGTTCCTTCTGTGCTCAATCTGTCATCCACCAGAGCCATGGCAGGGCTCGACATGGTTGCGGCACAAGCCGCCGCAATCATCGACGCACCCATGCCCATGCCCATACCCATACCTGAGCTGCTCTCCATCTCCTCCACACATGGCTTTCCCTCCATGGAACATCTCACTCCTCCCTTCCTTGCCATTGCTGGCAACCCTGTAAACAAATTTCAAGTAATATAACCTAACAACCCCATACTTTCTCCATCTAAAAGAAAGTTAGTTTCTACTAGTACTGTCAGGAGTTAAAATTCTTACCAAGAACACGAGAGGATGAAACCACCAATGGTCCCTTGTGCACAACACTTGTGAGTGCAATATTATATGAGGTTGGACTGCAAGCAGTTATGGAGGCCATACTTAATTCAACTAAGAATTGAAATAAATCTCTCTCTCACCCACTCACAATAACACACTGCTACAAGTTGTAGCTAAGGAGATCAGTTTGTTGCATACACATTGGAAGGTAATACCACAGATTAATATCACTGGTTCACCAGTGCACCACAGAGCATGGATATCTAGGAGAGCTCCTTATCCGTAATAGTCCAACCAATTTCCTCCACGCGTCAAATCATCCCTAAAAGTATCCAAGCCAAAGGGGCTGTTTCGACATAAGACAGATAACAACAAGACAGCTTTGTCTCGCATTAAACTTATGGACCCCCTTTCTCTATTTGATAACCTGGCAGAGCTAGAGAGATCCACCAGATTCTCAAAATATGATCACTGCCCATGAAAGTAGTCTGTTTGACTTAAACCTTCAAACCAAACACCACCACAACCCTGTTTAGGGTTAAGCATTTCCCAACACAATATTCATGCAGTTTTAATTGTTTGTCAATTACACACAACCTCTTGGTCCTCTACAAAGGCAAATGGACATCATCATCACCATCACCACCACCACCACCACCTTAATCCCACATATATAGGTCATGAAAACAGAGAAAATCCAGAAGTCCCGGAGCCTGGTTAATATCTAAAAAAATTAGATCAGTTAGCTTCAAAAATAGCGTAATTCTAGAATGAATTATGTACACACAAGAACCAGCACTAAACCACCTGGAGGGACTTATTTCATCCCCATTATTGCTAAAACTGACACAGCTTCTAGAAATTTATGGCCGGAAAAATTAGAAAAGAAGAAATAATGAGTTGAAATTTACAAGGAAAAAATTGACTCAATTCAATGTTCTAATGTGGGATTTAACTAGCTTTGGATATTGCAGTGTTGAAGGTAGGGATGTTCATAGTTGATATGTTTCCTCCAATAATCCTTGTACTTCTCGATCCCGATATCCAACCATGGCTTCAAAATTCCATCATAATGTATGACTGCTCCCTGCTCGATATCACCCCGCCTGACATCCGAGTCATAACCCAACCCAAGGACATGCCATCTGTGGTCCAAAGCCACTGTCCGGTTGTAGAAGGTGACCCAACCTAAAGGCAAGCTCCCAGCCTTCCACAATCGCCTCTTATTTCCCTGCACCAACCCAATAAAACAAGTATTGGAATATTAGAAGAGTGCTTGGACCAAAGTCTATATATGCAAGAATGACTCATGACAAGAATTGCTTTATAGACAATCCTTCCAATATTCTGCAAGCATCCATGCAACAATTACAGAGAGAAAATTCATCTAAACTGGTGACCTAAAACTCAAAAGTACAGCATTGTATATGAATGAGAAACTAAACAAAGTAAAGCCCTGGATTTCAAAATGAGAAGAGCTAACATTAGTTTCACATTGAGTAGCTGAAATTGTGGAGTAACTATATTTTAGTGTATGAGGCCACTGCTACCATTGCTTACCACTCATGTTCTAGCATAAGCTACCCAGTTAAGCATGCGTTTAATGAAAAGCATTAGATGAAGAAGTGCACAAAAAAAGAGATGTCTGTACATGTATGCATTAAAATACCATGGGGAACGTGTCATTTCCAGTAGAAGAGAAATCATGAGAGAGACGCTGACATTAAATTGGTCTTGGAACATAAGAAAAAAACATATTTGGCAAGCTTTTGCCTACAAAAGAGTTCAGAGCCTTTTATTTGTCCCTTTTTTCTTTTTCTTTTTTTAATAGGTAAAAGCCATTCAGAAAAATCACAAGTCAAAAATGCAACGCAGTAACACTGGTCCTACAAATAATAGAATCACAGCAGCAAAAATCTATGGATGCTACACACCTACTATATTTTTCCCCAATTCCTTATACACATGCAAGTAAATCCCATAACTGGACCACTTCCCTTCCTCTCATTTTCTTAACGAGGCAAATATGCGATTGTCACATTTTTATTACCAAACCGTTTTGAAGGATGTTAGTATGGTGGACCGTAACATCATCCAGATTTGAAATAATATATAAAAGCCATTGAATACTCTGATGTCTTTCAACTAGAACTTTTACATTACACTACTAGTGGAGAAGCAATATAGACTAGCTACATCCTTATAAAAAATATATATATAGAAAGACTAGCTACATCTACATTTTCATCACTAGAAAGTAGAGACACAAGGTAAGGGGACCCATGTCGATGGCATACATGTTGTAGCTATTACTAACATGTAAATGATATAACAGTTTTCTCATTGTTGTTATAATATTTTACTACTACACTCACTTCAATGATTACACTTTCTACTTTATGGTGGGACTAATTGTAAATAAAAATATAGGACTATAGTGCTACAAAAGTTTTTTTAAAAAAGAAAGCAAAACAGGGTTGATTGCCATTACCCCTCTATGTTCATGTGGCCAGCATGAATATAGCCTTCCATAGATACCTACCCCCCCTCCTTTTTTCCTTTTTTTAATTCAGTGTTCATACAGCCTAAGCAAGATGCTAGAAGGAGTAGACTACAAGTAACTTTTGGTATTATTTTTCCCGAAGTGATTGATTTCGGATACAAACCTGTGTCCTCACACTTTCCAGCACCAGATAACGGCCCCCTTTTTGTACATTTTTTCATCTTTTGATAGACACTTAATATATAATGTATTACCCATTAACATAATCTTTACTATAGTATACGTGTCATTCTTATGTTAAGTATTCTACTGCTGCAAGTACACATGTATTGCAAAAAGTAGGTTCACTATAGCATATGCTTCATAAAATAATAAAATATATAACAACATTAAAACCATGATGGTGAATATTCTTTAAGTACAAACAACCCAAAAATGACAACATAGAAACTAAATAACGAGAATTGAAAGATCAAAGAAGTCAATATGACAAGAATAATGCATATACAAGAGTGCTTATGGGAGGCTAATATGAGGTGCGTCATGCATGGTACTACTTTACATGATAAGGTATCAACACAATGAACTCATTAATTGAGATTACTGGAGCTACATACCGGGCACTTTCCTAACGTTTATCATTATTTACACAAAATACACAACACATATAGAATGACATAATTGTGACTATGATATACTCCGTATAATAACTAACAAGAATATAATGGACCCAAAAAAAACATGTTGAACAAATCTTTTTGAAAAACCCTGTTTTCTGTAGCATAATAATGAAAAAGTATAAGTTGTAATACACATACACACACACGAGTTGTGAAGAAGCAAGAAAGGAATTTTTAAATAAAAAAGTCAAAAAGAAACACAAAGTAGAAAATAGATCCTTCAGAGACAGAGAGATCCACTTTTTTATAAAAAATTACAGAAATAAAGAGGGAACCCCAACTGAAGGCACAAAATTAAATTGGGAACTCAACTAAAGGCATGAAATTAACCTTCTAAGGAGAACTATTGGATCTTACCAATACAAGGGACGTACTAGAGGAAAAGTTGAACGGTTCTAAGATGTCAACAAATAAAATACACAAGCACATAAGCATGCCAGTAAGATAGTGAAAGTAACACATGAATTTCATACCAATTGCAAATATTTGTGATAGAGCCCAGTTAAATTGCGTCTCCTCCACTCTCGGAGATCAAATATGTTCATCCCGAATGCCCAAGTGCATGCCTTGACATCAAACCTCTTTGCCACCAATGGGTCTGAGAAGTTGATAAATGTATCCATCTGATGAAATGAAGGTTCATCTTTCTGACAAGTTTCCACTGCTCCAATTACTTTCCCCATCATATTGACATTCCATAGTCCTGTTAGATCTCTTTGCACAACCACATCATGGTCAAGGAACAGAATCTTATTCAACAAAGGGAAAACATCGGGCAGGTAGAAACGAAGGTGATTCAAAGCAGAAGTGTATCTCAGGTCATGGGTATTCTGCTTTTGCAATGTTGCACCATATTTGGAGGACAACCATCCAAAAGTTTCTACACTCTGCACCTGAACTGTGGCTTTACCTGGAGGATTTAGTAAGAACCACATTGAGATTGCTGGGAGGTTAAGAGAATCGGTTACTACATGGAAGACAATTCTCTCTGGTTCCTGTGAATATTCAAGGAAAAACAATTCACATTTGAATCAATGTATCATTGAATACACAACACTTATTCTCTTTTTCTTTTCATTTTTCTTTTTTTTTGGTAAAAGTTAATCACAGGTCCTAATTAATTGACCAATGAATAATTTGAATATCATGCTATTAGTTTCGGGGTTATCTGTTCGATCATCAATATCTTTCAACAGCATTATGGGCTAAAGAGGTATGGAGATGATCCAGAGAAACTTTGGCATGATAAGTTGAACGATATTGGGGATTCTCTTGCATATACAAATTTTCACATTCCCAATTTTATTTTATAGGCATCACAAGAATTCAAGTTGCTTCAAGAGCCGCTGAAGTGAAGTTTTGAAAGACTGACAAACCATGAACAAGGAAAGGCATGTTCCTATCTCAATAACAAACTTGAAATTCTTATGAATTCTAGTCCATGAATAACAATGACATCTGGACAAGGACATAATGGTCCTTTCACAATTTAACAGGGGTTGATTAAACAAAGTCTAGTCAAGACCTAAGTAGCATAGACACGGACATAGGACATGAATATGTTGACAAGTCGAATTCTAAAAATATAAGACAAGGATACGGCATGGAGACAGCTATATAAAAATAAATTTTTATTTATATACTTCTATTGAGTAAGACTATTATAGAACTTTAATTAATTTTTAATTTCTATAATGAGAGTTACTCCAACATAATTTAAAACATGATATAAATAATACAATTTCACTACTTTGTCATTCCAATTATGTTTGTCTTGTATAAAAAAGTACCATTGTATGCTTGATTTGTTACCATGTGTATAATTAAAGGAAAAAGTTGGACACTTGGAGAAGTGTTCATATTTTTTTCAAGATTGCCGAGCATGGCTACTCTAGATGTATTTATATTATACGAGACTTGTGTTAGGGATTACCTGGTAAGTGTTAGTCAAATGTCCACACAAAAATAATTAAATTTATTTTTAAATTAGGGACACGTCCATGAAGCATCGGAACACATGTTCAAGGAGTGACTGTGAAGTGTTGGTGTCCAACACAAATAGAGCTCCTTTGTAGAAGTGTATGTGCTTCCTAAGTCAAGACATAGGCAACAACTATAAAGTTCTTTAATTTCATAAACACAATGGAGTAGATATATCTATCCCCAATCTCTCCCTCGCTACAAAGCAAATACAAACATCAGGGTGTTTGTACACAAACAATGGAGCTTTGGAGAAAGTTACATAGAAATTAATAAAATATATATATACATATATATATTTGATTAACAATAATAAAAAAATATTATTGTAAATATAAATATGTGTTTATAGGTTTCAAGTTCTTCATAAATAATCAGATAGTTAAACAAGTTGGAGCTTTACAACGGTTTGCACAACAGGTATGCAATCACAAGTGGAAAAAAAAAAGTGGATATCTACGCTACTGTATAAATGTCAATAGCATTTTTATTTTCTACATCTTTTAATGAATATAATATAAAGTAATAACTAGTTATTTTATATATAATAATCTATATCTATACTACTATAAAAATGTCAATAGCATTTTTACCTTTTATATATTTTAATGAATATAAGATATATACTAATTAATTTATATACATTTTAAAATTTTAATAAATATTTTTTATAAAAAAAAATAATGGATAATAAATCACATATTTATGATAAATTTTCACTTTATAAACTGTGTCCATCCACATTTTTGTTTTTTAGTACAATTTTAATGATAATTAATCAAATATTTCATTTTTAATGACAATTAATCACATTTATTTTATATGAACCCTCTTCTCTAAATTTCAATAACATTTTTATTTTTATATACATTTTTAATGAATATATATATACTAATTAAATGTCAATAATGCAGACAGGGATGATTAAGCAAAAAGTAAACAATACAAGAGATATGGTACAAATAAAGATCAGGAAGCTTACCACAGCAGAGCTAATGGTCGAGTTCACAACCACTGCACAAGCCAGAACATTATCAGAGAAGACAGCAAAGTGATAGAGATCTGGATCTTGTAGTTTGTGTTGGTTAGGTAGCTCCCAATCCTTCAGCGGCAAAGCAAAGAACTCAGCAGTCAGTCGCATGGAAAGGCAGTGAAGGCCTTTTGGGGTAGTCATTCCAGCAAGCCGAACAAGATATGCCACATGATTCTTCTGTGTCCTAACTCGTTCTTCAGCATTGTATGTCATAGCACGCAGTTTCGCAGCCATTGCAGAGCAGTCTTTGTATATGCGTCTGGCTTTTGACAAAGAAGCCTCCATGGATCTCATCTTCTGCCGCGCACTGAAAAGTTTTCTGCTTGTTAGATCAAAATTTAGACATGTCAACTATAAATGATGAGGGGTGTCAATGGTACACAGTTGCTCAATTACACATCTTACCTGAGACCAACTAACCATATTTGGTTCGAACATAACCTAATAATCGTCAGCACAGTTCTTGGTAACTATTTGAAGAAATGTTATATTTTGGGTCCAGTTCAAGTATACTAGTGAGTTTGTAAAGCTGCATCGGCGGAAAACAAAGGATAAAAAATGCAAGTCGGGATTTTAAAACACCGAAAATAATTGATTCTGATTAATGAAACGATCAATGGAATTCCTGATTAGTTTTTTTCAAAATGGTTTAATTCAATGTAAGAATATGAACATTGTATTTCTTTTTACTACATGCAAATGCTTTTATAAAAAATATACACGTACATGCATAAATTTATTTATATCTAGTCTATAAATACACACATGTATACAGATCAATAAATTTTCAGTCTTCCTCTATTCCTTCTTTATAACAAAAACTTCATCTTGAGTGCAACCTACAAGTTCTGTTGAATGTCAAACTTATGACACTCCATTAGTTTACTATCAAATGCAGTAAATAATAGACAACTACAGGTTTGGTTTCAATTCCAGTGGTATTATCTCTGGACCTATATCTAATAAGAACAGGTGCCTTTGTTTCAAATAGTCTGTGACTGTCACCAACTAAACCAACCCTTTGACACCACTACTCGTACTTAATCAAGCTCGTCAGGATTATTCAGTAAATATTTATGTAAATGAGATCAATAACATTCATCTGGCATTCTTTCAACCCATTTTCTTGATCTTCAAATTATTCAGCAATAAGATGCTTATAATGAGCCCTCCAAAGTTGTAGGCATGTAGCTAAGTTGTTTAGAAATCTGAAATTAACCTCAAAGTCCAGGTTAAACTCCTAGCCAGAGACTAACTCACTTCACTGAGTTTATAAGCAAGGGGAGGAGTGGGTGCGAATACTCTCAACTCCAAATGGGGTGGGGCTACTTTTACAATACCAACAAAACAGAAGAGATAAATAGATAGGAAGAAAGAAGGGGAGAGAGAGATGCTACAGGATGACAGAATAAAAGAATTGCCTTACTTCTTAGGCAGCTGAGAATCCTTGGTCGATTCGCCCACAGCTCGTTCTACCTCTTTAATACGTCCTTTCAGCTCTCTTACTAATTGGGAGTTGCTGTTTGGTGGTGCAAAATTCAAGTACGCCCTGGCCCAAATCACCTGATCCCTCATATGTTTTACCTTCTCATTTTTTGCCCTTTGTGACTGGGACTGCACATTCTGTTCATGCCAAACCATTGCCTGTTTGGATTGTTCCTGCTACATAAAACAACCCAAAACAACATTCAGGCTGCAAGGAGAAAAAGGGTAAATATGATCGCAACAAAATTCAAGCCTTTGAATAGCTTCGTAACAAACACCACAAAGAAAGAGGGAGGGGGGTCTTAATAAGGAAACTTGTTGATGTAGGAGGGGGAAAAGAAAGGTTGGGGGATGGGGGAAAGAAGAAGAAGAGAAAAAGAGAACGAGAGGTAAAGAAGAAGATTAGAGATAACAAGAAACTTTAAAGCAAATAACAAACCAAAATAAAGCCAATTCCCATTATACAAAGGCATAATATATAGTCAACTAAAATAAGGATAAATAACAAAAATCACCCAAAAGATACTCAAGTAAATTGAACCCAACTACTTGGGGTCGGTTACGTGAATTCTGCTCTATCGAAGGTCATTCCTTGATCAAACCATGTAAACACCCAAAAAATTAATTTTAAATAAGCAAATAAAATTTTTTTTTTTAAAGGAAATGATTAGAAGCTATCCAAACACTACCACATGTGCGGATTGTACAGTGCAGATTGGTCCCATCCTAATCCTCATCACCTATTATTCCAAGAAAATATCACAATCATTCAAAGGGAAGTTTCAATGTACATAAATCCACACAGAACTGTGGACGTGACATGTTACGTCACATGTTCAAAGTTTACTCATATCATACACTCAATTTATCAGCTTTGTTCCCATAAACTTTTAAATTCAAACCTTTCAAGCCACAATTATCTCCTATTTCTCCCACCTCTAAAGTATAAAAAACTTATCTCTGGCCAACTTTGAACAATGAGAAATATATTCATTTCATTCTCAACTATAGTAGTAAATGATTCTCTTTTCCCTTGTGGTATGTACATACTTCAACTTCACATTTGGAAAACCCGGGTGCCTTGGATGGTTTAAGTCCCAAAACAGTTACTTTTTGTTTGAAACAAGCTTAGCAAGGGATTTTAAAGGTCTCCATACCTTTTATTCCAAACAATTGTGGTATGCACTTCCTTTACAAAACTTTAGAACCACAGACCAAAAGCAGTATCACAGTTCACACAACGTTGTAAATACCTCAGACTTTCAAAAGGATTCTAAACATCCTTGTAATATTATTGTCCTTTTCCCCGAAAAAATGGTTCACAAGTATAGTTTTCATAAAAAGAAACATGTACAGCCAAACATGTCCAAAAAATAACAGGGAACTACACTCAAGAGTAAAAATTATGTAACATGATAGCAGAACTGATGTTACTTGAGAACTTAATAATAGGAATTCAATTTATAGTACTAATTCATAGCAGAAACCAAAAAAAAAATAAAGAAGGGACAAAGTAGCAGTACATCTATATAATACAAAAAATGCAAGAACATCAAGAAAATTAACATTAATTATCAAGATCTTCCCCATTGGAAAAATTATAATTGATGTCTAAAAAGTCCCTAAATTCCTCAAACTAAATATAGGGACATCTTGGTTATCCCATGAAGCAAATAGGAATGCAAGAAATTCTCACCAAAAAAAAAAGGTCTAAATGACGACTACAACATCCCTTAGACGTTGAAATAATTCAGGAAATTATTATTGTAGGAATTTAAGAATAGATAATAAAAAAAATCATACGGCCCAATCAAGGTATTCATTCTACAAATATTTCAATGATAAACACTTTGAACAAAAAAATCCAAAACCAAAAGAAAGGAAAAATCAGGAAGTGGAAATGGATGAGAAAAAGGACAAAAAGATTAATAACCAGGGCTCACAACTAAAAAAGAAAAAAGAAAGAAAAAAAAACACAGGATCAAAGCATGATAAGTTTTAAAAACTCCAAAGTTTCTTAAGAATTTCATAATAAATTTGTTTCTATTCAGAAAACCTGATGTAGATCCAATACACTTCTAAATTTCAATAGATCTAGAAGTTATCAAGGAACCATATGGCGCTCCAAAATAATTAAAATGAGAAGAAAATTGTAAGAAATGAAAAGAAAAGAAGAAGAAGAAGAAGACAGAAACCTAAACATTTGTATACTTAATATTTAAGCAACAAACTTGCCTAAAAATAATAATTGAAGAAACTAATATAATATTCAACATATATATCCTCAAGTATAAAAGACAAATCAGAAAGTTTGTCAACTGCACCAAGAGCACAAGGAAGATTCTTGCATATACCAACAAAATTAGATTTAATTGATTTTCAAAGTGAAGAACTGAACATTGTTTATAAATACCCACATGTTCAACTCGAAATTCAATCATTTGAGATAAAGGAGTTGGAACATGACGGTAAGATCAATGTAATGTAAGCTTTTGGATTATGCAGACTCCCCATCACATGCATCAATCTTTTCTCCTTTGCTGGCAATGTTGCCATATTCCTAACTGAACTTCAGTAAGGAGACAGCTGAGTAGAGGCCGTTATTTGTATCTATCTCATCCAATTTATTCGCAGTGATATCATACTCCTAAATGAGCTTTAACAAAGTAAACAGAGATAAAAGGAGACATAAGAACACTGACGAGTGCATCTTGTATGTGATTTGTCCCAAAGCACATGACTAGTAATCTATAGGCATATTTGGTATTTAGTTCCATTTTCATTTTTTAATCAATTATTTAGTTAGATTTCATTAAAATGCAGTCATACTACTAGACCCACATAACTCATTTGAACAGGGTGTCCACATCAGAAAGAAAAAAGAGGGCGTTTACATATTTTAGTTTAAGCTTTATTCATGCCAAAGAGAGGTATGCATTGATAACAGATATTATTAGATTTTATTTCAAAACCTTCTTGAGCCCTTCAAGTTGCAACAACTTTTTCTATTCATAAATCTATATACGCACTCTCACTCTCATACATATACACAAAATAAAGTTCATCTTCTTAAGCCTTCTAAGGTGCACTATATTCTTACTTATAAATATAAAAACTCTCCCTCTCCCCATGGTGAAAATGGCTCAATCAGGAAGTTTAATCATACTACACAAAAAATGTATGCATATGTATTCTTACTTATAAAAATTTATTCTTGCTTATTCTTTTAAGGTTTGAATAGTAATTTAATATATAAATTCTTCTATAAAACCCATTGAGTGGAATGAGTGCATTGAAAATACCTAAAACATGGCTCCTGACAGAATTCTTAAAGTCTACTTAAGGTCCCTAAGGAATAAAAGTAGGGTTGAAATCCTAAAAACCATAGGCTCATTTTCAATTATATTATTACTATGGATAACTAAAATTTAGCAATTTTCTCTGTTCCATATGCTTGCATGGTGCAATGCCATTTACTGCCTTACCTTAAAAGGGGGAAAAAAATAAGTTTTCCCTGGGCACCAAATCATCATTCATGCATGGCAGAACTGATCAAATTTCAACAATGACCACCAGAAGAACATTCAAATCCTAATCTCTGAATATTCCAGCACTTTATAATTTTAAATTTAATTTAGGTAAATGAGTTTACAAGATTTTTTTCCCCTTTTAACAAGCATGCAACCATTTCCTTATAATATTATTATCCTTTTCCCCGAAAAATTGGTTTCACAAGTATAGTTTTCATAAAAAGAAACATGTACAGCCAAACATGTCCAAAAAATAACAGGGAACTATACTCAAGAGTAAAAAATTATGTAACATGATAGCAGAACTGATGTTACTTGAGACCTTAATAATAGGAATTCAAGTTATGGTATTAATTCATAGCAGAAACCAAAAAAAAATGAAAAAAAGAAGGGACAAAGTAGCAGTACATCTATATAATACAAAAAATGCAAGAACATCAAGAAAATTAACATTAATTATCAAGATCTTCCCTAAACATTTGTATACTCAATATTTAAGCAACAAACTTGCCTAAAAATAATAATTGAAGAAACTAATATAATATTCAACATATATATCCTCAAGTATAAAAGACAAACCAGAAAGTTTGTCAACTGCACCAAGAGCACAAGGAAGATTCTTGCATATACCAACAAAATTAGATTTAATTAATTTTCAAAGTGAAGAACTGAACATTGTTTATAAATACCCACATGTTCAACTCGAAATTCAATCATTTGAGATAAAGGAGTTGGAATATGATGGTAAGATCAATGTAATGTAAGCTTTTGGATTATGCAGACTCCCCATCACATGTATCAATCTTTTCTCCTTTTCTGGCAATGTTGCCATATTCCTAACTGAACTTCAGTAAGGAGACAGAGCTGCAACATAGACATGGAACATTGACAAGTGCATCTAGTACTCTTTTCTTGTGTCCATAAGGATACAACTAGTAGAGGCTGTTATTTGTATCTATCTCATCCAATTTATTCGCAGTGATATCATACTCCTAAATGAACTTTAACAAAGTAAACAGAGATAAAAGGAGACATAAGAACACTGACGAGTGCATCTTGTATGTGATTTGTCCCAAAGCACATGACTAGTAATCTATAGGCATATTTGGTATTTAGTTCCATTTTCATTTTTTAATCAATTATTTAGTTAGATTTCATTAAAATGCAGTCATACTACTAGAACCACATAACTCATTTGAACAAGGTGTCCACATCAGAAAGAAAAAAAGGGGTTTTACATATTTTAGTTTACTTCCTAGCTTTATTCATGCCAAAGAGAGGTATGCATTGATAACAGATATTATTAGATTTTATTTCAAAACCTTCTTGAGCACTTCAAGTTGCAACAAATTTTTCTATTCATAAATTTATCCATGCACTCTCTCTCTCATACACATACACAAAATAAAGTTGATCTTCTTAAGCCTTCTAAGCTGCACTATATGCTTACTTATAAACATAAAAACTTTCCCTCTCCCCATGGTGAAAATGGCTCAATCAGTAAGTTTAACCATACTACACAAAATATGTATGCATATGTATTCTTACTTATAAATATTTTTTCTTGCTTATTGTTTTAAGCTTTGAATAGTAATTTAATATATAAATTCTTCTATAAAACCCATTGAGTGCATTGAAATAACCTAGCTCTGGCCAGAATTCTTAGTCTACTTAAGGTTCCTAAGGAATAAAAGTAGGGTTGAAATCCTAAAAACTAGAGGCTCATTTTCAGTTATATTATTATTCTGGATATCTAAAATTTAGCAAGTTTCTCTGTTCCATATGCTTGGCATGGTGCAATGCTATTCACTGCCTTGACTTAAAGGGGAAAAAAAATTAAGTTTTCCCTGGGCACCAAATCATCATTCATGTATGGCAGAACTGATCAAATTTCAACAATGACCACCAGAAGAACATTCAAATCCTAATCTCTGAATATTCCAGCACTTTATAATTTTAAATTTGATTTAGGTAAATTAGTTTACAAGATTTTTTTTTCCCCTTTTAACAAGCATGCAACCATTTCCTCCAGGCTAAAAGAGCACACGGTAAACTTGTCAGGCTTGTCTGTGGTTAACTGCACATTTAGAAGCTCAAACAACATTCATTATGCAATTAATGATGTATATCTCGAGAACAAGAAGTATACTGTTTAGATGCCATTTTCTTAAAAAAATTGCAATTCTTCATAACACCAAAAGAAATAGCTCTTTCAATATTCGGAATTCATAAGATTGGATTTTGATCTGCAATTTTTTATTTTAAAGTTAATTTCTTCTTCTTCTTTTTATTTTTTTATAGGTAACTATACTCACTATACTCTCACACGTGCACATGCCCCACTGGGCTTGAACCCTCAACCTCCCCTTTGGGGAGGTGGAGGACATACAATAATCAAAATTAAAACAACTTTAAGATTATCAAAAATATGAATTCAGATATCATACGTTTCTGTCAGATGCAAATGATAGTTTTCCCAGCTGATTTTGATGAATAGCTTCTTGAGCGTCTTGATTGGTTCCTGAAAGATGAACCCAGAGAAAATAGGACTTAAGTCAGAACAGATGAGAATAAGAATTGAAAAATGAAAGAGGTATTTGACATCAACCATTTCTTTCCAGCATATCAGTGCTGTTTTTGGCATTTCCAGTTTTCTCAGTTTCAGTGTTGTTGTCAGACGAACTGTAGCTAACTACGGAATTAAAAGCTCCATCTTTGTACACAACAGATGTCGGCTCTTTGAAGCCTTCAACCACTTCCTAAACCACAAAGCAGAACCAACTCCATGAACATAAGAACAAAAAAAACAGATACTACATCTTCCAGACAAACCCTTATAAAAGAAACAGAATTTAAATTACCTGCTCAATCGCACTAAGTTTGAGAGCATCTGTCCTGAATTTCTGAACCCAAAATCAAAAGAGAGAGTTCAATATCTTTTTGATAAACATCTAAACTACAGTAAGTTGCCTAGAAAGTATATAAAATTAAAAAAAAAAGACAGTAAACAAAAACTTCGATTTATGTAGTTCTCTACTAGGGACTGACAATTGAACCTAATATAACTATTTGATTTAATTCAGGAGAGCTTTTCATTCTTCTCAAAAAAAAAAAAACATATAAAGAATTCTCAAGAATATCTGTTTCATTTTCCTCAGAAAATTAGCAATCAAACAGACACCAAAAAACAAATACAGATAAAAAAGGATTGCTATAGAAGAGGGATTCATACAATACTCGATAAATCTTCAATGAACACTTCCGATGCTGCAAGAAAAGATCCACAAAACAACCAAACATTCACACGAGTAAGAACAAACCAAAATGTATTGATAACAGAATAAATCCATCATGTAATCAATCACATATACAAATATAAATGTATATACGAGAACATTACCGTCAGAAGTGTGAGTTTTAAGCCTCTCGGATAGTAGAAAGATTGGAACGAACACAGACACAGCAAGCAAAGAGAGGATTAATATCCTCGTGCATCGACGAAGTGGCATCATTAATATCACTTCATCAATGATCTGCCGATTGAACTGTTGCTTACTCTAGGTTTTCAAACATTCATCAAGATTCAGATCAAGATTCTTTACTTCAAGAGAGAGAGATTAGGTTTTCTTTGCTCGTTTCTTGCTTTTACGTTATTGATATAATCGGCCGTCACTTTATTGATTTCTAGAGAGAGAGAGAGAGCGGTGGAGGAGGAGAGAAATGTGCCATGTTCGGGGCTGCAACGATTTATAATATATACGTTTTAAGTTGGGGCCTTATATAGTTTTGGGGTTTGCGTGGAGATTTGGAACGCGAGAATGAGCATTGATGATGGGGATGGTGGTGGGACATAAATGGATGATGAGGATGACTCTGTGGTGGCCACTATATGCCATAGTCAGCACGAGTTTAAGTACATTGAGAGAGTAATGTGAGCAAAATAATGTTCGCACCTAAGATGATGACTTGAGGAATAAATGAGATAATGGAAGTACTTATCAAATAAAAAAACAAACAAAAATTGGAAGGTCGGCATATTCATTCTAAAAACAATCAAGAATTTTGATTGAAACATACAACTCTCCTCTTCCAAATATAACAATATACAATTTTTTTTGTCGCATCTCCTAATCTTCACACACCACTGTGTCGCTCTAAAAATTCATCAATCTTTACATACTGCTCAGTCGCTCCAGAAATTTAATATTCTTTAGTTTCGTAGTTTAGTCATTCATATATTAATAATTAACCTAGTCTTAATCATTTTAACAAGTAATTTCTACTATTGAAAAGCTACGAAATACATTGTTCATTAAGGGTTAGTTTAGTTGTAGAGAAATGATAAACAAAGAAAAAAATAATAATGCAGGAAAATGATATATTGTGTTTGCTATAAAAATTTAAAGGAAAAGAAAAGAAATAGAGGGATATAAATTAGGCATGATGAGTGGTTTTGTTATCCTCCACAAATGGAAGGAAATTGAAGAAAAGGCTACAAAGGTTAATAAAAAAATTTAATTCTGATTTTGTCCTTATTTTTATAAAACACAAAATCAAAATATCATTCGAGTCTTTGGCATATTTTTATTTTCTTTCACCCTCTCTTTGATTTCAAAATGTCATTTTGGCTTAATGATGATTAGCACAATTTTTATATGGAAAAAGCTAACTTTTCCACTTTCAAGGAGATGTTAAACACTATCTCCACTTTCTAAGAGACAAATGTGCCCTTACTACATTAGTTTTAACCATTTTATGATAGAGATCATCAACACCATCCCCACCCCCACCCCCACAACAACCATCACCACTTTGATTCGCTCCACCACCGCCAACACAATTGGCGGCATCACCACTATCCCCACCCCACAACCACCACCACCATTAAATATTTCGGTGAGCCACCACTACCACCACTGAGTATTCCAGCGTACCAACACTACAACCACAATAAATACATAGTTTGTATTGGTGGAATTTATATTTTCACGATATCTCCGGAATACCTATTACTTACTCCATCTCAAAAAAAAATGATAGAGAGAGAGAAACGTTCGTATGGGTGAGAGATAGTCTCATTTATTTTATTTAGAAATTACATGAATGCTCACCTTTTTAATGAGGTGGTAGGCTTGATTGAGGTTGTTTTCATATGGGTTCTGTAGTTTCTCCATTTATGATTGTCTTAGCATTTTTTATCTGTATATTTATTTTTTAAATGTGAAAGGGTATAGTGATAAATTTATTAAAATAGTTTTTTTTTTCTCCAAACATAATTAAGTGCTAAAATTATCATTTTCTTACTAATGCTATACTTTGTTTTCTTTTCTTTTTTTTTCTCCCGTGTTGTAGCACCAAACGAGCTTTAAGTTTAAGGCAGGGATTATTTGTTTTTGTTCTTTTTTTTCTTTCCCTCTCTAAGGCACATCTTTCAACAATCTATGAGCTTATGTTCTCTTTTTTAAGAGAACTATTTTTTGTTTTAAAATTACCAAATTAAGAACTTTCAAAAGGCAATTTACAATAACCTTTCTGAAAAAATTTATCACGGTTGAGATGAAATCACTTTTTACCCAATACGTATCAATTTGTAATTTTAAGGGGAAAAAAATATTCACCAATTCATGTCACATTTATTAGTTTTAAAACTGCGGAAAAATTATGCACCAATTCATGTCACATTTATTGGCTTTAAAACTGTTAATGAGTTTCAGAAGCCACATGTACGTTACATTTATTTATGCCACATAAAAATTTCAAAGGTGAATTGTTTTTCTTTATCTATCTTATAAACTTACTGAAAAAGTTGGTTAAAGATACAAACGCCTCTTAACTAAGAATGCCAAAGTTATTTTTTTAAAAGTTTAAGTCGAAGGAAATAAAAGAAAATTTGGTAGATGAAAGAGTAATTCATCCAATTTTAAATTATGAATTAAAATCTCAATAAAAAATTTGAAGAAAAATATAAAGGTAAAGTGCAAAAAACACCCCAGCTATATGTGCAAAAAACATCCTCTAGTTATATACGTCCATATAACTTGTTACAGTTTGAAAATGATGTGCAATTAGATCCTTTCGACAGATTACCGTTCAAAATTGACTGTTAGAACTTTAAAACTTTTCTGAAAATTCGAAACTACCATTTGCTTTTTAAAAAAAACACTGTTTTTTATATATATTTTTATTATCTCATAAGGGTATTTTAGTCATTTATTAATTCCTGTAATGAAAAATTGTCAATTTGTCCTTATTTAAACAATTTTGAAGAGTCAGAATTTTTGAACATCAGGAGTATATTTGCACATTCAGTATATAGTGGGAGTGTTTTTTTGCACTTTATCCAAACTATAAATTAATTTATATCCAAGGATCAATTAGAATTTGAAAATTTGGATTATGACAAATTAGCAGTTCGTAATTTTAGGAATAGATACAAGCACTAACAGATTGGTACGCAAAATTACAAAGTAATACCCATTGCAGCAAAATGGCATTTTGATCCCATATAAACGATAAATATTGAATGTTCATAATTTGATAAATAATTTCAGAAACTTCACAAATTGGGTAATTGGACTTTTTAGGTTCATAATTTGGCAAATGGTAATTATGGGTTCAAAACAATACAGTGTGGTAGTTTCCCTATTTTTTTACTTCAGTTGGATAAATGAATAAATTTGAAATAACGTGATTTAAGCTTACATAAGAAATTGAGAATTGAAGTTGAATACAAAGCCCAAATGTTCTATTATAATCATTGCGCAATTTAGATCCATTTCTAAAATATATTTCAAATAACTTCTTACACTTATTCATTTGAAATTCACAAATAAATCTCCCAAATTATATATATTTATACTACATTTAAGCATTGTGTTGTAACGGTTAAAATTGCTTCGAAAGTTAATCTTACAGTTTAAAATATCTATGTTTATCTACACTCTAAGATAACTCTCTATCGTTGATGTAACAGTCACGATTCACCCATTACAATCACACCTAAATTCACATACACATCCACCTACCCTCACATCCTTAAAATTAGGGGAGCACACGGTTCAGTTTGGTTCCTTACGATTCTTGGTAAAATCGGAACCATTTTCAATAATTTTTTAATTTTGGAACCGGAATTGTTGAGTACGGTTCGGTTCCGATTCTTTGCGGTTCCAGTTCCAATTCCACCAAGAACCATAAGGAACCGAACCGTGTGCACCCATAATTTTTTTTTTTTTAAACATTGATAATATACACACTCATACTTGTGCACCTCTAGTTATAATAATAAATTAGAAGCTATTAATATTTATTTATATATCTTATATTATATAAATATATAAAACATTAAAAATTAGAATCTATTAGTATTTATCTATATATTATATATTTTATACTTTATATATAAATAGAACACTAGAATTTAGAAGGTATTAGTATTTATTTATATATTAAATATTTTATACTTTATATATATATATATATATAGAACACTAAAAACTTAGAAACTATTATTATTCATTTATATATTATATATTGCATATATATATTTTTCTAACGGTTTCGATTTTGGTTGCTTAACTTGGAATCGGAACCGTAATGAACGGTTCCTAAAATTTAGAACTGGAATCGGAACCGTAGTAAACGGTTCGGTCCGATTTCTTACAGTTCCAATTCCGATTCTGGTTCTACCGGTTCTTTGTGCACTTATACTTAAAATAATTCAGTCCAACAATTTTTTTGTATAGTGTCGTAAGCATGGACAATACGCTAGTCTATATTACATTTAAAGTTGGTCCAAAATATCTTTGTTTATTTACCGTCTAAAATCAATCTATCTATTGCTTGAATCAATTTGTAAACAAAACATCTAAAATGTAAGAGTCCCAAACAATATTACATATCATGAAAGAACTTGTAAGTTCTAACGTCTTCCACTATAAACTTGAATGCACCAATGCAACCCAACACTGCAACAACTGAGAACCAGGCAGCAATAGTGAGGTTGAGGAACAGCAGTGAGTAGCGCATTGTTGTGTTCCTGGGAGTTCTGCCAGCTTTCATCTGTGCTAAAACCGGGAACACAAAGTCCAGTGGAGTAAACCCGATAGCTCCACAGATGGAAACGAAATCGCCAAAGAAAGGCATGGCCGCGGCAACAAGTGTTATAAGGACAATGTAAATGGAGGTAAACAAGAGGCGGACGAGGCGTGTGTGGAGATGGAATTGGCTATTAGTTTTGTCTGATGGCATTCTTTCCTCAAAATAGGCATAAGTTGGTCTGCAGTATATCTGCAAATAAGAAGATGATATAACTAGATGAGATATTCAAGTCATTATCAGAGGTTGATCCTAAAAGCTGACAAATAGAGATAATCTCAAGTTTGGATAAAGTTTAGGTTATATTTCATAATGATTGACAGGTTGAGCACACATCAAGAGTAACAAAAGAAAAGGAAAAACTAAAAAGAAGCTTAAACTTTAATCAATGATCAACCCTTTTATGAATACAAATGTATTATTCAAAACAATCGAATTATACACAAAGCTACGAGGGAAATTATGCTTGCTGAAAAAGTGGAGTCTAATTCAGGCTTTTGAAAACGAAAAAAGGGACTTCTGTAATAATGAAAATGATTATTAACAATATAAGAAGTTGTGTCATTTTGTTAGCAGTTGGAGTCCAAAAACTGAAACATAATTCTTTTTAGTGTGAGATTAGGATCCAAAAATCTCCATGACTTGAAAACCACTTGACAAAATGACAAAACAATTGACGTCGATTGTGGAGAAAACTCAAAACCACAGTTCCTGATATGAAAATAGAGGGATTTTATACAATGTCTGCATTGAGAAAAGAAGGATTTCTTATGGAAAGCATTTTGTCAAACAAATATTTTGACCAAATCTTAGAGATAGTCACCAAATGTTTATTAGATAATAATTGACACCAAAGGCTCAAGATTAATGCATATTAAATAATAAAAAAGAAAAAAACTCAGAGAAGCAAAGTAATGGTTGCCAAGCTGGGGTAGAAAACTTTATGAGCTCCAAATGAAGCTCGAGCTTGATTTTTTTATCTCTTGAGGGAGCTTCTAATCGAGCCAATCTCAGTTAGAGCTTGAGTGGTCTGATCTTTTATTAGTCTTAGGATGCTCATTACCATCTGAGCTTGTATGATAAACAAGCTTTATAATGTGCTCAAGCTTGGCTCATTTATTCAAAAGTCAAATCTTGAGTCAACCTCTAACCAAACCAATCACAAGCAAACTCAAGTAGTTTGGTTAATCTCATAACCTTATTTTCTGCAAGTGTTCTTTAACAAAATTTACATGCATATGGACATGCATTTATGCACCAGCATAAGATGTTACTTCTATATTCTTTAGTTTCAGAATGGTTGTAGCCCCATCTTCTGCTACATGGGTATTTGTGTCCAATCAAAGATGTAGTTATAGTCTTTTAATATACTTATTTCTTGAACTTCTTTGAGTTCATTGTGGTCTATCAAGATAAGAAACTCGTGCAAAAATATGTTTTGTAAATCATTAATGAATTCAGATATAATGGATCTTTAACTAATTTCTCCATAAAAATGTACTGAAAACTACCTGAAAGCATCCTGATATCTGAATCACCGCGAAAAGGTTAGCCATAACAGTTGTCCACTCCGGAGTAGTAAGAGAAGCCACGATGTAAGGCTGGACTTCTGTGCCAAATGCCCAGAAACCACAAAAAGCCAACTGCCAGTAAGTCAAAACAATTATGCTATATGCTGTTGATACACCTTTATACATGTTCTTCTTTGCAGGTTCCTTCACAGTACTCTGGCAAGATAAAAATCATATGTAGTCACTTAGTTATTTCAATTCATGATCTTAACAGACACAGCAGTTGTCTGCAAAAACTTTACAAGGTGTTTTCTCAAACAAGTGCCAATAAATTTTTAACAGTCATTATCGAAGGATTATGAGAGGAAAGACCATGCAAGTCCATTTATAAGATGCAAGGTCAAGACGATAATAATTTACCTGTATTTCAGGGAGCATTGCGTCTCCAAATGAAAAGGCGATTGTGCCAAGGGCACTGAAGGCTTTGAACATCTTAGACGAGGAGCTTCCTTGCAAACTGTAGCTAATTGATTTTCTATCGATCTTTTTCCCTACAAGACAACAATCACTAACATGAATGTTGTCTCCATGTGGAACTCAGGGTAGCTATTCATTTTTGGGACTATTCAGAAAAACATTATCTAAACAGACTACTAAAAAGGATATTAAGTTTACCGTTATATATAGTAACACCGATGGTTGTACCGGCAAAACCTATAGTGCTGAGAGTGCATAGTGCATTTACCCATCTCAAGGAATGAATATCAGGGAGCTGAGAGAGAAAAAGTTCAAAAGCCCCAAAGAATATAATGAAATGCTGCAAAGTTAAGGAACCATCCCTATGATAGTATTTGTATACCGCCTGCACATAATATAGGGAAAAAATAGTAAATGAAATATTACCGGTCCCAATTATTTGTATGATTAGGTAAAGCTGATTTCATCAGAATGTCCAACCTTAAGGCTGCTTCCAGCAGCAATTTGAACGGCGATGTTATTACCCAAGGAAGCCACCTGCTGAAAAAATGCAATAGACCAGAAACCCCAGGATCCTTCAAGATCAGAAAAGATTATTATGGTCTAGATAAATATAGATGTAAGATTGCAAAGAAAATATGATTATATTCTAGAGAAAAATGGACAGAAGAAAAGAAGTTAATGCATATTGTTTGACACTAAAATTTAAATGCAATGACGAAATAAGATTTGGAGAGAATCAAATAGCACATTCAACGTAGTTAGTAGTTAGATTCTTTCAGCTCAGCTGCTAATAGTTTTAATGCACAACCACCACCCCACCCCACCCCACCACCCCAAAAAAATAAATATGAAGCAAAGTAAATAAGCATGTTTCATATCCATCAACACAAAATATAGTATACATGGTCATGTAGATGATCTAAGCAATCAATGTTACTCACTGTTGCCGAACTTAACAACACTGTAGAATCATCAGAGTGGGACTCTGAAAATGCCATGTCAACAAAATTGAGACAGTTTGAGCAATGTGTTAGCTGGGTTTGTTTTTGCATGATATGAAGCAACTGTCACATAGTAAATACAGGAAACATACAGATTAAATCAAAAAGCCCATAGTGTAAACTTCAATCTAGCTGACTCACTTATCCCAGAATGAACAACAGCAAGAAACAACATCCTAACTGATACAAAAACATGTCTAATTCTCAAAATGAAACTAACCATATATACTCTTGGCGAGATGTCGATATGTAGTCTGTTTCTTCCCATTCCATCCCCATAGCGACGCAATCAATAGACTGGAATACCATGTGGCAAGTGTTCCACCCACCAAACTAGTCACACCTGAATATAATCAACATCAAGTTGCCAATAACCGAGACTGAAAATTCTAAGAAAAGCATTTGAAATTGCACTACAAAATGCGAGGTCAACAATTGGAGAATCACATGGGACTTGCAAATTTTAACTAAAAGTGAGAACAACTCAATATTAGCTAAGATTGTTCAATTCATTACCATTTTTTTTTGGATAAGCAAGCAGAATTATATTATAAAAAGAAACTCATTAAAGAGTTACATGGGGTAGGGCTGCAAATGAACGGACATGTTCATGAAAAGCTCAACTTCTGCTCCTCTAAGGCTCAGCTTGGGCGAGTTCGTTAAGCAAACAAACCGAGCTCAATCGATTTCTAGGCTCGTTTAGTAAGGTCCGGTTTGGCAATCGTTTTTGTTTCGCGTTTTTTGTTGCAGATAATATATTGTAGCAAATAAAAACATCAAAACACGTTTGGTAACTTTTGTTGCGATTTGAATAGTACCACATAAAGAAACCCAAATCGGAAACAAAAAATTGGTGTTTCTTAATGTTTTTGTACCGTGTCAGCGAACAATGCCAAAAACTCTAGGTAACCTTTTTTAACCAGCCATTTTGTTTTTCAGTCTCACAAAACTTTTTTACCAAACGTGTTTTGTGGCTTTAAATTTTATGTAACCAGACATACTTTCAATCACCGTTGAACACACACCACAACAAATGTTTTTGTTTTGAATGAAAACAGAAATGCAAAATGAAAATGGTTGCCAAATGGATTACAAACAGCCAATCCTAAAAGTATGGGTCTCGATTTATGTTGGCTCGTATATGTTGACTTTTATCATTAACGAGTGAGCTTTTTAAAATAATAATGAGTGACGAGATTCCAAGTGGAATCCACAAACAAGCCGAGCCAGAACAGACTTGAGCTCGACTCTGCTCCGCTCGGTTGATTTGCAGCCGTAGTGGACATACCCCAAGATCAAAGAAAGACCACATCATCAATCATGAATGAAAAAAACAAAAAAGCCCAGAAGGAATTCAATAATTCATTACGAAATTGATACATACATACACAAAGACACATATTTATATGAGGGAATTTGTGAATAAATTACCGAGATACCAGCCGAGAGAAGCGACGGCGAAAGGGAGAGGAGCGTAAGCGGCCGGGGTGGCGATGGTGGTGGCGACATGGAAAGCGGCTTGCTTCCACGTGCCTTTAGCTTCGTGACGACTTGAATTTCCTCCTCCAGTTACTACTGCTTCTTTTTCTTCATCGTTAACCGTAGAATTCACATCTATCGTTGATTCTCTATGGAAAGAGTGGCTTGAGGCCATCTGGCTTCTTCTTCTTCAGCTCTACTGATAGTAGTTGGGTTGGCAGACTGAGAAACAATACCAGAAAGTATATAAATTCGGCCATTGATTGATATGTATTGACTTTCGTTGTGGAGAAGATTCAATGGTTGCAGCAATTGGAGGCTTGTCCTGGCAGAAAGCGGGTTCCTTTCAAACTTTGAAGTCAAACAAACATACGTACATATATATATATATATATATATATATATATATATATACATCTATATAACATTTTACCTTTGTGTTTGAATTTCCTCCAAAAATTTTTTATCATCTAACGGTCAAAATTGCTTAAAAAACTCTTCAAAATATCTATGTCTATCTACGGTCCGGCCCCCCCAAAATTTTTTAAAATTTTTTTTATACCCTAAAAAAAATAATTAATTTTAAATAGCACCTTAAAATTTATTAAAAATTTCAATTTGGCCCCCAAAAATTTTTTCAAAAAACTCATATATTGACCTCAAATAGGAAATTTAAAAATAAATTTAGTTTGTCTCCTTGAAAACTATATAAAAAAATTAAACTTAGACCTTGTAGCCATATTTTTGAATGCCCAAATATTGTGAAATAAAAATTTAAGTTCATTAATATTGTAATTCTTATCACAACAAATCGTTATTTTATTTACATATACACATGTACAATATCTATTATATTAATTCAAAAGAGAAATACATTAATGTCCCTGCATGAATCTTTCTTATCAAATATTTTTGTAAATTGATGTTTACAAGAAAAACATCTAGAATTATATATCAATCTTCATTTGCTAAATGACAAATTGAAAGGAGGAAAAACAAGTGTTGTGAAATTATAAACAACAATGATCATATATACTAAAACTTTTAATGGTCATTTACTAACAAATAACAAATTCTATGACTAATTTATGTATAAGCCACTAAAAAAATAATCTTATTTTGTTAAAACTTGTGAGATTTTGTTTAGTTAAATTTTTTTTTTTTAATCAAATATATCTTTTCGAAATGAAATCAAATTACTCAAAATCTTTTTCTAAAAATTGGATTTTTGAAAAACTGAAACAATTAATTGTTGAAGAAAAATTGGTTCTCTAATTTTTTTTTCTTTACCTCTTCACTTTTTCGTTGTAACTTATGGTTTCATCTTCTAAATTTTTTTCATTCTCACATCAATTTTCTATCTAATTATTTAAGTTGCATTTTTCTCAATTTTGAAATTTTTTTTCCTAAACAAATTTCTCAACATATATACACTGTAACTAAAATTTTAAAAAATTAAATTACAATTGGTTGCTAATATTTTTAAATTTCAATTACATAATGTAAATTTGGCCCCCCCAAAAAAAATTTTCTGGCTCCGCCCCTGACTCTTCCTATGTATAATCTAACGCTCACCATTCACTCCCACCAAAATTTAAATTTAAACACTCACCAACTCACTCCCACTTAAAATAACATTCACTCTCACATTTTAAACCCCAACTGCCGTTCCCAAATGCCCCCTCTCTCTCTCTGTAACTTTCTCCTCAAAACTCCTCTTTTCTCCCTCCTTATATGTATTGTTGCTATGGCGTAAGAAACCCAGAAGGCGAAGAGGAGTTCAGTTATGGTGGTGTTGATGGCAACAGGTGTGTGAAGGTGGTCACTGGTGCTGACAGCTCCGACCAAAAGATGGTGATGGAACCGGTGGTTCATGACTTCAGCTGAAGGTATATTTTCTCCTTTGTTTTCCTTTTCTTTTCTTTTTCTTTTTTTTTTCCAGTATATATATATAAATACAATATCAATATCATTTTTGGAGGTTGATAGATCTTCTTGGTGGTGATAATGAAGGTTTTCGGGTGGTCATGGCAGCACATGGTGCTAGCTGGCGTGGTTCAGTGGAGGCTCGGCAGTGGTGGAGCTTGTGGGTTTTCTCGGTTGTGGTTGCAACGGAGGAAGAAATGTGTTGTCTTCCATGGTAGTCGGGCCTTCTTGGTACAGGTGGAGCCGAGCTCCGGTTTGGTGCATTGTTGGTGTTGTTTGGTTTCAATGGATAACCAGCTTCATGGGTCTGTGGGTTGAAGCCCATGGTGCTTCACAGTGGTGTTGCAGTTGGGTTGAGTTGTGGGTCTTCCTTGGCCAGTTCCGGCATGAGAGTGGAGACTTGGGTTATTTCGGGTGGAGCTTGGTGGAGAAGATGGTGGCTCGGTTGGTGGTCGGGATTGCGTGGTTCTAGCAGCGACGAGGTGGTTCTTTGGTGGTCGGAATTGGTCGAAATTGGGTTTTCTCGGTGTAGGTGGAGCCATGCTCCGGTTTGGTCTTCCTCGGATGGAGAAGATGGAAGGTGACACTGGTTGAAACGGTGGCCATAGTTGTTGAGCTCCGGCAGTGGTGGACTGTTGGTGTTGTTTGGTTTCATGGAAACCCAGCTTCATTGGTCTGTGGAGACTTGGGTTGTTTCGGGTGGAGATATATTAGTGAAGAAGATGGTCGCTCGATTGGTGTTCATGGTAACTATGATTCCATGGTTGGCCGGTGGGTTTGCTATAATGATGACCATGGTGAAGATGATGAAGCTGAGCTTGGCAGTGCATGGCTCGGCAATCCGACGTTGCGTCTGCAATGGTGGAGTTTGCCAGAGGAGACGATGAACAGTAGTTCAAGGTGTGGTGCGGCAGTGATGGCTTCACAGCGGTGGGTCTTCGATTGTCATAGAAACCGGCAATTCGTTTTGATTTCTTTGGTTTTTCGGCGGTGTTTCTTCGTGATGGAGACGCGGCAGACTGGTTTTCTAATGGAGTTCCGGCATCAATGGTGATGGATGAAGTTTACAGTGAGGTCTCGGCTTCACTGGGGTTTGCCGGTGCAGTGGAGGTGGTTGGCCGTGGTTGTTGATGATGGAGATGGGTAGGCTGGCCGGTTTGTAAATGAGTGGTGGATTCGGGTGAACCGTGACTGGAGAAGATGAAAAGTTCCTTCACATTTATATATAATAATAATGATAATATATAAATCATTCAGATGAATATATTACATATAGCAAGACGACTTAGGAGGAGAGAGAATAAAGAAAAGAAGTGAGGGAGTTGTTGGTGAGGAAATATGAAAGAAAGAATAAGAAAAGAAAAAAATAAGAAGAGAGAGAATAAAAGAATAAAATAAAAGAAAGTAAAAGAGTAAAGAAGAGATGAGAGAGAGTGGTTCGAACAGTGCATGTGATAAATAAATAAAATAAAGAAAAGAGAAAAATAGAAAAAAGGCATGAGACTTAAAAGACTCCCTTATATATTATGGTATACTAAGATTTCTTGGCTTGGCCATATGAGTAAAGATAAAAATAAAGATGACATGAAGCAAAGATTTCATAGTCATATGAGTAAAGTTAAAGAAAAGAGAGGAAAAAAAGTGTGCAGCCATACATAAATATTTTCTATTAACGAACGTTTAAGGATAAAAAAGAAAATAGAAACACTGAGAGAGAAAGAGAGAGAGAGAGAGGACATTGACTGACTGTGAGAGGTGGAGTCTCCGAGTATTTTCGTTTCTATAATGAAAAATAAAGATATATTCATCCATGACTGAATTTAAAGAAGAAGAAAAAAAAATAGTAGAAGACTAGAGTAAAAATGCCGAGGAAGATAGGAAAAGAGATGGAGAAAGAGAAGTGACAGGTGAAAAGTGATGGTCGGTGGCAAGCGAAGGTATTATGTGGACAGTGACAAGCGACAGTGCGATGGAGTGGGGTTGTGGATATTATCATTCCAAACCTCTGGTCTCAACTCTAGTGAATGAATGAGAATTAAGATTGAAAATTTTGGCTTTAGGCCTAATTTACTTTATATATTATATATATAAGTTATATATTTAAATGGGACAGGGCGGGTATTCGTCGGGTAGGGCCTTACCTCACCCTGAATCGGACGGGTTATTTCCCTCTTAATTAACCTATTATTGTCCAATTTTCTTAAATAGTTTCGTAAACGAGTTTTAAACAGGACGGTTCGGTGCAAGTACCTGCCATCCCTAGCCATGATTGGACGCCAATAATTTTGAGCGACGTAGATGAGATTTATCAATACCTTGATTATATGAAATCAACTTCTATTTCAGTCCAATAAATTTTTTTTTTATAGTGTCGTAGGCACGGGCAATACCCTAGTATATATATATATATATATATATATATATATATATATATATAAACTAGTATACGCCGCTGCATATATATGGACAAATTATATTTTGACTTATGAGGTTTGTTGATATTTCAACCTGACCCTTCATGTTTGCAAATTTTCATTTTCACCCCTGTCAGTCATTTTTTATTGACTTTGATAAACAAAATAATGAAATGACTAAACTACCCTAGTGTATATCCAGGTTTTATTTAATCCGGCTCCCAAATACCCCTCTATCACGTCAACCGTCATACACATTTAATATTATCAACTACTCATCTTCTCTCCTCCATGTGTTTCATCTTTCTAGCCTATGAACTCAAATAGAGACGACACTTCATCTCTACACAGAAAAACCTACGAAATCTTCCATATCGTTGCTTGATCAAGGGATGAAGAAGATTTGAAGTTGGAAGAGCGAAGACACATCAGTTCTTGAGTAAAAGGAGCAAGACTAGAGGTAAGTTCTGTTCGTTTTTTAGTTTATCTTTCTTTCTTTTTTCATGTCGATTATCTTTCTTTCATTTTTCATGTTAGGGTTCGCTCGTTTAGGGTTCATTCGTTTGATTCGTTTAATGTTGGGGTTCATTCCATTCTCGTTCAAGATTGTTTTATATATATATGAATTTTTGTTGATTTAGTCGATTATTTTTCATCTATTGTTGGATTTATTAGAGTTGTTTGTAAAAGCATGTTTTAATTTGGAGTTTTAAGGTTTTTTGTTCAGTTACTTTACTGAAGTATGTTATAATTTGGAGTTTTCGAGTTTTATGTGCAATTAATCGATCATTTTTCATCTATTGTTGGATTTATTCGAGTTGTTTGTAAAATCATGTTCTGATTTGGGGTTTTAGGATTTTTTGTTCAATTAGTTTACTGAAGCAGGTTATAATTTGGTGTTTTCGGGTTTTATGTGCAATTCATCTATTGTTGAATTTATTCAAGTTGATTGTTTGTTACAAATCATGTACTGATTTGCAACTTAATAGTCTTAGGTTTTTTTTCTGATTGACGATTTCTTAACAAGCTTCAATAGCAACAAATTTTGTATTAATTAATACCTTATCTGTATTTAATTTTAGTAGTTGCTAGGTAGGCTTCAATAAATAGCCTTACCTATTTCTAATTAAGAGTTTTTCAAATTATCGAATCCTAACCAGTAACTATGAACTACTCTCAAGACTATTAATTACTATTTAATACACTATTGCAGATATGATTTGTTTCTTGGTACTTAAATATGGTGAAGATTATGAGATTTATGTATGTCATAACTGAGATTAGTTCAATGAATAAAGTTTATTAAACTTGCATCAGAATTGTCTGTTAATTTTTTATAGGTCAAAATGGGTACATTCAATGGCCCTATAACATCTGTTGGTGGTGCAAGAGTTTTCTAGAAAATTACACCTAGGTTATGCACCTTCTAGTTTGTATAGTGGTTGCTAGCTTTGTTAATATAATTCAATCTTACACTCTTGCTCATGTTATAATTTGGGATTTTTGTAGTTTTATATGTAATTGTTTTCAATTACTTGAAAGCATATATGATGGCATATTTGTTTGATATTTATTTATATTTTGTTGTCACAATGATGACATTTTTTTCTACCATGATATATAGACTCTGATAAGTATGGTATTTATGATTTCCTATAATATGTTAGTAAAGCTTTTCTTTTTTATTATGCTAGTGTGTTGGGGTTTACTTATTCTATATGCTGTGATGTTACTCGTAATTCTAAGATGTCATTGTAATTCTAAGACATTAATTGTTATCTTGAGATAAATGAAGTTGAACTTTTACATGTAATTCTTGATGAAGATATATTTGGGTCAAATGAAGATCAAGATGAGGATATGAGTTTTGAAAATAGTGAGGCAATGAGTGTAGAAAATGATGAGGAAGTGGATGTTGAAGTGAATGAAGAAGTGGGTGTTGAAAATGATGACGAGGACTTAGAGAGATATGATGTTTATGATTTGCAGTGAGGATAATGATTGGAGGGCAGAAGGTGATGATGATATTCAATCTGACAGTTGTGACTCAGATGATGAGAGTTTAGTTGATGAAAATGTGGATGAACTCTATCATGTGGACTGTAATGATGGACTATCTGATTATGAGTCAGGTGATAATGCAGATTCTAACTCAAGTGTGAAAATTGGAATGAGACATTCAAAGAGAGATAGATCTAAGAGTAAGGATTGGTATAAAAATTTGAAAGGAAAAGAATATCAACAAATGAAGAGATAGAATATCAAATTAGAAGAAAAAATGATCTTTAATAATGTGAACCACTTTAGAGATGTATTAACAGATTATGTAATTCAAGAAAGAAGAAAAATGAGAGCAAAAGGGTAACTTGCATCTGCAAAGCACCAGACTGTCCATGGAGGATCCATGCCTCCCCACTGCCAGATAATGTCACATATATGATTAAGACATACAGAAATGAACACATTTGTAATAGGAAAGATAAAAATTCAATTACCAAATCTACATGAATTGCAAAGAAATTCATGAAAATAATCAAGCAGAACCCACAAATGAGAGTTAATGATATAGAAGATGCATTGTGGAAGAAATGTGGCATTAAATCCAAGCCTTGGCAATGTTATTGGGCAAAACAAAGGCTATAGATATGATTGAGGGGAGCCATGAGAACTCATACAACTTACAGCCAGCCTATAGGAATGAAATTAGGAGGACAAATCTAGGAACATCGACTACACTTGATCATTATCCAACTGAGTTAAATGGCAATCCAAAATTTAACAAGTTCTTCATTACATTTGATACTTTCAGATCTGAGTTTATAAAAGGCTGCAGGCCTTTCATAGGGTTTGATGCCACTTTTCTAAAAGGCCCCTATGGGGGAGTGATTTTGTCAACTGTGGCATTGGATGACAATAATGGATTATTCCCTATTGCCTATACAGTGGTAGAAAGTGAAGGAAGAGAAACTTGGTCTTTTTTTTAGGCAAAATGAGGGATATTCTTGGTGCATATGCACAATCCAGGCCTTGGACAATTATCTCAGATATGCAGAAGGTAAAAATGGGGAAGTGCTTTTTTAGTTTACAAAAATTTATACAACTTAATTATTTTACTTGTATTAGTTATGTCTCTTTTTTCATGTATATATGGTCTTGAACTTGCAATTAGGGAGTACTTTCCTGAGGCAACCCATAGAATATGTTGCAGACACTTGTATAACAGCTTTAGAAAAAAATATCCTGGATTGTTATTGAGAAAATATTTTTGGAGGGCAGCTAGAGCATACAATCAACTTGAATTTGATGCTGCAATAGGTCCTATGAGTGAACTCTGTCCAGAGGCACATGCTTGGTTAATGGAGAGACCTGTGGAAGTTTGGTCTAGGGTTGGGTTTGGTGAGATGTAACAAATAATTTGACAGAATCCTTCAATAACTGGGTTAGTCACTATAGGTCTAAACCAATATTGGTCGTGCTTGAGTGGATTAGGATTAAATTAATGGTTAGGATCTAGAAAAAGTATCAAAAGGCTTGTAGTTGGACAAGGAGAGTGACACCACAGATAAAAAATAAATTACACAAGTCTATTCAAGAATTCAGAGATTGTAGAGTATGTCCTGCTGGGAGGGAAGAGTATGAAGTACATGATTAGCAAGTGAACCTAAACAGGGTTTATGTAGTAGACCTAAACTTCAAGACTTGTTCATGTAGAGTATGATAGATTTCAGCGATACCTTGCAAGCATAGAATAGACAAGACCCAGAGCTATATTGTCATCCTTGTTACAGTAAGGACACTTATTGGCTTACTTATGGTGGGATCATACATCCTTTGAATGATGAGAGGTTGTGGCCAACCTCTCCAGGGCTGCCATTACATCCTCCTCCAGCAAGAAAACTACCTGACAGACCAAGAAAGAACAGAAGAAGGAAAAAAGGTGAACCTACCCCAGGGAATAAAGAAGGTAGAAAATCTAATAATATCACATGCAGGGATTGTTTGCAAATTGGACATAATAAGAGGACCTGCCAGAGAGCAAAAATAACAAGATAGATAGCTGCAGATGCAAGACAGAGAGCTGCAACAACAAATTCTCAGAATTCTAATGTAGTGAGTGAAATAATTTGGATAATTTTTAATTTTTCTATTCGTTTGTTTATTTGTAATTGATTATGCATATATATTGATGATGTAGGGGTATAGTGAGTCTCAGGTAGGTGGATCACAAGGACCATGGCCTTCTTCTTGTGTGACACAACAGGTATAAGTCCCCACCTAGATATGATCATGTTCTTTTTTTTAAAAATGACAATTGATACTAATGTCTTGTAATTAGTGTGCTTGAATTTATCCAAGTCTCAATGTGGTTCAAATGTGGCTGGTGTTGACCCAAAGGTTTTAACTTAAGGGTAATCTCATAATATTGATGATAGCAAATCATTAATGGTGTTAAGTACTAACATCTATTTTGAGTGATTGACTAGAATGATCATATATATTCAAATGAGCTTTCATCTCATGTAAATATCAATGAAGAAGGAATTTGTACCTCAAGCTTGACGAATTATGCAAAACAAATAAGCATTAGGGTAGACAGGATATGGTGAGAGCTTAGGCATATTTTGTAAAGCTAAATTTGATTTACCTGTTTGAAACTCAATGTCTAAAATTGAATCTAAGACCACATGCATCATATTTTTAAATTTCTATGAGTGACTTTTAACTTTTTAAATTAATTTTTTAGCTCATGAATGTCTTGACTAAGTTGCCTTGCAAATGAATTTCAAAAACAGTCGACTTACTCATGTTTTAAAGTCGACTCTTTCAGGCAGTACAAAAATGACATTTCTAGAGTAATAAGATAGAAGACTATGTCAATTTATAAAGAAGACTATATTTCTATTTTAGTTTATGAACTTTTATAAAAATGACATTTCTAGAGCACTAAGATAGAAGACTATCTCAAATCATATAGAATACTATCTTTCTATTTTAGTTATGAACTTTTATGAAAATGCCATTTCTAGAGCACTAAGATAGAAGACTATCTCAAATCATATAGAAGGCTATCTTTCTATTTTAGATTATGAGATTTGATAAAATAGTCGTCTTATTCATCAGAGAAAGTTGATTCTTTTAGGTAGCTTAAATCTGACTCTTTCAGGGCTAATATAAAGTCGACTGCTTCAAGCAGAAAATCGACTATTTTTCTCCAGATTCAAAATTAAACAGCTAGTTGGTGCATTTAATGTTTTCACCCACCTTCCAATAGCTATTTTCGTGAGAGAGGCTTTATATGCATCTCTTGTTCTACATTTACAAATACAACTACCAGAGATACAAGCATTCAATATACGATTCACTCTTCTCACTCTCATTCAATTAAGTCTTGAGTTTTAAACTTGAGAATCATATATAGTTATAGTTGTGAGCTTTCATTTGAGAATTTTATCTGTGAGAGATACCATATTTGTACTTCAAATCTTCTTCTCATTCATTGTAAAAGGTTAGTTGAACCCTAGAAGACTAAGTGGATGACTTCACTTAGCAAGAGAAAGGAGGAGCTTGTGAGCTTCATTGTAAATGTTTGCTCTCCACCCGAAAGGAGAAACCTTAGTAGATTTGAAAATTTTTAAAAGGAATCTTAAGTCGTGGAGTAGGGGATTCCGAACCACGCTACATCTTGAGTCACTTGCGTTTGATTTTCTCTATCTCTTTATTATTGTGCAATTTATTTGTTATCTTTATCTATTATTTGCATAATTTTATTTGCTTGTTGCAATTTAAATTTGTGGAGAAAACTACATAGTTTGTCATTGACCCCTATTCACCCCCCTTCTAGGGTCAATTATTGGGTAACAACTGGAACAAGTGCAAGTGGCAATGGTGGTTCCCAATTTGGCACAAGGCAAGGAGGAAGGATTGTACTTCCTACTCTCCCACCATGGGTAAGAAAGCAATTCAAACTTATTTATTATCTTTGTCTATTATTCTATTGTTGCAAGTGGTCTCATTGTTATAATGTTATTGCAGAGACCCTAAACCAGTACAAGACAAACCAGAACACACATCTTCTTCATCTTATTTTTCGTGCAAGAGACCTTATAACAGAATTGTGAGCTAACATGTTCTTTTATTATTTTTGGTATATATGTTGATATTTAATGGGTCAAAAACTTGTTGAGTGAGTGAGGATGCTTGTGTTGCAACTTTAATCTCATTTTGTACATTTGGTAAATGTAATAGATTATTGACCTTATTTTCTATGGTATCTAAGTAACTTGCATGACATTATTATTTGTGATAATGCATATATGTTTTGCAAACACATTTATAAACACTGATACTCAATATAGGTCATAATTGTTACATTACTTGAAAAATACAGCAAAAATAGATATAAAGAAACATGCAAATATAATAATTTTCAAGAAAAAAATAGCAGCTTCAATAGCTTGTAACCTTGAGTGTATGACTTTATTTTTTGCTTTCAGTTTAGCAACTTCTTCAACCAATTGCAATTGATCTTGATCAGCAGTTGAATAATCTTCGTTAGCCACATGTATAGGATTACACCATGCCCATAATTTACATGTTTGAGTTTCAGAATCACAACTATAGTACAACCTTTCTTTGTTGTTGTTTTTGTCATTTTTAGTAATCTTAACTATAGCAGATTTCCTACAATGGCACTTTCGAGACTCATACATAATATAATCCCTTTCTCCACTTCTGCAGCTAGATTGAGACATCACTAGTAAAAAAATGAATGAAGCTTAAATAGATATAGAAGAAGAAAAAATGAGAGGAAGAGAAAAATTAGTGCAAGAAAAAAATGAAGCTGCAGCTCCATATTTATACCATGAAAAAAATTTGACCGTTGGCAATTTTGAGGGGGCAAACTGATAAATTGGGGCAAACTTTTGGTACAAAAATTGACCGTTGGAAATAAGGGGGCAAACTGATAAATTGGGGCATACAGAAACTGTTGGAAATTAATAGGCATGAGGGGGTCAAACAAACTGATAAACTATATTGGAAGAAAAATTGGTCCAAACAGGTGCGAAAGTTTATAAGGACATTTTGGATATTTTTTAGCTACTGGTTGTATGATGTCAGCAATTTGACCGTTGACAATGACACGAGGGACTAAAGTAATGTATAATTTCAAATCTCAGGGGTGAAAATAAAGATACACAAACGTGAGGATCAAGTTGAAGTATCGATAAACCTCAGGGGGTCAAAATATAACTTGCGCTATATATAAATATACTCCGTATATCTGTGTGTATACCTGGCTAGACAATTGGTAAAGTGAAGTCTATAACCTAACGAGACGATTTTCACCGAGCATCTCTATTTTCTACAGTATTTGTTATAATTAAATTGGTCCAATCAAACATTAAAGGTAATTATTATTCTATTTTAGGAAAAAAAATCCCTAGTAGTTTCTCTTCGCTTGATGACCATCATAATTCATTTGTAAATGTTTCAAGTTCATTATTGTTTTTTTTGTTTCCTTTATAAACTATTGATTCAATTAACACTTTTCAAACAAATATTTTTTTTGTTTCAATTTTGCACATAATTCATGTGGCACATCATTTGTTGATGCAAATTCTAAATTATTATTTTTTTGAAGTTTTTCTCGGTTGAGCATTGTGTTGTGTGTGTTGGTGGTCCATTATATGCTACATTAGTAGTTTAGAAGGTTAAAAAGTTAGATACTATGAACACTTTTTTTGTGGTGTTATGGTGGTGTTTCACATGTGGTATGACTAAGAATACTATAACTACGACATAGCAAAAATACTTTTAATACACGATGAAGTGACTTTGTAATTATTATTATTTTTAAAAAAATGAAAATCAATGTAATTTAAAATATATTATAGGTTAATTAGAAATATAATATAAAATTTAAAAAATAAAGTTAACAAACATCTAAATATAAGCTCTAAATTACTACTGTTATTATAAATAAGTGTTTTTATTATAGATAAAATAACAAAAAATGATATATAATAATATATTATACTATTATTTTTTGACTATGCATATCTGTGGTTCATGTTCCGTGCCCGTATTCATACTTAGTGAAAAGTAGCATTAATTTTTAGTTTGAGAAGCCTACTCTAATGTGGTTTATTTAAATGATAAGATGACATCAAATTAAGAGATAATAATGTGCTATTCATGATGTGAGTGAGTCAATCTAAGAATAGTAAACAAAATTAAATTTCAAATAAAATGAATGCAATGATTTTTATTGTTATTAATTTTTTTTTAAAAAAAAAACTGTGGAAGGGGGAGATTAAGATTGAAAAGAAGATATCATCACAATTTCCTAGACCATAATTCAAAATTTATTCAATGTACACTGATTTTTTTTTGCTTGTTACAAAGATGATCCTCCCTATTAATTTAGCATAGCAAATGAATAGAGTCGAAACAAGACTCAATTCATCATTATTTTGAAATTTTAAATTTGACCTGTTTATTTAATAACAAAAGACTTGGATTGGTGATCAAAATCACTTTGGCTCGTTCATCAATTTATACAAGCCTATAAATCTGTGTTTACATATTAAGTTGATTAACATATACAAAATTGTATTTATTAAGAATGTGTTTACGAGTTGAGTCTAATATAGTTCAAAATGGGCTCGTTCTCTGCATGGTGCATAATCTAGCCATTAAGGACCCGTTTGTTATCAATTTATGTTTGGTATTTATTATGGGAGGCGATATTCGCACTCCTCTTTTATAC